>CM074728.1:24271873-24761873 GCA_037306005.1 Rhinophrynus dorsalis
TCGCCCTCCCCACGGGGGGAGCCCCTCAGTCCTTTCTATACACTGCAATCAAGTACAATCCTGGCGGCCGCCATCTTTCACGTCCCCCCCGGGTCCGGTACACTCCGCGGGGAACTCTGGGTAACACCGGCCTCGCTCACCACCTCCCGCCTGACAGCAGAGCTGCGCCTGCGCGGGACCCACGGCCTGACGTCACAAAGGCAACCAGTGTCACGTGAGTTTACCCCGCCTGCCACGGTGACGCAGGTCCGCTGGGTTACGTCAGTGAGTAGACCCGTCCTCGAATTCATGATGTGAATAATGCTTTCCCGGAAGTTGCTTCCAAACCTGCACCGTGACATCACCAGCAATATAAACGGGTAATGGTCCTTGTTTCTAAACAAAGTGGTCTGGCTGTAAAGAGAATGCAGGGTATCTTACTGACATGTCCACGCCCGTAACAACCTCGTTTTTAATCCAGGGATAGGCAACGCAGGGTGTTCCAAGTGTTGATGAACTATAACTCCCGTTATCCCCCAGCAGCACTTGGCCACAGTTTGATGATGAGAGTTGTAGTTAGCAACGAATGGAATGCCCCAGGTTGTCTACAGCTTCATCAGCAGGACAATCATATGAAGGTGCAAGTGTAATTTTATATTTAAAGGAGCAGTACATAATTAAGTGAAAAATGTGTATATCACAGAGGTTTTGCAGCTGAATAAAACAAGGGTAAGTCCATTTCTGCCAGTTGGTTGGTTCAAAATGTAATACTGTTCAAATGGTCACGCAGTTATGGAGCTGTCACTATAACCTTCAACAGAGAGCTGTAGTCAGTGGCTCACCTCTACCATAGAAAGTAAAAGACCCGGTGAGCTGTCTGACCACAAGATGTTACTGTTTTGGTAAAAAAAAAAAATCAGCAACACGTGTGTGAACTGTAATAATTTGGAAACTATACATCTTTGTTCCAGCACCAGAAGTATGACCGTTTTACTCAGCAGAAAAATCTCTATTATATAGTCATTTTTATTAGGCATTTAAGCATACACCCCCCCCCCCCATTACAAATGGCAAAATAGTGTTTTCAGTGGTATTCCTGGGATTGGCAGCCTATGTGTCTCCAGTTGCTGCCTACCTATAATAGCAGAGATATCACTTCCCAGCCCAGGGCTGGCCCTTTTCGGCAGAATTAGCCATTGGAATTAGTACATTGGAATTTCTAATCTGTAATATAGGTGTAACTGGGTACCGTGTTAGCCGCAGAAAAAGAATGCGAGTAGTAAAGTAAAATTATACCTTTATTGGCTAACTGAGGAGCTTTAGAATGCAGGCTTTCAAGATCGCTTAGGTCTCCAGGCAAATTTAGAATAAAGGCTGAAATCAAAATACATGACAAGTTATACACTCATGCAAATTGGTCTTACAATTCATGAGGACATTTCCTCACTGTGAAAGGCACTAGTGGGCTGAAAGAGATTGCACCCTGAGTAAGACACCATTCCTGTAGAGCCTGCAAATTTGTATTGCAGGTTCATTCCTAGTTGAGCATCTCTGAATTTTAATATACATATGCAAATTACCCTTGGGATTAGTCACCCCAAGGGTAATAGGGGGAATCCAGCATTGGACTCCTTGCTCACAATGCTTAGAGAGATCAGTTACACCTCACTGACAAGGCCGAAACATGCATCTGGGGTTGGTTGCTGGGGCTTTAACCGGCACATATTTTTTAGTTTTCTCATCATTGCACATTATCGCACTGATGATTTCATGGACTTTTGCACTAATTTATAGACTTCAGTACTTCATGAACACATTGCACTAAAACACTTAAAATTGCCATAGTGGGGCCAGATCGAAGACTTGGCTTTGGTGGGGGAGCTGGTTTGACTGGCCACCTCTTTAAGACTTCAACACTCCTCTCCTAGGAGGGAGCCGAAGATGGATACCCCGGGGTTGGAAGCTATACTGCGGTATGCCCTGGGATGAAGACCCTTCTCTCCTTTGGGGAGAGGAGGAGAAGCTAAAGGGCTCCTCAAGCCTTCAAGATGAGGGGGGCTGAAGGCGGACCTGGCCCCACGAGTGTAATGGACCACGAGAGGACACAGAGCACGACTGGATCAGGAATCAAGTAAAACACCAAGACTGCACTGCACCTCAGGCAATACTTCAATAACATCTGGGGTTGGCTGCTTCTCTTGTTCAGAGAGGAATTTCCTGGGATTTCATGGTTGGACTGCTGTTATGGCAGGACCAATATGATATGCTTTAGGATATTTCCTTTCTGTGAAAGGCACTAGTGGGCTAAAAGTGATTGCACCCTGGGTAGGACACCATTCCTATAGAGCCTTCAAATTTGTATTGCAAGTTCGTTCCTGGTTGAGCATCTCTAACTTTCAATATACACGAGTTTATAACCTGTCTTTTTTTTTTTTGTATTCAGACTTCATTCTGCCTGAAGAAGAGACCTAAGTTGTCTTGCATGCTTACATTCTGGAGCCACTTAGTTAGCCAATAAAGGCATCACTTTTACTGTACCAGACTCCTGCTAATCTGTAATGGCACTGTTTATATAGTGCCACAAGTGTACACAGCTTTTTAAAATTTCAGATTTTAAACAATACAGGGTTACACAATTTCTTTATAGATTAAATAGTGGGAGTGAGCTCTCTGCTCTAGAGCTCTCTATTTAAGGTGAACAGGGTGGGGGGCTACAGAATACATAATGTTAAGTGCTGAATACAATGTTGGAGTTCTGGACAGGGCCAGAGCCACCTTTAGGCGAGGTAGGCACCTGCCTAGGGCGCACATGTACTGGTTACGTACACAAAAAAGGATTTTATAAGTGTGAATGTTTATGCTGCAAAACATGCAAAATTAACAAGAATGTAAAAAAGTTTACTTCGAAAACTACGGGAGAGACTTTTGATATTAAAAGTATGATCACATGTAACACGAGGGGTGTAATCTATCTGATTCAATGTGAATGTAAAAAACAATATATTGGAAGAACTAAGAGAAAATTGAAAGTGAGGGTGAGAGAACATTTGTATAATATTAAACTTAGTTATAGTAAGCATAGTTTATCAGCACATTTTATAAATAGTACATGTAATATAGATAATATACATTTTTGTGGTATAGATATAGTTCGGAAAAGCTAGGAAATCATCCTGGTCAATATGAAATGTGTCGGTGCACAGCAGTGTATGTTAGTCTTCCTGGAAGGAAAGTGTAAAGTTATGCATTTGGAAGAAAAAAATCTCAGTGCTGTTTAAGAACCCAATGGAATACTTTTTGGAGATTCTTTACTACAGAAAGATCTGGGAGTCCTTGTAAACTGCAAATTTGGAAACAGTGACTAGTGTCAAACAGGAGTAACAAAACAAAGTTCTGCCTTACATAAAAAGTGTATCAAAGCAAGAGTCAACATCATTTTGCCACTGTACAAATCATTGGTAAGACCTCATCTTACATATTCGGTGCAGTTTTGGGTGCCAGTTGTGAATAAAGATTTTCCAGAACTGGAGAGCGTACAGCGTAGCACAACAAAATTAACTAAGTGAGTGGAGGCTTCATGTATGAAGAACGTCTAGACAAACTTGGTTTATTTCCTTTTGAGAAAAGGCATTTAAGAGCAGATTTTGTTACCGCTAAAAGTATATGAGATGTCAATACCAGGATATCTCTGGGGAGTTTTTCATTCCAAGGCCTGAGCAAATGACTAGTGGTCACCCCTTAAGATTAGAGTAAAGGAGGTTTCAACTTCAGCAGAGGAAGAGGCCTTTTTTCAGTAAGATCTGATAAATTGTGGAATTCCTTGTCCATACGTGTGGTAATGTCAAATACAATGGATGCATTTAAAGGGATAGTAATGTTTCATAATAAAAGCAGCTCCAATTAATCATCATAGTATTTGGACTATGGAGAGTGTTATTTCATTTCTGTCAGAGTTGTAGTTCAAGAGTAATTCAGTGACAAAGTATCCCCCTCCCTCCCCTTTTACTGATGTAATACTGCTACAGAGCAGAAGGGAGGTGCCCAGGTAGATTTCAGAGAGGGACAATCTTCAATTAAGATAAGGGAAAAACCTGAAAATCTTGTCAAGGGGGGCAGAGCTTTCATTGTTCTCACAGGAAGAAGATTGTCCCCTGCTGTTATCTGTCTGGTCTATGGACTGCATTCCACATCTGAGAAGAGATGGCTTATACTAGGTAAAAGGGGTGGAAGGGGAAACTTTGCTTGTGAATATCTCTCAAACCATAAAGGTTTGAGAGATAAGACTTATATCGTTCTTCATGTTTTTTTAATGCCTACAAAATAAAATAAAGATAAAACGAAGTATTACTATCTCTTTAAGAGAGGGTTAGATGCATTTATAGCAGAAGGGAACATACAGGGTTATAATGTGTATTAGTAGGTAAAACAGGAAGTTCTGATAAAGTAATGTACAATTTGGAGTTGGGAAGGCTTATATAATTCTTGCTTTCTTGTTATACTGTGGCAAAGGTTGGACTTGTGTCTTGTTTCAATCAAATTTACTATGTAACTCTGACTCCTGAAGTCCAAATTCCCCTAGCTGGACTTCTGCCTGAAACAGACAGAGGGTGGAGTTTGGGTTCCAGGAGTCTTACCAGCAAGATGCATGTCCATTTCCTTGCAGTGATTGAATATATTATCTCTTGAACCAAGTTGCATTTTGTAAGAGGTACGTGAAATGTGTTTACTGTTTAGCCATTTTCCTCTAGAAGGGTAATACTAGGGACATATAATTCTTTAATCCTTAAGGACCAGAGGGGTGTGATTGCAAAGCAATGCATGTAATGGTTAACTTTTGTGCCGGCTTTACAAATTATTTATTTTTGACCAGATAACAAGAGTTGACATTGTAATATTCTGTTTCATTTTCAGCACTGGTGACCTCCACAGCTCTACCTTATTACAGCTATGATCAAATTCTTCCTTATTGTTAACAAGCAGGGACAGACCAGGCTATCACGTTACTATGAGCGCTTGGAGGTACAGAGGAGGACCCTGTTGGAATCTGAAGTCATCAAATTGTGCCTTTCTCGTTCCAAAGATCAGGTGAGTTTGTAGAGACTGTGTATGTGCATTGCATTTGCTGGAGTTTTTCAACTCTAACAAGATAAAAATATTAGGAGCATGGCAAAGGAAGGAAGAGAGTGAACTATCAGATCAACAATGATTGTAGCTTTCATTGACTGCAGCAGACTATGGCCCCTATGTATAAAACTAGAGTTAGTCTGGAGTAAACCAACTGAACCGTAGGTGACAAATAAAAATTCTTGGTAAATGAAATTGGGCTTTTAAACAGTTGAATGCTAGATGGGGTTTCCAGTGCATTGAGTAGCAATGTATTGGAGACCTATCTGCCATTCATGGGGTTTAAAAGCTGTATTCAAGTGCAATGGAAGTTAGGAATTTTTATTTGTCTTCTGTGGTACAGCTGATTTATGCCAGAATAACTCCAACTTGGTTTTATAAATATGGGCCAGTGTTTCCAGATTCCAGGAGTCTATGAAGCGGAACGTTCAACCAGCAAAGTTAGTGGCTTTAAGCCACAGACTTCCTAGTGGTAGTCAACCCCATTGCCAGATTTCCTGACTTCCACCCCCACCAAGATAATTGTGTTTTTTTTGGGGGGAGGGGGAGTCAGAGGTGAAACTGCAAATAGGAAAATTCATGAAATATAAGAATTTCTCTATCCATAGTGGTTAAAGGGATAGTAATACTTAATATGTAAAAAAAATATATATGTTGTAGGGTTTATGTCCCAGAATAAAACAAGGGTAATCCCACTGCCAAGAGATATTTTGTTAAAAAATTATAACAGCTCAAACTTGAATTTTTTAGGTGCAATATCACAGTGGCCTGAAAAT
Organism: Rhinophrynus dorsalis; assembly: GCA_037306005.1. Lineage (NCBI taxonomy): Eukaryota > Metazoa > Chordata > Amphibia > Anura > Rhinophrynidae > Rhinophrynus > Rhinophrynus dorsalis. The sequence continues at coordinate 24,277,753 of CM074728.1, forward strand.
TTACAGAGACGCTGTTGCTGCACCATCCTATGGAGATTTATGGTCTATGGACCAAAACAGTCCATAGGATGGTGTAGCAACAGCGTCGCTGTAAATTTTCAGGCCACGGTAATATTGCACCTAAAAAAACTCAAGTTTGAGCTGTTATAATTTTTTAATAAAATATCTCTCGGCAGTGAGAGTACCCTTGTTTTACTCAGGGGGAGAAACCCTACAACATATATTTTTTTACATTTTAAGTACTACTATCCCTTTAATAAACAAGGATTGTTTAACCCTTTGAGTGCCAGAAGGGTACGCAACACATTGCTTTGCAATACGTTTTGTACCCCATGGCACTCAAAGGGTTAAAGGATAGTAATGTTTCACAAAAACAGCAGCTCTATTTAATCTGCATAGTATTTGGGCCATGGAGAGTGTTATTTCAATACTGTCAGAATTGTAGTTCAAGAGTAATTGAATGATAAAGTATCCCCCTCCCGTCCCTTTTACCTAGTGTAAGCCACCTCCCCTCAGATGTGGAATCTGGTCCTGGGACCAGACAACTCACAGCAAGGGACAATCTTCTTACTGTGAGCATAAGGAAAACTCTGCCCCCCTTGACATGTTTTTCAGGTTTTTCCTTATGCTCACTGGAGATTGTCCCTCTCTGCGATCTGTTCGGACAGTCTTGCTGCTCTGAGGGGAGCAGTATGTAAAAGGGGTGGGAGGGGGATACCTTATCATTCAATTACTCTTGAACTACAACTCTGACAGTATTGAAATAACACTCTCCATGGCCCAAATACTATGAAGATTAATTGGTGCTGCTTTTATTTTGAAACATTACTATCCCTTTAAATCAAAAATCTCTTTCACTGTTTGTAACCAATTACTACCTTATTCAGATTATTCCATCCACCCTGTACATATCAGGCATTCAATTAAAATGAGCTCCTGTAGGATATTAAATGTAATATTTAGTCTTCTAGGAACAATGGAAAAATACAAGTGCAACTCAGTCTCAACAAAGCTACTATTTTGTTGGTTGGTATTTAGTAGGTATTTATTTGCTGAACTTTTGAGTGGTTTGGTATGGCTTCACAGCAGGGTATCCCAGATTAAAATAGGAAAATGATCATCGGTTACATCAAAGATCAAAGAAAACAAAAAAGTAAAGAAATTACTGCACTCTTGAGTGTATTCAATCGGTATTTTTGAATCACTCAGTTGCAGAATAGAGATCTGTTCAGTTCTTGCATTTGCCCAACTGGGTTATATATCGATTTCAATCAACTTTATTATTTTAGAATTTAAAAACAAGTGTGTATGTTCCTTTAAATCAAAAACTCTTATAATAATCCTGGAACAAATAAAAATGTGAGCTAACTCACCCACTAAAACATGGCATGATTCTGGGGATGTGGGAAGTGTCGTTAATTTATTTGGTAGCCAGCTCTAAGCTACTTATGTATCATTCAGTCATTAAACGTCTTGTTGTGATCCACTTGCAACAAAGGAGATACAGAGTTTCAAACCACTGCAATTATATTAGTCTTTGTTTCTTATTGTATACAATGTCTTTAAAATAAAGACACTAACATTTGTTGTACCGTTGGACATGTATAACAAATGTTAGTGTCTGTATTTTGGAGACATCTCTGATCTCTATTCTGCAACTAAGTGATTCAAAAATACTGATTGAATACACTCAAGAGTGCAGTAATTTCTTTTGTCTTTTGTTTTCCTATATCTAGTAAGATCTGCGGTTCAATCTACAAATAATAACCTCTCTTGTGTACATCGGTTACATCAGATAGATTACACCATTCTTGGTTATTGGTGACCTTCATTTCTCATTCAGAATCAAAACAGAGGAGAATGGTTTACTGTGCAGAAGATGTTGCAGGTGGAGCAAGGCAACTGCATTACGGGGAACAAATAATTAAATGTTTTTTTTTAACTCCTTGAATGCTAGAGAGGTCTCCAATGCTTTGCTTTGCAATGAGTTGGAGACTTCTCTAGCAATCAAAGTGATAAAATCTCCATTTAAATCAAAGGGAATATTTATTTCCTTCCCTGTGGTGCAGCTGGTCTGGACTTGAGCCTCACTGTGTCATACTAACTCCCTTCCTTCTTTTTCCCCTCAGTGCTCCTTTATAGAGTACAAGGACCTTAAACTTGTATACCGTCAGTACGCAGCACTCTTCATTGTTGTCGGAATTGACGATTCTGAGGTAAGAAGGTCCTGTAAAGCACAGAAAACAATGGACCCTGCTCAGGAACTTAATTTGCTAAAATTGTTGACGAAAACAACTCAGAATAGGGGACAATTGAAAATTCTCAATGATTTATAATGGGGCTTATTATCCTTTAATTAAGAAGCACCAACTTTTTCAGTAGAGCTGGTTTATAACCTTTTGTAGCTAGAGAGGTCTTCAACATAATGTGACGCAATGGTTTGTAGATTTGTCTGTCTTTCATCTGCTTAAAAGCCCCATTTCAGTCAGTGTTTACTCGATTTTTCCTTTATACATGAAACACCAATACATATTTATACCACTGTTTTGAATTTGTAAATTTGGTAAAAGGACTACAGCAGCTTTTAATACTTAAAGGGATAGTAATACTTTGTTTTATCTTTATTTTATTTTGTAGGAATTAAAAAAACATGAAGAACAATATAAGTCTTATCTCTCAAACCTTTATGGTTTGAGAGATATTCACAAGCAAGGCTCCATAGAATAATATAGAAATTAGAGAATTCATCACACTGGATAACTTATCTCCTCTTTAGCACACCTCAGTTTGCTTTTTATGGGGTTTATGGAGGCGTTATGCATTAAGATGGGATAAATTATATAGTTCCTATGTTATTATAAGATTAGCATTGATACCGTGTTAACCGTAGAAATACAGGAGACAAATATAGTCAAGTTGATACCTTTATTGGATAACTAAGCAGATTTGGGATACAAGCTTTCAAGACCACTTAGGTCTCTTCTTCAGGTATGTTATACAGACCTAAGAGGTCTTGAAAGCTTGTATCCCAAATCTGCTTAGTTATCCAATAAAGGTATCAACTTGACTATATTTGTCTCCTGTATTTCTACGGTTAACACGGTATCAATGTTAATCTTATAATAACATAGGAACTGTATAATTTATCCCATCTTAATGCATAACGCCTCCATAAACCCCATAAAAAGCAAACTGAGGTGTGCTAAAGAGGAGATAAGTTATCCAGTGTGATGAATTCTCTAATTTCTATATTATTCTATGGAGCCTTTTGTCACGTTTTCTCAGTTTGGCTAGATGTTAGTGCATAGGCTTCATAATGTAACATAGGAATTGGAGAATACAGATCACTGGATACGTTACCTCCCCTTTGTCACACGTCAGTGCATCTCACCCTTACAGGGGTTATGTACTGTGATGAGAGAGACTCCAGTTCTTGTGATGTTCACCATTGTCTCTTCAGTACGAAAGCCATTATTGCATAGGCTCCATACAGTAACAGAGGAATTGGAGAATTTCTCACACTTTTCCCTTGCCTTAATGCCATTTCTGCCTGGACTCAAAACTCCTCCCACCAGTCATCTTAGAAAGAGTTCAGTTGCAGGAGTTTGTCCTGATACCATGAATTGTATCTGCCTCCATGGACATGATATCCAGGACTAATAAAAGATTTGTTTTGGAGTACCAATCCACAATGTATTGAATCATAGCGAAAAATAGGATTTTCTACCAAGTTTAATCCTTTGAATGCCAGAGTGGTATGCAACACATTACTTTGCAATGCGTTGCGTACCCTTCTGGCACTCAAAGGGTTAAGGTAAGAGGGAGGCTCATTACTAGGTGTTAATAGTGTTTTTGAATAATCCTTTAACCTCTCTGGATACCTCTCTGGCACTCAAAGGGTTAAGGACCAGAGGGTTGTCCAGTGCGTTGCATCACAGCAGTGTTAGAAATGTTTTTGTTTAACCCTTTAAAGGGATAGTAATACTTGAAAATAAGTTTATTTTATATTGTAGCCCTTAAAAAACATGAAAAATGATATAAGAGCTGCCGGTTGCTCTGTGGACCGAATTCCAAATCTGTCCACTAGATGGCAGGCTTGGCTGAAACAGCCAGGAAAAGAGAATTTTACTATATTTTACAAGTGAATATCTTCCAAACCATAAAGGTTTGGGAGATAAGACTTATATCATTTTTCATGTTTTTTTAAGGGCTACAATATAAAATACAATTATTTTCAAGTATTACTATCCCTTTAAGGACAAGCGGTATGAGCAGTGCATTGTGGGGTAATGTGTTGCATCCCCCCTTCCCGATTCTTAAAGGGTTAAAATGAGAGGGTAGGCAATCCATAATAGTGTGAGTTTACTATTCATCTGTTTTTCCTCACTGTACACTCAGTGAGGCTAATGTACTAAGAAAATGAGCACAATACTGAGACAGACCAACTCACCATAGGAAACGTAAATATACATATTCATTTAAATGGGGCTTTTAACCCTTTGAGTAGCAGAGAGGTACCCAATGGTGACATATCCAGCATTCACATGTTTAAAAAACTCTATTTAAATCAAAGGGAATTTTCATTTTTATTTCTCATATGAGGTTGCACTCCCGAAACATTGTATGTACACCTTGTAACTGTATGAATAAACTGATTGAATCCCACTAACTAACACAGAGCTGTTATGTGACCATGCTTTCTTATATGATCTGTGTGGGCTGTAGCCAAGCACCTAACAAGGAAATGCATGGGATGCAGTCATGCAGGAGGACTGCCTTTGTCTTGAAAACAACAATTTTAATTAGTATCTCAGACTCACTCTCCCATATTACTCAGGTCTAGTGACAGCTATTTGTCCTTTTCATATTTGACTTCTAAGCCTAGTTAGAGATAAACGTCACCCCTAACCAAACAGGTTGTGACACACCTATCTACTAAAATAATGTGTTGGACTTTGCTTTGTGCAGGTAACAAAGAATGTTTTTTTCTCTAACTTTGCAGAACGAGATGGCTGTGTTCGAACTTATTCATAATTTTGTGGAGGTTTTGGATAAATACTTCAGCAGAGTGGTGAGTGCACAGATTCAAAAAGAAAAAGTCAATAAACTAGTATTTTTTATTATTGCCAAAATGACCTTAAGAAATGCTTAAAGGAGCAGTAAACTTTTTTATGAAAGATATATATATATTGTAAGGTTTTTCCTCTTGAGTAAAATAAGTGTACTCCCACTGCTGAGAGTTGCATATTTCCAGAGATATTACTGTTTAAACCCATGTTTTTTTTTTTTACACTAGTAGTATACCCTCTAGTGTTCAAATTCCAATTAGTTTTTCTGTTACATTCTAATGGAGAGAAAATGGGAGAAAAGTCAGAGACATACAGTTCTCCATAGAATGTGATAGAAACTGCCTGTCACTTCCTGTCAGAACAATCAGGAAGTAAAAACAGTAATTTCACTTCCTGATTATTTTAACTGTTATAAAGTTTGAATAAAACAACTGACAGTGGTGGGAGTGACCTTGTTTTACTCAGCAGGAAAAGCTCTATAACTTATAAAAAGTTTAATGCTCTTTTAAGTCATGGAAAAGTGCAACAGAAAAAGTGTGACACCAGGGGAAATATGCATTTATTTATTTAGAAAATGTTTTACCAGGAAGAATACTTTGAGATGTGCATTAAACTGATAGTAAAAAAAAAACCCTCAGGCGGGCCGCACCCTTGAGTCATGTGGGCTGCATTTTGGACACCCGTGCCTTAGTGCGTAACCGCCAGCGTAACACTGTCCCTGCAGCACTGATTGCTATAACTTTTTGATGGTCCCTGACAGAAAGTCCTGTGGAAACACATCAGGGAACGCAGTGTCAAAGCAATAAGTGTTTAAAAAAAAAAAAAAAAAGTGAAGATCAAAACCAAAATAATTAACATAGTTTGACTTTAAGTATTATGCACTTACAGAATATATAAAGTCAGAATAAAGGGTTATGATCTCTTTAACCCTTTGAGTGTCAGTGGGTTATGCAACACATTGCAAAGCAATGCACTGTGTACCCTTCTGGTACTCCTAAGGTTAACCCTGTATGGACCAGAACGATGTAAAATGTGTTGCTCTCAGCCTCTGGTCCTGAACCACTTTGCTTTTATACATAAGACCCAAGATGCTTTGCAGCAGGTTACATTTTTATCATTGAACAGAATGTGCAGGAAGGGCTGCACCACCCCTGTTGCCTTAGTATGGACATCCATAGGACCTGGAGAGCTTTCTCAGTGGGGTAACTTTTCACTATTGTGCATATTCCCTCCACTTCCCCATATGCATTTGTGTATATATGTATGCATGTATATTTATATAGCTTCATACATGTACACAACGCTTTACAGAAATAGTAATAGTACAGTAAAAAAAAAAAAAAAAAATGCAGGAGAGGGTTACTAGCATCAGGCTAAAACCACTGCAGCAAAGGAAAACATACAAATCAATGGGAATGTTGCTTTGTTCCCTATAGTGGAGTTTCTTTACCCCAGGATTTCTGCTCTTTAAAGTGGATGTTTAGCATTAAAAAAACTTTTGCACTTTAGGTCTATCACCCTCTAATGTATTGAGTAGGGTATGTGAATTTCCTTTAAAAGTCCATCATTGCTTAAAACTTACTTTAATTTATTTGCATTGTGTAGACAGAGCGGTACCATCTTGTCCCAAGATTCCTTGCTCTCCGCTCTGCCTGCTGTGACATCTTGTGTTTGGTCCAGCATCTCACTGGGAGCGCACCTGGTGTAAAGGGAAAGTGGGAGGGACATTGGGTGTGAACTGTGAAGAGAACGGGGATGGTTTCTGTTTCAACACTGTATAGCAATTTCTATGACGCACAGATAGTTGTTTATTTAAAAAAAAAACACTAATGTATATTGTTTAACTTGTCCTGCTTTTTAAGCTTGAAAAATTTCTTGATGAAACATCCCCTTTTAAGTTCCAGAATAGCACCCGTAGTTATGATGTCAAGGTAAATCTTAAAGATATCCATATCTGGAATGTGTGCTTGCTACCAACAGCATTGCAAATACACTATCTGACTTGTATTTGTACTTTTTCAGGGAACCCTGGGGTTCCAAGGAGCACAATTTAACAGAGATCTAGAATTTCTCCATTTCTTCCACTGCAATCTTAGGGTTGCACCCAAATCTTATAGTGGAACTAACTCTTTACGATAACTTTGATTTATTGGATAGTTCTCTTAAAATCACCTTTCTCTTACGTCCAATATGGAACACAGATGACCTGGAGTGCAGAGCACATCTCAAAAAATAGAGGAGGAGATTCACTAAGAGGTGATAAATAGGTGATAAAAGTGGAGGTGACTTCTCCAGTTACTAGAGCCTCTACTCTAAGATCTCCAAAGTTGAAGAAATCTTAGTGCATAGGCTCCATAGAATAACATAGGAATTGGAGAAGTGATAAACTGGAGAAGTCATCTCCACTTTACCTTCTCTTTATCATCACTTAGTGAATCTCCCCCAGAGTCTTTGGGGTGGAGACTCCCTCCTCCTCCAGCTCAACCTCTCCACCCAGTAACTTCCAGAACTAATGTGTCCTGTTAGAAGCTGGATGGGCAAGACACAGTATCTTTGTTTTGAACACAAAATTTTAGCTTTATCAGGGTGGGTGGTGTTTTGCTTTTTTTGTTTGTTTATTTTTTTTATGCAGAATAGCTTACATTCTGGAATGTCGTACCATCCACCATGGCATAATCTATATGGCTTCCCTCCTTAGAGCTTTAAATTTGAATGGGTGACCTCTTTAAGCCATTTTATTTTGTATAACTTCTATTTCTTCTGTCAGAGATCAATGCCCTGTCCTGCACATGGCCTTATTTTTAATTTTACATCAAGGTAAAACAGTTTTACAAGCTGTTCCTGAGTTTTAACCCAAGGTTGTATCGGCCTGTTATTTGAACCAGGAAATAGTTCTACCATCCCTGTGTCCTAACCCAGCCAGGAGGAGGAACAACTACATTATTTGGAAGTGGCTAGATGCCTTAAACACTATGTTCATGTAATATGATCTTTGAAACTACTGCACTTTATCATATTTGAATGCCCTTTTACACATAGAAATGGCCTACCTGCTTCAAAATCTTCTATAGCTGCCTGGATCAAATGGACCATAATCCAAGCTTATATCCTCCATTCCAAACCAGTGCCTTTCCAATTTACAGCTCCCTCTATGAGCACTTCAGGGGGCATCAGACTTCATCATATCTGATGTAAAAAGCAGCCACATGCACTTATATTCACAATGTTAATGTACTTTGATGCAAGCAACAGTTCTATAATGTGTGTTCTCACTCTCCTGTGTTTTTAGTACATCCGCATGGTCCCTGTCCCCCCCCCCCATTGGGCACAAAGAGGTTATACATACATTATATATATATATATATATATATATATATATATATATATATATATATAAATACTGATCAGAAAAAAAGTATTAACTATATGGTAGATACAATTAAAAGAGAGTACTTGAACTTATTCGTATCTCTCACACCGTTATGGTTTGAGAGATATAGGAAAATAAAGTTGTCAGCTCCCTCCCCTTTCTGCTTGACAAGCTGTAAAGTTGTCAGAAGCAGATTCTGGTCACTTGACCAGATGCGGCTCTTAAGCAGCACCGATATAACGATATCTAAAGATAAATCATTGTGATGGTCTACAACATGTGCTTGCAAACCAGGCACACATTGTAGACTGTTCCGATGAAGTATTTATTTTTAGGTATCACTATGTCGGTGCTGCTGAAGAGCCACAATATGATCCAGGAACCAGAATCTGCTTCTGACAGCTTTACAGCTCATCAAGCAGAAAGGGGAGGGAGCAGAGAACTTTATTTTCCTATATCTCTCAAACCATAATTGTCTGAAAGATACAAATAAGTACAAGTACTCTTTTAGTTGTATCTACCATATAGTTAATACTTTTTTTTTTTTTTTTTTCCTGACATTTCTGTCCCTTTTAAGTATGGGCATAGAAAGGGGAGGAAATGTTGTCTTGTGTTAACCATTAAGTGCCTTGCCTCCTAGTAGATGATAGTTTACCCCGTGGTCCCTATGACTCCACAAGCACTAAGAGAAAATGATTTAACAAATACAACAATCTTTATTTCCAGCAAGAAATATCAGTTTTATGCAAATCTAACATTTGTAGTTTTTCTAATTATCCTCTTGCTTATTTGCAGAGTGAGCTGGATGTATCCTTTTCTAATCATTTTGATCTGCAGTGAATTGCTGGTTTCTCTGGCAATGCAATAAGTATTCACAAGCATGCTGGGCTGTTCCAGGCCTGAAACACCCACCATGCTGGTACCTGTTACACCACTTAAATGGAATAACCAAGCCTGGAGCAGTGAGAATTCAAGTGGACCTGTTATAGTAAGATACGTTTAGTTAGATTGTAAGAGAATTAAAAACCTGCCAAAATGTTGTACTAACCATTTGTTATAAAAATCTGGAGAAATGATTTATCTGTTGGTGACGGTGTGTAACTTTATGCCAATCAGTTTCTGTGCTCAGCCCGTACATTACCCCACACACACGTGCTGTGCTATGCTGTTAGTGAATCTAGGCAGGCCCACACTAGCATAGTGAGCGATACGTGTTGCCTTGTCAACACTACATCCTGTGCAGATAATTTGCATTAAGTGCCACTAAAATTAGTGTTAATATATATAAAGAATAATCAGTAGATTCAAATTGCTAAGCAATGCATTGCACACACCTCTGGTCCTTAAAAGGTTAAGGATGTCATGTAACTCACAAGAGGTCTGCATAAAGAAACGTGAGCAATTTTGTGCAGTATAGCGCGCAATCAATTTCCTAAAACCCCCCTTGTTTTTGTAAGAGTTAAACAATGAATTGCTTCACCTTTTTTGTGTACATGTCCCAGAATGTGACATCAGGGTTTAGTTACCTTTTTTCCCCACTAGATGTAGTCAAACTCTTTCCTTCTATTAAACTTAAGAGTCCTTTTGGGCCATAGTTGGAATGTAATAATGAAACCTCTTAACCCTTTGGACGCTAGAGAAGTCCAACATGTTACTTCAAGCGGGACTTTCATGCTACTAACATTGTCCGCGAATATATTGCTAACCTAGCTATATGCATAGTTATGCTATCCTTAAAGGGATAGTAATGTTTCACAGAAACAGCAGCTCCAATTAATCTTCATAGTATTTGGACCATGGAGTGTTATTTCAATACTGTCAGAGTTGTAGTTCAAGAGTAATTGAATGAGAAAGTATCCCCCTCCTGCCCCTTTTACCTAGTGTGACATTGCTCCCCTCAGATGTGGAATCTGGTTGCTTGACCAGACAGATCACAGCAAGGAACAATCTTCTTACTGTGAGAACAATGAAAACCCTGCCCTCTTTGACAGGTTTTTCAGCTTTTTCCCTTATCTTAATTGAAGATTGTCCCTCTCTGCAATCTACCTGGGCACCTCACTGCTGCTCTGAGGTGAGCAGTGTTGTATCAGTAAAAAGGGCGGGAGGGGGCTACTTTATCATTCAATTACTCTTGTGGTATAACTCTGACAGCATTGAAATAACTCTCTCCATGGCCCAAATACTATGATGATTAATTACAGCTGCTTTTATTATGAAACATTACTATCCCTTTAAGCTCAATAAGTCCATGGTATTTCAGTAAAAACACATCTTCTGCAGGCATCGGTCTGCACAGAGCTTACAAGAGAAGCTCTGGGTGCCTGTGTGGTCAGTCCCTTGCGGCACCAGGGAACACCACTCACCAATGCGACAGACCGCGCAGACTCAGAGATACATTTCCTCTGGCGCTGTCTGTCCTCCTGGTTCCTGCTGAAGATGTGTTTTTTCTTCAATACCACTGACTTAATGAGCTTAAAGGGATAGTAATACTTCAATTTTATTGTCCCCCATCTTGTAGCCCTTAAAAAAACTGAATTAAACGAGCCAAGCGGCATCTGTCAAACCTTTATGGTTTGAGAGAGATCCGTTTTGAAAGTTCCCTCTCTCCTGACGTCAGCGTTCTAGCCAGCGGAGGCTCTTCAGCAGAGCCGGAATCACGTTATGGAAGAAGAAATCCTTCATTAGAAGACCATTTCAGTGAAGGATTTCTTCTTCCATAAAGCGATCTCGGCTCTGCTAAAGAGCCTCCGCTGATACAGAGCAGGGTCCTCCGAATTTAGACCGGAATCCTCTCTGCGCATCTTCCTGGGACTAAGCGCAGAAAGGACTCCAGTCTTATTTCGGAGCGCCCCACTCCGTATCAGCCGCGGAGCAGGCAGTCTGTACTGCACCTGACTGCTTCTTCAAACATCCTTATCGAATTATAATATAGGATCCCCCTCCCGCCCCTTTTACTGATGTAACACTACTCACCTCAGAGCAGTAAGACTGTACAGATGGATTGCAGAGAGGGACAATCTTCAGTGAGCATAAGGAAAAACCTGTCGGGAGCAGGGGGGGGGGGTCTCCTTATGATCACAGTAAGAAGTTCTCAAGACCAGATGAAGGGAAGTGGCTTATACAAGGTAAAAGGGGTGGGAGGGGGATACTTTATCATTCAATTACTCTTGAACTACAATTCTAACAGTATTGATATAACAGTCTGTATGGTTAAAATACTATGAAGATTAATTGTAGCTGCTGTTTTTGTGTTACAATACTATTCCTTTAAGGACTGGTGACTGTCCTGACACATCATGGGTTACTGGGTTTGCCACACAACTAACTGCACACCACTCAGGGAACCTGGAATCCATTTGTGAAGGAAAAAAATAAATGCTCCATGGTCCTTAACAGCCGCTCTCCCACAGATCAGGTTGCTATTGCGGGGTTTACCTTTTAAAAGGAACACTTGACAGATCCTTGTAATAAACAATCACCTGCAATAATCTGATAAGAAAAGTGTAATGACCTATACAAATCAATAGCCTCGCAATCCAGAATTAATCTTTAATAGCTATTGGATGTCATGTCCATGTAGGAGACATGTTTGTTTCAGGACTCCTAGAAGCCAAACGCCTCCTACTGGGACATGTCAGTGGGAGTAGTTGAGTCTAGGAACACTGGAAAAAAAATACATACATGTCTTCCTCCATGCACATGATATACAGTACCCATTAAAGGTTGTTTTTTGAAAACCAAATCAACCCAATAGTTACATAATGGCCACTAGGATTTTCTGACCATATTAAGATAAGAGAGACTGTGTACCAGTGCACTGGACAGAGGTCTGAGAGGCACCGCTCCAGTCTTGGAGAGGTCAATTTCAGACCCAGTGTTTTTTACTTACACTGATCCCGCAGGAGCGCTATAAGTAAAAAGTGACGTTCCAAAACAGACACCAGTCCTTTATGCATGGACAGCAGTAACAGCCCTGATACGTCACTGGTCCTTAAGGGGAAAAAAAAAAATTGATGATCCTGTCACATCACACTGTTATTAAAGGGTTACATCAACAAACTATTTATCCTCTGATAGTTTACCTTCCCCTCAAACTGCTCTTTTTGCTTCATGCATATAGTTTACTATAAAGGGACAGTAATGTCCCAGAAAAAAAAACAAAACAAAAAAAAAAACTAATTTTGTAGTGCTTAAAAAAAAAAAAAAAAATTAAACTATATGCAACAAATCCTCTCTCTCAAACTGCTATAGTGTGCGAGATATTCCCTTTTAAAGTTTCCCTTCTCCTGCTGTCAGTCGACACAAGGAGGCTTTTCAGCAGAGCCGCAATCTCTTTATCTACTTTGTAGACCTTTCCACTGAAGTAAATATTTTCCAATAACATGATTTTGGCTCTGCTGCAGAGCCACCAGTTGTTCCTCAGACAGGATTCCCCTGCAGTTAGCACAGCGTTTACGTCAGGGAAAGGAGAGGGGAACGTTAGTGCCAGACATCTCTCAAATCATTGCTGTTTGAGAGGATTTGTTGCATATAGTTTAATTTTTTAAGCACTACAAAACTATACAAGTCCCTTCAGCCTGTTCACATCAGACCATAACCACTGTTCTAGCATGTTCCAGTAACATGCTTTCCTCTAGAAAAATTCAAAGACAACCTGCATCAGTTTTCTTAAAAGATTTTTCTCCTCTCTCCGTTATCATTTCCTCATATCTACTGCAATAAGAGTGGTTGTGCCGAATTTGCCACTAATTATGTTTGCCTGTAAACCATGTTAAATTAAACTCCTTGACTGGTTGCCCTTATAGATTATGTTCAACCTGGACAAAGTGCACATTATTTTGGATGAGATGGTGCTAAATGGCAGTACTGTGGAGACCAATAAGAGCCGCATCCTTGCTCCGCTGCTTGTGTTGGACAAAGTTGGAGATAGCTGACCTCTAAAAGACACCCGGAGAAGCTTGCGCCTTCCAGCTGATCTCTCCTCCTTGTTTGAGAATACAGATGCTACTTACTGCAGGATGGCTCTGCTTGCCGAGTTACAGCACAAAACTAGGCAACCGATGGCCTTCCAGCTGTTGAGGACTACAACTCTCTTCATCCCTAGGGCATGATGGGAATTGTAGTCCTCAGCAGTTGGAAAGCCTGAGGTTGCCTGTTAAAATCACCAAAATCAATGGCGTGTTATAACAGGAGGCTGCACTGCAACATTACTCGGGCCCCTACCCTGGCGTACACTGTCAATTTTAAAATGCCAAAAGGACTTTGTCTCCCCCACCTGGCTGGGAATTTGGAGGAAGCACCTACATCTGAGGTGATTAGACACAGAAGTACTAAGATTGGCCTGTTACCGGATCTTTCCATCGCATAAGTCTGGTCACTGTACTGAAACCTGCAGCTTTATGATATCAAAACAGGTTTCTAGAATACCACACAACTGTGCCAGTCAGAATTCTACAGAACCCCCCCCTCTCTAGCGTTGAGGGGTTAATTTTGCTTAACATGTATAGCAGAAAGCTTCCAGTTAGTTAATGGAGATCACAAATGTAACCTTTTGAGTGCCAGGAGGTATCCAGCGCATTGCATTACAATGGATACCCCTCTTGTACTCAAATATATATATATTTAGCCTCTTGGATCCTGTCGCGTTCTCTAAATGGGTAAACATACTTAAAGGGGATGTATCACCTAAAAAGAAAACAAAAAAAAAATTGCCCATAGGTTTAGTTACTAAAGTATTACGGAAGAGATGGCTTACACTAGTTAAAAGGGGTGAGAGGGGGAAACTTTGCTTGTGAATATCTCTTAAACCATAAAGGTTTGAGAGATAAGACTTATATCGTTCTTCATGTTTTTTTAATGCCTACAAAATAAAAAAGTTAAAACGAAGTATTACTATCCCTTTAAACTGGCAGTGATTCCTAGGACAAAACCGAAATAAGTACAGTGACATGTTAATGGAAAATAAGATACATATTTGTTTTTATTTTTGTCCTCAAATCTCTTTCATAGATATACCATTTAATGACTCCTATCTCCTTTTTGACTTCACATGCTGTTATGCACCTACAGAATATGTAAAGTAAAATTACCTAAACTTTATTTTCCACCTTTTATTTTGTTAATACACTTATGTCCCTGACAGGTAGCTGTTTGAATTTGGTTCCAGAGAGTTTTCTGTGAGAGGCCTGAAAGCAGAGCGGGTGTAACAAAGATACAAGGGTGAAGATTCGCTAAGCGGTGATAAAGATGTGATAAAGTGGACAAGTCATCTCCACTTTATCACTTCTCCAATTCCTATGGTATTCTATGGAGCCAGTGCACTAAGATTTCTTTGGAGATCTTAGTGAATAGGCTATATAGAACAACATAGGAACTGGAGAAATGATAAACTGGAGAAGTCATCACCGCTTAGTGAATCTCCCCCATTGTGTAGGGGAAAAAAATAAAAATGCCTGCTGCTATAGCAGGGGTGGTCATCTATCTGCTGCCAGACTGCAACTTCCATCATCCTCTGCCAGCTAAAAAAACTGTTGAAGGATTATGGGAGCTGTAATCCTGCAGTAACTAGAGGGCTTCATGTTACCCACTGCAACCTTCAGACCCCACCAGCAATACATGCTTTTATGATCTCCTCACATGAACAACATACAGTGGTTAGTCATTCTAATAGAGCTGCTCAGATTAATGACATCCACTTGTGTTTAACTGAAGAGATCCTAAAACATGCAGGGGGAGGCTTGAAAACAAATCTGAGTGCACCGCTCTACAGAATAAAGGACTGTAGCATTGTATGAATTTTTATTTTATTTTTTTTTATACTTCTATCCCTGACATTTTGCTCTCTGGACCTCTGTTTCAAAGACACTTTCAGATCAGGGACTGTGATACCAAAGCCTTTTATAGTCTCCGACTGGAAAGTGCTCTTGAAATAGTGGCCCAGATAGTGCAACATCAGGGACATAAGAAAAATTAGTAACCATATAGCATGGCTCAAAATTTCCACTCACCAATGGCGAGTGAAAATTTAGCCCTGGCGAGTAGAAATTCAGCTCTGGTTGGTATGTTTTGGCTTGCAGTGGCAAGTAACTTTTCATGCTTGGCTAGTAGCAAAGGACTTCCAATTTTAAGCCCCGATTATAGGAAATTTTACTTTAGATATTATGAATGTGCAAGGAAAAAAAAAAAATTGTTGATTGTCTGTTTGAAATGCCAGTCAATGGAGATTTAAAGGAGAAAAAGAGGTCAGAAGCAAAAAAACCTGCTGAAGTTAGAGGCCCCTAAGAAATTCAGGAAACTGAAAATGTAAGGTTTGTGTAGCCACTTAAAGCAGAACTTTCAGTTACTAATAAGCTGCCCTTGAATTATTAAACATATGGCGACTAGCATCCTAATAAATGTACTACACCTCTGTAAAGTGCCGCATTATAAGGAAATATTTCATCCTTGGAGACTGGAAACCAGGCATCAGCGCAGACATGTTGTCTGCACGCCTGCGCTGTCAGTCCCGGTCTCCTGTAAGAAGCATTGCAGTGTGCCACATGGTAACCGGAAGGACTGATAGCGCAGGCGCACAGACTGCACTAACCTGCCCATCAGTCTCCTACGATGAAAGATTTCTTTAGAATGCGGCACTTTACAGAGGTAGTACGTGAGTATTAGGATGCTAGTCACCATATGTTTAATAATTCAAGGGCAACTTATTAGAAACTAAAAGTTCCGCTTTAACCCTTTCAGTGCCAGAGGGATACTCACATTGCTTTCAATGCAGTGCGTACCCCTCTAGCACTCAAAGGGTTAATAGCATATCAGTACAGTGCTTTGAAGAATCTGGGGATTTATCTTCTACAAACCTGGCTACTGTGTATGGTGGGACTGGTCTTTTTCCGATGGGAATGACTACAGTAACAATGAATACTAGCCCATTTATTCATGGACTGGCCCATGACACTTTTAATATAATCACACAGACTGCAGTGTTCAGGGATGTGGGTATTCAGAACTACTCTGCAGACACTGGAATGACTATCAGAACAAATAAATGGAAAATGTATATATTTTTTTATATTTCTTTATTATTGTTTTTATGTTTTGTTTGTTTTTTTTTCTTTTTTACTTCAAACTGCAACAAGTTAAATACATGTTTAGAATATACAAAGAAAATACAACCAGAGCGCAAAACTTGCTTTTCATTATACCCCTTAAATGCAAGGTATAGCCTCCTATATGAAGCTGTAAATTACCCTTGACATCAAAGGGGTAGACCACTCTGCTTTGTAATAGCTTTATTTGCACTTTGCACAAACACTTCATTTCGAAATGCATAGCAGGGGGCAACCAGAAAAAGTAGGATGGGGGGAAAAGTAAAGCCTCCCATAGAGGAGTAAAGGATTATCCCTCTGAGTGCCAGAGAGGTATCCAACACATTGCAATACCTCTCTAACACTCAGTTATTTAAAACAAAAAGAAACAAAAAAAGGTGCATGTTTGATTATATGAGGGAAGGAAGAATATTTAAATAGTGCAGGCACCATTAAAAAGGAGCAGAGGGGAAAAAATTCAATTGTCCATTAACGTTCTACGTTCCATGAAAGCAGCTTTCTGATGAATTAGTGTAAAGCTAGCAAAATGAGTCAGGTGCAGGAGCTGGGGAATGCAGATGTAGTGTTATATTAAACAGACACTACTCATTACAGATGTCTGGATGCCGATAAGCATTGCCCCTAACAGAAACAGACTAGAAGGCTTTCAGCCCTCAAGCACCTTTTGTTGCCAGAGGGGCCTGGAGGCAAAAAGAATTCTTTTTCAGTCAATCATGCCTGAAGAGGAGACCATTTCATCATTAGCAGCTAACAAAGGAAAAGGCATGACACCCACTCTCTCTTTTAAAGCCTCACAGAGGGGATGTAAGGAACACACAGCGAGAGGAAGGAAGGCAATGTCTGTTCTCAGCACACGAACAAGAGAGAGGGGGCGTGCCGCTAGTAATAAAATGCATTGTCCAGCCAGCCAATGGTGGAGCTCAATTCAGATGGAATCCTTTCTCCATGGTAGCAGCAAGCAGGCGATCTCTCATTATCTCCTCTGAAGAATACTCTGGCAGTTTCAGGTAATGCACGCATGTGTTTACAGATGGGTAACTGGCATCTGTAGCATCAACCTGTTCATGAAGGAATAAAAGTGAGACCAGACTACTGCAAGGTGTAACAAACATTTGTCTCTCCAGTTGTTGTAGACTATAAACACCATTTTCAACTTCAGCTGGTTGGAGATGACAGGAGTTGTAGTTCAAAACAGCTGGAGGTCCAACAATTAACAGCCCCTGCTCTAGCAGCTCAGGCTTTGGTCATAGTTGATTTGTCAATACAAATTATGCCCAACCATTCTTGAATGCAACATACACAAATACTACAATCTACACCATCGTTTCTTAAGCAATACCAATGATTCCTACAAATTGATCACACAGTGGCCCAGTTAAAGGTCTTGGCATACTTCTGAAGTGAATCTCACCTTGCGTACAACTGTAAGTCGAGGATGCAGGTTAGCCAGCCCACCAGGGGGAAGTGTGGAGCACCCAGTTGTAAACTGTAAAAATGCCTTCCTCTCGTCAGATGACATGCCGCATAGGACCCGAACAAATCGTAGAAATCCAGGGCTGCAAGAGAAGTCAGAACTTATTCCAGTCAATGTCAAATGTAAAACATAAATAAGGGGGCACTTCACCATGCTTAAAAACTACAATTAGTGCTGAGGCTGCTTCATCCGCTACTTACCTCTCCCGCGTATAGCCCAGCTTTGGCTCGGTGTAGTTAATAATGTCCTCAGCGGACCAGGAGGGTGATTGGTTTCCACAGAGAATCATTTGGACCTCTTCTGGGCTAAATGAACCTAGCTTCTCCATAGGGAACACTTTATTAAAGCCACCTGAACAAAAAAAAGGACACATAAGATGTAAGTGGGTAATACTCATCTCTGTACAATGCGCTTTCAACTTTTTATTGATAGATGAATGTAACACACGTAATGTTAAACTGTTGCCTATAAACATACATTATCTTTTCTATAAAAAATGTCACTAAAATACAGTTCATGATGTGAGTGTAGCTAAAGCATTACCCAAAGTGTTCTAAGGTAAGGATAAGGAACTTCAGTGCTCAAGTGGTGCTCAAAATAATCAGGAAGTATGTGTGAGTCTATATATCGCATAACCAGGGCTCAAAACTTCCACTCGCGAGTCAAAAGTCAGCCCTGGCGAGTGTTTTGGCTTGCAGTGGCAGGAATTATAAGCCCTGATTATAACATTATTGACTGTTACCAGACTATGCTTATTACCAGAGCCGCTACAGTCCATTGAGTACCCCTAGCTTAAGCGATAAGCTTTGCTTCAGTCTAGGTCTCTGCCAGCTAAGGGTCAGTTTCCCAGCCTGTCTGCCATTATATTCCTAAAAGAAACAAATTCTGATCTATGCAGCCTCAGGGCTTCTACCAAGTCTACTAATAAATAAGTAGAATTAGTAAAAACATGACAGATACAACTTAACCCCTTAACGACGGATGACTTACCAGGGACGTCCCGCAGAAACTGTCACTTAGTGACAGAGGACGTACCTGGTAAGTCACGGAAATCCGGGTCTCCGTGCGGCTGCACGCCACTCGGAGACTCCGGACTTGTTTGGGAAAGAAAAAAATGTTCCTCGGGCCTTAAGGTGACAGCCGCGTACGAACGCGGCTGTCGCTAAGGGGTTAAAGTAAAGTCTTAAATGATCATATTTACCTTTCACTAAGAGAAAATGTGTTTGGTTCAAAACACTATAGTTCCACTTACTAGGTCAAGTTTACAAAGAAGCTGGAATAATGTCACCTCGTGTAGGGTGATGCATCCCAAAGTAACACAATGAGCAAGACATTATGTAGGTTGTGATGCCTTAAATGGCCAACATATAAGATCATTTATTCTACCATATTGTATTTCCAGCAGACTGAACAGGGATCTCGATGTACTTTATAAGACGTATGTGAAGACTAAAGCACTGTGATCAGGAACATGTCTGACCCATTAAGTCAGGAGAAGACAATCTGTGTCCCTTCAGCTGAGGATGATGGAAGTACCAAAAGTTACTATTAAAAGGGATAGTACAACCCCTCCCCCAAATAAATAAAAAAATAAAAGAATGGTATATATATTTTCCTGATTAGTAAAATAAAAGTGCTACCACTAATTGGGAGACGTAACTTTAAAAAGAGCTCCTAAACTGCAAACTCTCATTTATTCCGATTTGACTGATCACCAAGCAGTGTCACCTGGGACACTTATTCAAAAGCTATTACAGCTCAAGGTTGTTTTTTTTCCAGTAGATCAAGTACATTTTTGATAAAAAAAAATTTTACCCAACAATGGGAGTAGCTATGTTTCATTCAAGAAAAGTCCTATAAACAAGTAGTCAGGTGCCACCAACAGTATCAAGAAATATATGCTTGATTACAGGTGGATCAGTTGAAGAGACGGATCTACCTGTAGAGGCGTAGGGATACTCTGAAGTTATGCACGGTTATTGGTCCCATGTGTACAGGAGATACCAACCTACCTCTCTCATATAAGAGAAACGTTTCATAGTAAGTATTTACGGTCTTTCTGTACACTGTTTCAACTACACAATCACTTCTATATAAATTTAGTTTGCCCTGTTATATTTATCCATTTAAGCATATATCTTAAAGGGGTTTCTTTTTTCTTATACAGCAAATGACCATGTTCTTTGATAGCCCTCCAGCTAGGATATCCCTTTAAGAAGAAATACACGTCTCATGTGGCTTACCTGGGTGGGGGGAGCACATATTTATAGATGGATGGATAACCAGGTCCTGTGTTTGTGTGCTCTTCCCACCCACTGCAGCCATTTTGAGTACGTAAGTCAGCATGCCTCCTTCCATTGTGAGTTCTTAGATAGGGGTTGGGGTGTTTTTAATTAGGTTAGAGTATGAGGTTTTTATCCTACTTATATAGCAAATTGAGTAACGTTTCGCAGTAATTTTAATATTTCTAGAGATGAACAAACCAACTGAGTAACATTTCACGGTTCTGGGTCCAATCTTTGGAGACTTTCAAAATCGGAAAAGATGGTGTTTTTGTTAGGGACTCGCTGAAATTGGGGTACCTTGGCATGGTCAGCGAGCTCAACCATAACGTGGCCATTTTATGTACGAAACCCCCATATTTAAGATTTTTTTTGATCATATGAATCATTAAATATTTTTGTATATGCTGTTTACAGGGCGGCTATGTTTTTTAGGTATTAGAATAGACAAGCGCAGGATGTTTTCTTTTCTTCTTTCTAAGAGGTGTCATAACACATAAAATGCTATATATATGGCCCTTCACTTTGTTTTTATTTCTCGCATTTAATGCTTATTATATCAATGTTTGAACTACAAGGTGAAAGCTCCCCTGCCCCATTTCAAGGCTTCCTGCTAGGGTTATGGCAATAGTAAACATTAGATCACCCATTTTACATTGGAGTGAAAGTGTTATACACAAGTGATGAGGACTTACTTCTAAACGCCTCCATCTGCTTTTGCACACCAGTCTGCATGCAAAAATCAAACATCAGATCGACATACTCCTCAGCGTTGTCTATAGTCACCATCTACAGGGAACACAGAGCACAGACAATAAGAAGCCACTTAGACACAGGAAGGGGAAACAGCAGCACATACAATAGTCTCTGTTGCCAAGAGCTTATTTACTTTGTACAGTGCCAAGAAATAGGTTGGTGCTTTATAAACAAAATATTGTCTGCTTGTTCGATTTACGATATGATGGTATAATCTTGAACAAGTATATCGTCACACAGAGCAATGTATTTGAACCTTTGAGTACAAGTGAGTTTGATGCCTTTGGCATAAAAAAGATAAAGAGAAAAGGCCCTGCTTAACCCTTTTGAGTGCCAAATAGGTATCCAATGCATTGCAACTCAATGCGTTTTATACCTCCCTGGCACTCAAAAGGTTAAAAGGTTTTGGATTAGCACCATAAAATAATAATGCATTTATATTCAGATCAACACAGCTTCTGATGAAAATACTGGTGTATGTACAGTAAGTAAACACAGGAGCTTTCCACAGTCCCCATTCTAGCATCTAAATGATGATGGGATGTCAGAGCTCCCTGCAGTTATCCCACTGGTCTGGCTATCCCTACACAGATCCAATTAGACAGGGGCACTCTGGTTACATCAGTACCCTGGAATGTATGTACAGAGCAGGCTCACATCCCACATTTACTTCATAGTGAAGTAGATGGAAAGCAGAGGCCCATTCTCATACCTCATCCTCGCCGTTTGGTTTCAGATCCACCGCACTGAAGCCATAAACCCGTGAAGATGGACAGAATTGGAAATTAAGCCTGGAAAGAAACAGCAAAGATAGGAATCAAATGCTACATAAAAGGTGACAGTTTATATTGCGTTAGCCATAGAAATACAGGAGGCAATTAGTCAAGTTGATACCTTTATGGGTTAACTAAGCAGATTTAGGATAACCTATATCTGCTTAGTTAGCCAATAATGGGATCAACTTGAATATAAAAGCTACGCAGACACAGAGAGGCTGATGCACAAAGAAGAAGCGGAGCAATTCTTGTAAAAAACAACTGCACTATAAATAATTAAAATTCACATCAGTTCCTTTTATCCCTTGAATTCTACAGAGGTCTCTAACGTAGTGATAAAGGGATAGTAATGTCAGAAGAAAAAGTATTATCTATATGGTAGATACAATTAAAAGAGAGTACTTCACTTATTCGTATCTCTCAAACAGTTATGGTTTGAGAGATATAAGAAAATAAAGGTCTCCGCTCCCTCCCCTTTCTGCTTGACGAGCTGTAAAGCTGTCAGAAGCAGATTCTGGTTGCTTGACCAAAAGCGGCTCTTCAGCAGTGCTGATATAATGATATCTAAAGATAAATACGTAATTGGAATGGTCTACAACGTGTGCTTGCAAACCAGGCACACCTTGTAGACCGTTCTGATGAAGTATTTATATTTAGATATTGTTATATCGGCGCTGCTGAAGAGCCGCTTTTGGTCAAGCAACCAGAATCTGCTTCTGACAGCTTTACAGCTCGTCAAGCAGAAAGGGGAGGGAGCGGAGACCTTTATTTTCTTATCTCTCTACCATATAGTTAATACTTTTTTTCTGACATTACTATCCATTTAAGTAGGAGATCAAAGGTAAAACACACTACATGTTTGATGGCAACTCAAGTTAAGTGTACAAACTGATGGGTTCTCTGCAGGCAGGATTAATTTTACTGTTGCCATAGTCTGATTTTTTGAAAAGCTCCTCCTCCTCACTCTGTCTGCAGCCAGCCTTACAGCCTTACCCCAGGTCCTCAATGCTGACTGGTGGTCCAGATCCAGAGGGATTCTTTAGCATCAGCTCCTGAAGTTGTGTATTCTTCTCATCCTCAGAAAGGCAGCGGTTGCCTAGAATGTGCCTCCTCTTCACTGCCATCTCCCGAATGTCTCTAAGAAAGCGGGCACGGTGTGGATTTACCAACTCAAAGTCCTCCCATGTCAGAATTCCCTGGAACCAGGCCGGAGGCTTTGGCTTGGGTGGATCTAAGATGAACTCTGACTTTGAGTCCTCCTCAAAGCTTCCCACAGAAAGAGCATCGTGCCCATCCTCAGTAGAGGCCTCTGACTGACTCTCCGTGCAGTGCTCACTCTCATCTCCCCGAGAGGCATAAAGGAGCTTGCTCATATTGCTCTTGATGTCTCCCATGCACATAAGCCTGAAGAAGGGCTTGGAGATGGGCAGATCCACCAGTCTGTTATCCTGGATGCACTTTGCCAGGAAAATGCCCAGAAAGTGGCAAAGCCTGGTCACTCTGTCCAACTCCTCACTGTCTTGGGGGTAGGGAGCAGTGAAGAGTCCACAGGAGCGTTGGACATAATAACCAGGTGGTTTCAAGCCACCTCCTAAGTCCACCTGTGAAGGACAAAGAATATTCAGTACAAACAGACACTGCAAATACCACATGAATGAGCAACATGCAATTCAATTAAATAACCGTTTTAAAAAGTGGACCTGTCACCCTGATTCAAGTTTGCATATTTGAATACTGCATTAAAAATGTACAGACATATCAAAATAACGGCAGCGGTACAGTTAAGGAGATATTCATATGCTAATGTATGCCACTTGTGGCATCAGCAATGTTTCATATACAAAAAAATGGAGCACCACTAGACTTTTTCCAGTAGCAAGACTGTGAATATTTCCTATCTGCTGGACTTTTGGGTAATTTGACACAGTTTTGAATTAAGTTATCAGATATTAATTAAAAAAAATTAAATAAAAATAATAAACAAATATCAAGGTAATAGGTCCACATTAAAGGGTTAGTACTGCATAATATTGGAAACAAAATTTGTGTACATACTGCAAAGTTTATCCTAAAACAAGGGGACTCCCAAATGTTACTGCAGCTCAAACTTACATGTCTTAGGTACAGTAGTTCTATGGCTTGATATTCTATGGTGGCGCTGTTAACCGTTTGAGTGTGCACTGAAAGGGTTAATACAGCAGTTTTGGAAAGTCACTGTCTATGACAATCTTCTAGAGACTGCTGTAGCTACAGTTCCACTGTCCAAATTTCAGGTCCCCTAAATATGCTAATTTGAGCTGTAATTACTATTGTATAAAACATCTCTCAGCAGCGGAGGTATTCACGTTTTACTCAGCTGGATAAACCCTGCAGTGTATTAGCGCAGGGCTTATAATTTGAAGTCCTTTGCTACTAGCTACAGACCTGAAAAGTTACTCGACACTGCAAGCCAAAACATACCCACCGGGGCTGAATTTTCACTCGCCATTGGCGAGTGTAAATTTTGAGCCCTGAATTAGCGTATACTGGGTTAACCCTTTGAGTGCCAGAGGGGTATGCAACGCATTGCAAAGTAATGTGTTGCGCACCCCTCTGGCACTCAAAGGGTTAATAAGCAAGCACTCAGATTTTAGTAAACCTATGAGTTAAAAAAAAAACAAACAAAAAAAAACATCATACTACTTGTCCCTATTACATAGGCCAATTACATGCACCTACTGAGCCACATACACGGACATGTGCAAGTTCTGCACACTCCTCATTTACCTGCCGAGATTCATCGTCTGGGAAGTCGTCATCACATAACCAGATCCCCAAGTCTGTTTTCTGGAATTCTGCTGCCACCAGGGCATAAAACTCAAGGGTGGGGCCCAGCCCCGTCCCTTCCTCACCCAGAAACTCCACCTGCGTTGGGGAAAAATATTTAGGAGAGGCAACAACAGGGCTAAAGTTGAGGGAAGGGCAAGAAATTAGAGGTTGTATGTATGAAGAAAGAAGGGTGAAACATCAAGTTACAGGGATAGTAATACTTAAAATGTAAAAACAAATATGTTGTAGGGTTTATCCCCCTGAGTAAAACAAGAGTACTACCACTGTTGAATTTTTTAGATGCAATATCACAGTGGCCTAAAATTGTACAGTGGCGCTGTTGCTACACGATCCTATGGACTGCTCTTGGTCCCGGGACCATAAATCTCCATAGGATGGTGTAGCAACAGCGCCACTGTACAATTTCAGGCCACTGTGATATTGCACCTAAAAATTCAACTTGAAAATTAATAACTTTTGAATGAAACACCTTTCAGCAGTGGGAGTACTCTTGTTTTACTCAGGGGGATAAACCCTACAACATGTTTTTTTACATTTTAAGTATTACTATCCCTTTAAGTAGAGAGAAAATTTTGAGGACTAAGGGCCTGATGCAGGAAGCAAAAAAAAATGAGACGTTCTGGGGCAAACCAACTGCACCACAGAGGACAAAAATGCCAATTGGTTTAAAGGGGACTTTTAAGCCCTTGAATGCTACCAACAATTGCTTCAAAATGTATTGGATACCTGTACTATTTAAAGGGGTAAATTCTCCCATTTAAATCAATAGGCATTTGGAAAATTATTATTTCACCTCTATGATGCAGTTGGTACGACCCAGAATGGCTCATATTTTGCTTTATGCAATAAGCACACCAAGAGTTGCATGTTTGCTGTGTTACCTCGAGCACAGACTTCCTGTCTGCATGGATCTGCATAACATTCTCTGCCCATTCCATCAGTGACTCTCCTCGTGGCACTTTCACTCGCTCATGTTTCAGACGCCCCACTCTAAACTCTCCTGGGTCATCTCTACGCACTGCACTTGCAGTCCTGCTCCTCTCCACTGTGGCTTCCCGTCTGTTCTGCAGCCACACAATTGCTCTACAGAGTGAGGGAGACAGACCGTTTAGACAGCTGCATGGCTCAGGTGTGAAACTCCCAAACCTAGTACAGAGGCGTAACTAGAAGCCACCGGGTCCTGGTGCAAGAATTGCCACACACCCCCGACCACATTGGCCCCCTCATGCACATTGCCCCTTCCACAATGCCCCCCTTCATCTCCACATTGCCCCTTCCACAATGCCCCTTCATCTGCACATTTCCCCTTCATCTGCACATTTCCCCTTCCACAATGCCCCCTTCATCTCCACAATGCCCCCATCTTCACATTGCCCCTTCATCTGCACATTGCCCCTACCTCCAGTCCCTGGTGGTCTAGCGGAGTGTCTTTACAGATCTGTGCCTCCTTCGACACAGATCTCTGCAACTGGAGCTCCAGCACGCCGCTCTAGTAATGCAGAGGCTGGGAGATGTCATCTCCCAGCGCTCTGTATTACTAGAGCGGCGCGCCGAGTAGGAGATCAGCTGAGGACTGCTGCGGGCGAGGGGGTCGCAGGGGGAGGCGACCGCTGCGACCCCTATTGTTACGCCAGTGCCATAGTATTTGGACAGTACCTGGATGCTCCAAATGCTGTGCATGTGAAGTAAAGCTGCCGTGTTTCAAATGGGATCAGGAAGGGACACTTGCTGGTCAGCTGCTCGCACCAATCTGGCAAAGCTCCAGTGGCTAGAGCAAGAGGTTCCTGTATAAACAGCAGCAAATCACTTAGTTTCTCTTCTGGACATATGGACCCAAATCATGAATCCACCCCTCATCCATACCTCAATCTGCTGAAGGATCTTGGTGGTTATTTTCTTGCTGGTGAATTCTTCTGGGGGAACACTGAAAAGAAGCATCTCTTCTCCCTCTGAAAACAAATGGGCAAAGAGATATCACAAGGCTGCAAACTGCACAAGGGGGGAATGGCCATATGCACAAACAAAAAGAGCTATTCTGGAGAAAACTAAACGCACCAGAAGGAACAAAAAAATATTAATTGACAATGGGGCTCTTAACTCCTTGAATGCTTAAGAGGTCTCCAATGCATTTCAAAACAATACACTGAAGACTTCTGGCATTCAAGGGGTTAACCGCCCATATTTTAAATCAATGGAGATTTGTTCACCTTTGCTCATAGTCACATCTTGGTATGTAATATACTGACGTATTAGATCATCATGTCCAAATTGATCAGTTCTGCCAATGATCTGATTACGGGTTAGCAATGGCATATATAAATAAAAAGTATTATTGTAGATATTGAAAAAATAAATCCATCAATGGCAGTCCGAACTCTCAGACCTTTATGGTAAAGATTTGAGAGATATAAGGTGATAAAGTTCTCCCCTCCCAACTGTTGCACGGGCGTCAGCATCTAGCTGACAGAAGACACACTTTGTAGACCGTTCCAATGAAGTATTTTCATTCATCCTTCGGTCACCTTTACAGCTGATATCAGGGAAAGGTTAGGGAGGAAACTTTAAAATGGTCCTCTCTCAAACCATAAAGGTTGGAGAGATAAGACTGCCATCCATGGATTTATTTTTTCAATATCTACAATAATACTTTTTATTTATATATGCCATTACTAACCCTTTAATAATGTCCAAGTACCTATATCCATAGTTTAAAATAAACAAGCATGCAGTTCTTTCCCATTCCTTCCTCAAAACTAAATAATCTAGTTAAAGAGTAACTGCCACATACCTGCGGAACCGAGCATGCAGAACAGAAATGAGCATGTCCAGATAATTTGCAACTGCACACGCTTAGTTAATTACTATTTTGAATGTAAAGCCTGCCTAAATTCAAACCCCGAGTTTTGTCTCTCCCGCTGTGGAAACTAAAATTGCCATCCACCGTAAATGGAGAACCAAAAGGTTACTTATCCCTGCCATAGATTACGTGAAAGTGGCATGTTCATTTTACTTCTGCCCATTACCCAAAATGATGGGCACTCCAAAACCACCTGGGTGCTTTTGCTATGTAAGTAAATGCACAAAGTGGTATCAAAAGATGAATTTGATATCAAAAGCAGGCACTCTCAGGATTTTAATAAAAACAAGGAAATTGTATTAATGTCGATGTTTAGACCCTACTGTGGACCTTCCTCAAGAAGAAGGCCCACAGTAGGGTTGAAACGTCAACATTAATAACATGTTTTTGCTTTTATTAAAATCCTGACAGTGCCTGCTTTTGATCTGTTCACTTCCATTACAAAACTTGGATTCCAGGGACATCTCCAATATAATAATATTCTGGAGAGGTCACTAGCACCCAAAGTGCTAACGAAACTCAAAGGGACAATTACTGTGCACTCAAAAATAGACTGTCCAGCTATAGATTATACAAAAATGTTAATGCAAAAAGTAGTACTCTCTCGTGAAGGGCTCTTACATAGACAAGTGTTTCTGTTAAATAAAGAGAGGTTTAAACTCTTACAAACCTGAATTGAACTAACCATAATCAGTTCATTATAGATTTTGGTTAAATGTACCATATTATTATTATGGACTGCATTTCTAGCTAGAAATCGATCCATACTAATCTCCTAGACACTGGTGTCCGTTAATCCAGACTTACCTTCTTGCAGAGTTCTAGCAGAGTATGGGTCACTGGCTACAATGTAGAGAATGCGTAGAAGTTGCAGAACATCCTCAACACCACAGGAGTTCTGCCCGCTGCCGGCTTTGGCTTGTGGCTGCTCTCGAGCATGACTCAGGATATCTGCACTCTGCAAAGTGGCAAGAACCGCTGGCATGGACATGGATTTGCAGCCATTCTCACAAAAGTCCTGTATGATACGAAACAGTGATAGAGTGTTACAGCCATGCAAACATCCTCCAACTGAAGTGCAAGAGAGAGAAAACTTCACATAATGGAATATTTGTGCCCAAGCAACATCATCAGAAATTTGTGTTACTATCCACTAAAACTGTAAACACATCCTCTGTGTAGAAACTAAAGGAGAATGTTTATATCATAATGAATCCCTAGACCAAGTGTAGCTAACCCTGGTTCTCAAGAGCTACCCACCAGTATCTCTTGAGAACCTCTCAAGATATTTCTGAATAAGCAAAGGTGAAAAAATTAAAGCGACAACCACTAAATCTGTCCACTTGTGCTTCACCTAGTGTTGATAGCTCCCGAGGAACAGGGATGTCTTTTAAAGTACTAGACCACCTCCAAACTCTGAAGTTTTTTTGTTTGTTTTTTATTTTTAACCTAGATGAAAACTGCATTACATATAAAGATCTGCAAAGTGGCAGAACGACATAATAGATCTTCCTGGACAACACGGTAGATTCATGCACAAAGTGAGGCTACTGTGTGTACAAACAAAATAAGCAGTTCTGGAGACAGTCAACTGCTCCCATTGTTTTAAACAGTGCTCTTATATCCTAGAGGGGTCTTGGAAGGAGAAAGCAAGTCTGATAGATGGGAAACCAGTGGAACAAGACTGGGGTGTCAGTGTATGTGTGCTTGGCAGATGATAGGGAGGATGTTCGTTCATTTTGGAGTAACTTTTACCTCCGGTTCCTGTGTCCACCATGCAAGAAAAAGTTAAATTCAATAGATGGAATTATGTTACAGACAACTTGGCAACAAAGAGTTAACCCTGTGGGTGTTACAGGCACCTCCAATGTATTGCAAAGAAATCTCTAGCATCCAAGGGGAAAAAATTACCTTGTAAGCAGCAATGAGTTGGGAACAGTTGCGGTTTTTTCTAATACTCTTGTTCGTGCCAGTCAGTTTCCACCGGCGCAGGAAGCCCAAATCAGCATTTCTCTGCAGGTAGGTGATCAGATCATTCTTTGGTAAGGCATCAGTGCCCAGGGACTGCTCCACATGTTCCACAGACCAGCAGCCCTGAGAGAAGGGATGTATCGACAGAGGGTTATAAATCAGAGCTCTGAGCACCTACAACAGAATTGTACCAGGACTGCAAATTTAGGGGATGTTATTGGTCCTGTACTGTAACCTCTCTAAGGCCCAATATGCAGCTATGTGGTTGCAATGTAGTTCTTTAGCAGTTGTGAATATTTTTGTTACAAGTTGTGCATGGTTTTCCCACGTTTGCCCACAATGTAACTGCTAGATATTTTTATCCCTATCACAAAAAAAAAAGAACACGAACTTACCAATCTGCCAGTCTCTTTCTGTTTATCTGAATCCTTCATCTCTCTATACATAATCCTGGCAAGATAATAGGTAGATGTGGATAAAACATGAGAACAGGAACAGCCACTCAACAATTTAGCTATCAAAATGCCTCTAAACAAATGCGAGCAAATATTTGAATTTTTATTTTTTAATCTGAAAAGACAATCTAGTTGTCCATCTGCTTTTTCTAATTAGCCCCTTGGGGTCCAGAGCAAAGCAATGTGTTACACACACCCCTGGTCCTCAAGGGTTTAATGTACAGAAATCCATGTTTCTGTGCCACAGATAAACTTATTTTGCTATTTATTTATTTATATACAATTGCAATGAGATGTGCAATGAAATAAAAGAAATATGGATTAGTACTTTCCCTTCCGGTTAATATCAATGATTTCAGCTGTACACACTCATCTCCACACACTTCACAAGCAAAGAATGGTCCTTCATGTCTGCTTACAAAAGGCAGTTTTAAAACTAGAAATACTAACTTTGTAACCAATTTTGTGACATATTTATAAAATTAGTCTCAAAACTTTAGTGCAAGACTAGCAAAAACTTTCCAATTTCCAGAAACATTTAAAGGGATAGTAAAAGTTTCATAATAAAAGGAGCTCCAACTAATCTTCATAGAATTTGAGCCATAGAGTGTTATTTCAATACTGTCAAAACTGTAGTTCAAGAGTAATTGAATGATAAAGTATCCCCCTCCCATCCCTTTTACTGATGTAACACTACTCACCTCAGAAAAGAAAGGTGGTGTCCAGGTGAATTGCAGACAATCTTCAATTAGCATAAGGGAAAAACCTGAAAACCCTGTTAAGGGGATCAAGGTTTTCATTGTTCTTACAGAAAGAAGACTGTCCCTTGCGGTGAGCTGTCTGGTCTGTGGACCAGATTCCACATCTGAGGGGAGGTGACTTACATTAGGACAATGGGTGGGAGGGGGAAACTTCATCATTCAATTACTCTTGAACTACAACTCTGACAGTATGGAAACAACACACTCTATGGCTCAAATTCTAAGAAGATCAATTGGAGCTGCTGTTTTTGTGAAACATTACTATCCCTTTAAGAGAAGCAGTTCAGTGTTCTCTTCCCACGATAGCAGACCTGCTACTCTAGCCACATTGTGCTCCCTGTCTGATGGGCATCCGATTCAGGTATCAGTAATCACAATTATATGGCTTTCTAGACAATAAACTTTGATCATCTAAAGTCTTGACATTCTTGTCATAGAACCACCATGCTAAGTTCTCCCAAAAGAAAATAAGTGAAGCTGGTAGCATAAAGCCAGGGGTGCTAAAACCTGTCTTCAAACACCACAACAATACATGTTTTCCCACGACAATTAAACAAATGCCATTAACTCAAGACGAAATATCAGAATGATTGAACCATAAATTTATTTACTGGTGCTCATGTGAGGAGATCCTGAAAATTTACCCCATTTGGGGGGTGAGGACAGGACTGAGCACCCCTGACTTTAGCCACTTTACTCTAAACAAACACCCCCACCATACATTTATGATCACATAAAAAGCCAATAGGAACTATTTGAGGCTCCTCGTCATCTGACTTTTTAGCAGTTTTGAAACAAAAAGAATGGACTTTGTAAGAACGGGTCAGCCTCACTCAAACTTCTTGAATGATAGAAACAACGCATTGCTTTACAGTAGGAGCTGAGGAAATTAAGAACCATGAGTAAGGTATGACAGTACAAGGAGGAGGTCACACATTCCAAGAGTCAGCTTGGTGTCAAAATATACTCATCAACTTGTGCATCTTGGATTCTTATTTAAGTAGCTTAAAGGGATTGTAGTGTCCCAAAAAAGTACACATGAAATTGTAAACGAAATAACAAAATACTTAATTCCCTTACTTGTATCTCTCAAACCTTTATGGTTTGAGAGATAAGAAAATAAAGTCCTCCGCCCCCTCCCCTTTGTGCCTGATGAGCTGTAAAGCTGTCAGAGGCAGAATCTGGTCAGGCGACCAGACGCAGCTCTTCAGGAGAGCTGACATGGAGATATCCAACTATAAATACTTCATCGGAATGGTCTACAACGTGTGCTTGCAAACCAGGCACACATTGTAGACCATTCAGATGAAGTATTAATAGTTAGCTATCTCGATGTTAATGCTCCCGAAGAGCTGCCATCTGATCTTGGAAACAGGATCTCATGCGTCAGCTATACAGCTGACGTATGAGAAGGGGGAGGGAGTGGAGGACTTTATTTTCTTATTTCTCTCAAACAATAAAGGTTTGAGAGATACAAATAAGGGAATTCAGTATTTTGTTATTGCGTCTACAATTTTGTGTATACTTTTATTGGGACATTACTATCCCTTTAAAGAGGAGAAATTCTCGAGTAAACCAACTGTACCTTAAGTGACAACTAAAAATTTCCCATATTTCCAGAGATAAAAATGGGGATTTTAATCTCATAAATTCTTAAATTCTCCAATGACATCTCTAGCATTGTAGAATTGTTATTTCTCCCCCATCACATGGCGCATGTTTGCTACACAACTGCACCTTTAACTTCTTGCACTGTGCGTATTTCACCCAAAAAAATTATTAAAACAAACAAACTAAAAACACAAAACAGAATAGTGATAGTCTTCCTTACGTGTAGGTGGGCTCCCAAATCCTTCTCAGCTTGTCTGTTTTCACAGATCCATTGCAGGAGAGCTGCAGCAATCTCTGCACATAATAAAAGATGGTGGAGCGGAAATGATTAAGGGGCATCTCCACCTCTCGTCCACTTCCCAGACCTGTCACCTTCAGGGTGAGTGCCAGCCGTGGAGCAGGGGCACATTCTACCTCCTCCAGTAGCTCAGAGTGGGGGGTACCTGCAGTGAATAATAACAGGGGATTAACAAGTCAGATCTACATCCCTCAGAGAGGAAGACAAGATTGTTCTTATCAGTGATACCTGTGACCTAAACCCACCCACACGTCATACTTCAACAATTCCAAAGTTTTTACAAAAACTTTAAAGGGATAGTAATACTTAGTTTTAAATGTATTTTATTTTGCAGGCATTAAAAAAAAAACATGAAGAACGATTTAAGTCTTATCTCTCAAACCTTCATGGTTTGAGAGATATTCCCAAGCAAAGTTCCCCCCCCTGCCCCTTTTACCTAGAGTAAGCCATCTCTTCTCAGATGTGGAATGCAATCCATAGACCAGGCAGATAACAGAAGGGGACAATCGTCTTCCTATGAGAACAGTGAAAGCCCTGCCCCCCTTGACAAGTTTTTCAGGTTTTTCCCTTATCTTAACTGAAGATTGTCCCTCTCTGCAGTCTACCTGGGCACCTCCCTTCTGATCTGGCTGAGCAGTGTTACATTAGTAAAATGGACAGGAGGGGGATACTTTGTCATTGAATTACTCTTGAACTATAACTCTGACAGAATTGAAATAACACTCTCCAAAGTCCAAATACTATGATGATTGATTAGAGATGCTTTTATTATGAAACATTACTATCCCTTTAAAGAGGAAGTTACATTTAGCCCCAAATCGCTAATACATTACCGTCATACATATAAATGCTTGTATTTTGCATCATAATTCCAACATTAGCAAAAAAAAGATCTGCTTCGGCAGGCAGCAGTGGGGAACAGCTCAGACATCTTGCAGAGCTGACATCTCTGCATCTGCGTTATCCGTCCCCTTCACTTCCACGACTGCCGAGTTGGAAGCCTTGTACCTTAAGGCACCGGAAGGGACTGACCGCGCAGGAGCAGAGCGAGCCTACAGCAACATCCAGGCCGGTGCCTGTCTGCAGAAAAAGTTCTATTTTCCATGTTACCCCAATACTAAGACAAAAGAATTTATTGTAAGTACAAAAATCCCCCCCCGTTTTTTTTTTTTTTTTTTTTTTTTTTTTCCCTCTCTCTAAGTTCCCTTGGCCAATTAAAGTCTGCTTATGTACTGTAAGCATAATATACAGCAGGAGTAGTCAATTGCTGGAGACCAAAAGCTAGAGGTCTGACAACTGCCATCTCTGTTATACAATAACCATACCATCAGCATGAGAAATAGCCAGACCCTATCAGCTGTCACAAGAATGCATATTTGGAAGCTTTCCAACTGAAAAACATTGATAAGACGAGACCAGAAACACACTTACCAAACCCCTGTTAACTTTGTAATGTAAAGTACTGAAGGGTAAATATCATATGAAGATCTTTTCCCGTGAGTAGAACAGCCATGAAAAGGTGGAGTTCCACTGTGAGCCCCTTTGGGCCAATGAGGGAGCATAATACGTGCCTAAAAGAATCATCCCACTTGCTACATGGAAGACCCTTAACAGCACAGTTTCCTGTCCTGATCCTCCCCATAGACCCTCTGTATTGGGCCAGAAAGTCTGACACATAGAGTCTATGCCCGCACACACAACCCATTTGTGGCTGAGATCCACATATATCGAGACTGCATTACAGCTAAAGGGCAGCACATTTCGGACACCCTTGAACAGCCAATAGGAGCCACTTTGAGATGATACAGTGCTGACCCTTGCTTTTTCCTAAGTCTGCTTTCATAAGAACAGACTTGAAAAAGCATTATAATTGCCTTTTAACTGTTTAAAGACCAGAGGCATTTCTTAATGTGCTCACCTGCCAGTCCTTAACACTTCGAGTGCCAGAGAGGTACCCCTCTGGCACTCAAACAGTTAACGTGAGTGATAGCGGTTAGTCACACTTTGATACTCACTCATTTTAGAGATATTAAAGTCATAATTCCCCTCCTACCTCCCATTCTGCAAGTGAGGACACTGACTCACTCAATGATCAGAATGCACTAAAACTACTCTCACAGAGAAAACGGTTTCTGAGAGAGTAAGGCTGCCATAGCAACACAAACACTATTCAGGACCCTCCTTCTGAGAAATGGGTGGGATGGATGATATTAAATGTATAAAGGGATACTAATGTTTCATAATAAAAGCAGCTCTAATTAATCATCATAGTATTTGGACTTTGGAGAGTGTTATTTCAATTCTGTCAGGGTTGTAGTTCAAGAGTAATTGGATGATAAAGTATCCCCCTTCCGCCCCTTTTACTGATGTAACACTGCTCAGCCAGATCAGAAGGGAGGTGCCAAGGTAGACTGCAGAGAGGGACAATCTTCAATTAAGATAAGGGAAAAACCTGAAAAACTTGTCAAGGGGGCAGGGCTTTCATTGTTCTCATAGGAAGAAGACTGTCCCCTTCTGTTATCTGTCTGTTCTATGGACTGCATTCCACATCTGAGAAGAGATGGCTTACACTAGGTAAAAGGGGCGGGAGGGGAAACTTTGCTTGTGAATATCTCTCAAACCATAAAGGGTTTTTTTGAGACAAGACTTATATCGTTCATATTTTTTTAATGCCGACAAAATAAAATAAAAAGAAAATGAAGTATTACTATCCCTTTAACATCTTTTAAACTAGTTTGCATTAAATAGGTTACCTGACATCAGTTACACTCTTTAGTGCTAATGTTGTGAAATGTAACACACAATGGTATTTGACCTCATGAGACTAAGGGCCTTATTATCAAAGCTGTTAAATTCTGTAACAAATAAATGATGCCATTGGGAGTAAACAGATATTGCCACAGATATAAATTTGGTTTTTAAGCCCTAGAACGTTAGATTGTGAAGCAATGTGGTGGCGACTTCAGCATTCAAGAAATTGAGACCCATTTAAATCCATAGGAAATTCTGGAATTTATGCTTCAAGACTATGGCGCCACTGGTTGCTCCAGAATTGCACCTTTACAGCTTGATGAATAAAACCAACACTGAGAACACTCAGTGATCAGATTGCAAATGTATGTTTATTGGTGTTCATGTGGGCTTCATCAGTTAGATGTAGCTGACAAAATAACTAGGATGAGCTGATCTGTAACGCCTAAGCTGGCTTATAAAATTCCTTCATAGATGGACAGGACTCCCAGTGCTACTGAAAACAGCAGCCCTTCCTCCCAGAACAAAGTTATCTATGGTTTAGGAAGGAACGGAAAATAAATTATTCTGTGTAGTGTACAGGTCCCCACCTTTGGCATGTACCCTTTCAGTAACAGCTTTTCTCCCACCCCGCTTGGTATTTGTGCTCCCAATGTCTGCCGTTTCCTGCTATGTATATACCTGGTGCTGGTATCTCCAAATCTGTGGTCTGCTGAACATTAGTTCGCCCAGGACGAGGATCAAAAGCAGGGACCAGAGCAGAAAATTGCCTCTTCAGCACATAATCATCATCCCAGGTCCTGCGTCGGCCTCCCTTTGTTTCATATTCTTCTTCCTCCTGTCCAGCAAAAACAAGGTCCAAGAGACACACTGAGGTATTGTCAAAATCACAGCTTTTTGATCAACTGCAGCATCAAAAAGGAGTAACAAACTTAAAGGAAAACATCTTAACTCCTC
Organism: Rhinophrynus dorsalis; assembly: GCA_037306005.1. NCBI lineage: Eukaryota > Metazoa > Chordata > Amphibia > Anura > Rhinophrynidae > Rhinophrynus > Rhinophrynus dorsalis. The sequence goes on from CM074728.1 coordinate 24,314,069, forward strand.
ACTTACCTCACTATGGCAAGAAAATAGTAACGCAAACAACAAACAAGAACCGCACTTCAATGTAGTAGGTAAAACCAGCACAAAACTTTTTATTGCACGATTTCAAAACACAAACTGTACACTAGCCCCAATAGTCTTATGCGGTTCGCACCTGGGTGCTTAATCATAGCTGGAGGTGAGTGATCAATTGCTTGAAACAGTGTATAATATATTATATATATATAAATGTATACTCAGCCAAAGCTGGATCAGGCGAGACAGCACTCGAGTAGATGAAAAAAATCGTATTTTATTTCATGCCGGTGTCTAATTCACCAAACGTTTTCGGTCCTTACAGGACCTTCATCAGGGTAAAGGTCCTGTAAGGACCGAAAACGTTTGGTGAATTAGACACCGGCATGAAATAAAATACGATTTTTTTCATCTACTCCTTGAGTGCTGTCTCGCCTGATCCAGCTTTGGCTGAGTATACATTTATACATACTATATGGGACGTGCACCAGTTTAATTTATTGTAATTTTTTGTTTAAAAAGAGTGCCACTGCCAACCTTTATTGTTTGTGTGTATATTATATATATATATATATATATATATATATATATATATATATATATATATATAGAAGTATGACAGGACACAAACTGTGCTCAATGCCTATCATAACCGTAACCATTTAAACAGGGTTACTGTTGATTGTTCGCCACTTGTCCCATCTTCTCGTTCCAGTTCCCAGTGTCCTTAGCTTCTGTTTCAGTGAGGTTTATTGAACAATGGCATAAAGTCAAAATTTATAGATGTCATTATAAAAAGTGTGAGTGATTATTAAGATGTGTTAGTTCTCCTTTAAAGGAAAGTAATTTTGTTTTGTTTTTTTAATCAATAAAACAAATATTTTGCTGGGAGATGCTGCATTTACACTTTATTACAACACAAAATCGGACCACATCATTCATTTCTCCAGCAAAAATACTGCAGAGTGGCCACATTTCATGGGACTACCATAGATTATTCCAGCAGCAAAAATCAATATCAGTGTTTCTTTTATAAAACTAGTGTAAAAGCCCGTATACATGGGCCAAGGTCCGGTGAGGTAGAGGCCTGTCCTGCTCTGCGTACTGCCGCTATGCGCAGTATAGACTCCCCAAATGCACAGAATGCTCCCAGCATTCTGTGAATTCAGGCAGTCTCTACTGTGCATGACTGCATTAGACAAACATTCTGGCCTTTTATAGGAAGGATATTATTGCTTTAAAGGAGTAGTAATGTTTCACAAAAACAGCAGCTCCAATTAATCTTCATAGTATTTGAGCCATAGAGAGTGTTATTTCAGTACTGTCAGAGTTGTAGTTCAAGAGTAATTGGATGATAAAATATCCCCCTCCCGCCCCTTTTACCTAGTGTAGGCCACCTCTCTTCAGATGTGGGATCTGGTCCATAGACCAGACAGCTCACAGCGAGGAACAATCTTCTTACTGTGAGAACAATGAAAACCCTGCCCCCCTTGACAGGTTTTTCAGCTTTTTCCCTTATCTTAATTGAAGATTGTCCCTCTCTGCAATCTACCAGGACACACCCTGCTGCTCTGAGCTGAGCAATGTTATATCAGTAAAAGGGGCGGAAGGGGGATACTTTGTCATTGAATTACACTTGAACTACAACTCTGACAGAATTGAAATAACACTCTCAATGGCCCAAATACTATGAAGATTAATTAGAGCTGCTTTTATTATGAAACATTACTATCCCTTTAATTAAAGGAACAATACCTCCTAAAAAACACCTCACTTAACTTAACCGAAGCACAAAATTTTAAGGTCACTGAATAATTTCTGTGTTTATCAATTCAACAAAATCAGTCTGTGAACAGCACTGGAAATCTTGTCCACAGAGGCAGACTCCCGAACCCCAAGAAGCCTTCAGTGGAAGGAATTTAGAGTTGTGCACAAAAAACAACCAAAATTACTTTAGTGAACCAGTGAACACAAAACAAATTCATAGCGGCCATTAGGATTTTCTGCTCATGTTAAAATATGTGGGGGTTTATTATTAGGAGGTGCTGATGTTCTTTTTAGCCATTATGTAACCACATCTCACTCTTAAGTCCTATCTAACAGGATTGTGAGCTGGTTTTTGTTGCTTTCACTTCTCTTCTGTTCCTTTATCAAGCACTGGATTAAAGGGACAGTAATACTTAAAATGTAAAAAAAAAAATATGTTGTAGGGTTTATCCCCCTGAGTAAAACAAGGGTACTCCCACAGCTAAAGGTGTTTCATTCAAAAGTTATTAATTTTCAAAGTTGAATTTTTTAGGTGCAATATCACAGTGGCCTGAAATTGTACAGTGGCGCTGTTGCTACACCATCCTATGGAGATTTATGGTCCCGGGACTAGAGCTGTCCATAGGATCGTGTAGCAACAGGCCACTGTGATATTGCACGTAAAAAAATCAACTTTGGAAAATTAATAACGTTTGAATGAAACACCTTTCAGCAGTGGGAGTAGTCTTGTTTTACTCAAGGGGATAAGCCCTACAACATTTTTATTTTTTTTATTTTTTTTTTTTTTACATTTTAAGTATTACTATCCCTTTAACATCAATGATGTACAGTGCTGTCTGATCTGTTAGGCGTTTTCTTACCATTTTCTACTCATATGCTTCCTGCTTCCAGTCAGTAACCTCTACAACTCACAACAGAAGCACACTCACCATAACCTCCTCGTACTCTTGCTCCTCCTGATTATCATCCTCATTTTCATCATCCTCTTCATCAGGCTCGGGAAGGTCTTCATCGTCATCCAGCTCAGCAAGTAGAGTGCTGGCACGACAACTATCCAGGAAATCTGCGCATACAAAGTGAAGATTCGGAGATCACGGGGGTAGACAGGGACCCAACCCAAGCAGGGTACTAAGAGTACACCATAAGCAAAGGATCTATAAAACAGCCAACTCGTTAAGGACCAAAGGGATGTGCACCCCTCGGGGCCTTAATGCAAAGTCTGGCACTTCTGGAACAGGCCAGTACAAACTTGGCATTCCTAGGGAAGGCTAGTGTCTGTGATACACTTACCATAAAAAGAGTACTCTGCTTCTTGTCCTGTGTCACTTTCACTGGAGGTGGAAGTCAGGCTGGTGGTTAGCGTGTTACTGAGGGACTGCCCCACAGACAGCCCTGTAGTGGCTGTAGCCACATTGCTGCTGGTGACACTGGATGTGGACATTGTAACAGTGGAGGTGGTTCCAGTGGTGGTCAGATTAGGGAAGCTCTGAGCTCCCATTAGTGGAGATGCTGTAAAACGAAAAAATAAAATAAAGGCTGAAAGCTTATCCTAAATTTTTTTTTTTTTTTTTTTTTTTTTTTTTTATACAAATGTGTAGGCTACATGTATATCTTGTCTCTCTGAGACATCCCCACCCCAACATTCTTCAAAGTAATAAACCAATCTCCCAAACATGGAATTCTACACCAGACCTCCCACACCTTATTGGCAGTTCTCCCCTTTATACCCAACATGTTACTACAACTCCCTTAAAGTGGATCACTCATATAAAAGTGCCCCCCAATTAATTTTTACTATAGCGTTAAGTATATAAATCCTTTTATAATCTTTATCAAGGCTGGCATTATTTAGAAATCTAAGTTCTTTGGAGACTCACATGTAGATGACAGCGTAGGCATTTTATCAAAGAGGCATCTGTGCACCTGCTCTGTTTGCCCGTCTCCTCAATGATTAGAAAGGGGGAGCTGCATTGTACCTTAAGGTACAGACAGGGACAGACATCACAGTTGCAGAGATGCCTCTTCGGCAAGATGCCTTGCGGTGAGTCTCCAAAGAAGTTCGATTTGTAAACAACGGACTTAAGGATTATAAATGAATTTACATGCTTAACGCCATAGTAAAATTAATTGGGGGCACTTTCATACGAGTGATAGTTCAGCTTTAAATATCAGGGTTCTCAAGTCTCAGGGTTGGAATAGCTCACCCACTTATATACTCATGATTGGCATAACTCTTGCTTTCCCTGAATGTGTGTGCTTAACCCCCCCAACCCTGCACTCACTGGCTGAGCTGACTGCGTTCCTCCCCAGGGTGTTGGTATTGTTATCACTGCTGCTTCGGCTCAAGTTCATATTGTTGGTGGCATTTGTCCTGGCTATGTTTGCCACTCTCCTCACAAAGGACTCCAGACTGGATGTTTCCCTCGAGGATAGGTTAGGGACACTAGCACTGGAGCTCATGGGCGCCCCTGCTGCCAATAGCGAACTGACAGACAATCTGTTGCTGGCCGAAGATCCCAGGGGTCGTGGAACCGCCGCCTCCTTGTTGCTGAGTTCTGACACTGAACTGACGTCGGGTGAGCTGATGCTCACCATGCCCATCGAGATAGCTGGTGTTTCCCCTGCTTTCCTATCTCCTCCCTCCCCCACAGTATCACCACCAGGGGGGCAGGTGGAAGAACCAGAAGCTGCTGGGTTAGAGGAAAGAACCAGGATTGGATCATGATGAAGTTCAGAGCCTGGCTCCTCTGTCCTCCTCTCTGTCTTGGCACAGCTCAGGCTCACATCGCTGCTGCTTGCCACGCTGCAAACTGAGCTACTGCTCCCTTTGCGGCTGCAGGAGCCAGCCACGCCCCCAGGGACCACACCGGAGGAGGAAGGAGGAGGGGCTTTGTCAGGGCAGTTGTTTTTCACCAGGCTGCTCCAAGAGGGTGGTGTGCCTGCAACAGTGGATGAAACAGGTTTGGGTGATGCTGCAGAATCTGGGTCATAACCCGGGGCCAGCTTGAGGTCAAACTTTCCTTCCGCGCCCATGCGGTAAGAGTTAGAGCCACCGGCATCCCATATGACATCAATCCAGCCTGGAAAGGGATAGCAGCGTGTAAGATGGAAGAGCTGACAGCAAAAAAGGAATGATTGGAGTTGCGGAAATAATTAAAGCTAGCACATGCACATTAACCCCTCTGATTCCAAAGAAACTCATCCTTGGTTTCAGAAGATTTAACAGACCCCCATTTAACATGCACATCAACAACAACAAAAAGCAGTAATTTGCTCCCACACAGACGCAGACAGATCTAAAATTGTTGAACTGGACTGAGGTCTCAGGTCAATATTTTGCTGATGACTTCTAATGTCACTTCTATGTACTGAGAGTAACTGGCAAAATCTGCATATAGATTTTATATTAGAGCGACTATAAACTTACTTTGTATCAATTTCAACCCTTTGGATGCTAGAGACATATCCATAGCATTGCAAAGCAATGGGTCTCAAGTATTTAAATTTGTTTAGCATCTTAAAGCAAGTTGTAATTTATCAAGTGATAATTACAAAGAAGTTCTCTCTGTATGAATAGATTTTAAAGGGCAGACTATTTTATACATCTACTGATTCACTCATCTGCCTTTCACATTTAAAGATAAATGTGTGAAGCCAGACATTTAGAGACTACATCTGATGCCGGGTGTTTAAATCCAGCAACATAATTGCATATTTACTTAAAGGGGAACTTTCACATCACACAAACTTGTGCCCATTATCTTTAATTAGTAAAACTAGATTATCGGTTTTTTTTGTTTTGTTTTTTTTTTTGTGCAGAGTTAAAATCTGGCACTTCCACAACGTGCGGCATAACGCCTCAGGACTTCCCACCTCCCTCCCAGCTGCCCCAGGGAGCGCATTCCCGCTTCCCTACGAGGTGGCATTTATGTGGGCCATCGTTACAGCAAGCTCCATTTACCACTCAATAGCGTGGTAAAAGGAGCTTGCTGTAATGACAGCCCACATAAATGCCACCTCGAAATGAAGCGTGAGGGAGGTGGGAAGTCCTGAGACGTTGTGCCGCACATTGCGGAAGTGCCAAATTTTAATTCGGCATATCTTCAGTACTAGGCAAGTTAGATTTAAAAAAACAAAACGCTAATCTAGTTTTACTAATTAAAGACAATGGGCACAAGTTTGTGTGATGAGAATGTTCCCCTTTAAGGTTCTTATAGGAATATTAGTGGTTGTACTCATTCTAATTTTAAAACTAAAATACAACTGGCCCCTTTAAAGGGAAAGCTCAAGAACTGTACATCTGTCTGAATCTAGATAAACCCCAACCCATAAGTGTAAGCAGAAAACAGATGCAGCAAAAAGAAGTAGAAAGAAATGGAAAGATAGCAGAAGCTGAGAAATAGTAATTCTACTAACAGGATGGTATCCCAGGGCGGTGCAATATAGAACATGGTATGAGAGATGTACCTAAAGGTTACTCTTTACGCTTGGCATGCAATATTTTCTCTTGGACCGCAAGCATTTTGTGCCTACAAGGGTACTGTGGAAAGGGGTATGACAAGTTTTAAGTAACCTCCTCACCATTGTGCAGTTCTCCTGTGACAGTGCCCTCTCCTTGTGAGCTACCATCTTGGTCCCGCCACTTCCAGTCAATGCCACGGATAACACGGGCACCAGGCACCATGTACTTCAGGACCTGGGAGCGTACAAGCCGCCTCTGGCGCCTCAAGTTAGCTTCTGCTTCTTTGGCTGCTTTACCTGAGAGAGATTAAGGCATGATTGTAGCCTCCTGCAAACTACATGGCATCCCATAGGATTAACATAAACATTCAGCAAAACATTCAGATCACAGTACTAAAAGCAGAGACTTTTTCTTTCCATTAATATTTTATTATAATGGGAAACTATGGTCATAACAGCAAAGTCCAACATATACACCGAGAGGATTTTATTCTTACCTGTTAAATACTTTTCTCTTAGTCCATACAGGTTACTGGTAACTTTGGGTAGGCGATCCACCCTTTTAATTAGGCAGGAGCTCACCTTCCCTCCTTGGCCGCAGCTAGCCAACCAGCTCCAGTAAGATTTGAGACACTAACTACTGACTAGACAGTAGAAGGGAAAGAAGACTCCTGTGACCCCCATGGTCTGCCACAGGAGAGACAAGTATGGTCCCTTGACAGGGTGGGAGACCAGTAACCTATATGGACTAAGAGAAAAGGATTTAGCAGGTAAAACTAAAATACTATTTCCTCTGTCGTCCAATTCAGGTTACTGGCAACTCTGGGATGTCCAACCATTGAGTTTCCCAGAGGTGGGGAGAAAGCAAGGACCAGGAGCAAGGCCCCCAAAGTCACCAGAGCAGATATGAACCATCAGATCAGAGAAAGCCCAATAAAACAATGAAGTGTCAACAGACACTGAATAGGGGTAACACCCCAGGAACTGTTACACAGCACGCTGAACTAGAGCCAACAGGGCTCAAAGTGAAGGAAGAACCAATGAACTGAAGAAGATCCTAGACAGGCAAGACTGCCTCCAGGATCTTCCTTCCAAAACTGGCTTCAGCAAATGCAAGATCATCAAAACGGTAGTGCTTAGAAAAGGTGTGCACAGACGACCAAGTGGCAGCCTTGCACAACTAATCAGTGGAGGCCTGATTCTTGTAAGCCCAAGAAGCCCCGATAGATCTAGTAGAATGAGCCGTGACCCAAAAGGGAACAGGCTTCTTCCTCGGCTCGTAAGCCTTACGAATTGTGGACTTGATACAGGATGCAATAGTCACTTTGGATGCAGATCTTCCTTACCTGGGGCCCTCAGGAATGACGAACAGCACATCAGATTGTCTGATGGACTCAGTGCGATGTACATAAAACTTGAGACAACTCACCACATCTAACAAGTGGAGATCCCTCTCCTTGTCAGAGTTAAGGTCAGGGCAGAAAGAAGGCACCACAATCTCCTGATTAATGTGGAACTCAGAGACCACCTTCAGGAGAAACTCCTAAGTAGTGCGAAGCACCACCTTGTCTTTGTGAAACACCAAAGAGGGTGGTCTACAAGAAAGAGCTTGCAACTCCATGACACAGCGAACAGACACGATCGCCAGGAGAAAGGCCATTTTCCACGTCAGCAGGCATAGAGGAATAGTAGCCAAGTACTCAAAGGGAGGGCACTGAAGGACGCCCAAAACCAAGTTAAGATCCCACTGAGGAGCGGGATTTTTGAAAGCAGGATGAGTATGAACAACGCCCTGGAAGAAAACCTGGACATCAGGAAGAACAGAATGCACCTCTGAAAGAAAAATGAGCAGAAGTCTGAACCTTGAGAGAACCTCAAGCTGAGGTCCTTGTCCACAGCCCTGTAAAAAAGCCAGGAGCGTAGGCAGACCAAAATCCTGAGAAAGGTCCCTATCAGCACACCAAGATAGAAAGGTCGACCAGACATGATGGTAGGCCTTAGAAGAAACAGGTTTGCAGGCACTGAGCAAAGTAACCACCACACCAGAAGAAAAAACCCTTCTTCAATATTGAGGATTCAATTTCCAAGCCGTCAAAGCTAGCCGATGAACATCCTCCATCCACAGGTAACCCTGTAGAAGAAGATCCGGACGGCAAAGGAGCCAGAATGGCTCCACCACTGACAGATCCAGAAGCTACGGAAACCAAGCCTGTTGAGGCCAGTAAGGAGCAATCAGAATGACTGGACAGCACTCCAGTCTCAATTTTCATAACACCCTGTGCAACATGGGGAGGGGAGGAAAGATGTAGGCTAGAGGAAATAACCAAGGAATGGACATTGTATCCACTGCTAGAGCTAGAGGATCCCTCCAGCGAGAGCAGAAACTCAGAACCTTCCGGTTGTGTCTTATCGCCATCAGGTCGATGCAAGGAAGACCCCACTTCTGAACAATGAGGGAGAACACCTCTGAGTGCAGTTCCCACTCTCTGCTGTCCACCATGTCTAATGAGGAAGTCTGCCATGACATTGTCTACGCCAATAATGTGCACTGCAGATATGGCAGGAACGTATTCTGCCCAGAACAAAATAGCCTTGACCTCTAACCAAACAGAGAGACTTCTTGTTCCGCCATGCTTGTTGATGTAAGCCACGGCCGTGGTGTTGTCAGACTGAACCCGGACTGGGCATTCTTCCAGCTAGGGTGTCCAGTGAAGAAGGGCATGAAATATCACCCGAAGCTCCAACACGTTGATGGGAAGGAGAGACTCCTCCGGAGACCACCGACCCTGAGCACTGAGGTGACCCAGGACCACTCCCCAGCCGGAGAGGTCTAGCCACCACGACAAACTTAGTTCCACATGAAGAGGGGGGATACTGAAGTCTTCAGAAGGTCCACCTGGATCACAAACCTCTGGAGTTCCCTGGCGTGAACCATGGCAAATGGAACCGCCTCTATGGTGGTGATGAATTTCCCCACTACAGAGGACAGCTAATTAGCCGGAACTGGATTGTGAGCCAGAACAGCATAAACCCTGTGGGCGATCTGGTGAGCCACCTCGTCCGTGAGAAACACCATACACTGCTGAGTGTCGAAGAGAAGGCCCAGGAAGACCAGATGCTGGGATGGGACAAGATCTGACTTGTCCATGTTGATGATCCACCAGTGATGAGTGAGAGCATGAATGCAGTCCTGACCCTGCTGATGAAGAAGTTCCACAGAGGGGGCTTTCAGAAGCAGGTCATCCATGTATGGAGTAACTCTGATGCCATCCCGATGGAGGACGGATACTAAAGCTCCCAGGACACGGTTGAAGACTTGAGGAGCTCGAGTCAGACCAAAGGGAAGAGCTGAAAACTCAAATGCCCTTGGTCGCAGGCAAATCTGAGATACTGCCTGCTCTCTGGATGACTGGTGATGTGTAGATATGTGTCCTTTAGATCCAGAGAGGCAAGGAATTCCCCTGGGGACATAGCAGCAATCACCATCCTTAGGGACTCCTGGTGATAATGAGTCCTGATCACAAAGGAATGGAGATTCTTCAAATCCAAAATGGGACGACAACCGCCATCCTTCTTGGAGACCACAAAGAGGTTTGAGTAAAAATCCATACCTCTATCCTGAACTGGAACAGGCTCCAGAACATCCTTGTCCAGAAGGGCCTGGATAGCGCCATTGAACAGACTGTTTCTCTGCACCCTGGGGCGTATGAGAGGGAAAAAAGCAAAAGGAAGTAAGAGAGGCGAAAGGGATTCTGTACCCTTCCGCCACCACCTGTAAAACCAATGGGTCCACCACTGAATCCTCCCAGACGCTGTGGTAGTGACGCAGACGGCCACCCACAACTGAGTGGGGACCTGGGTTCAGTGAGTCATGCCGAAGAAGGCTTGGAAGCCTTAGGCTTGGAGGCATACAATTCTAGAACTGTTCCTGCCTAATTAAAGGGGTGGATCGCCTACCCAAAGTTACCAGTAACCTGTATTGGACGACAGAAAAATAAATATCCCCTTTAATTTAAATGGGACTTTTAATCACTTTACTGACAGGTGTCAGTCACATTGCTTTGAAACATGTTTAAGTCCTCTCAAGCACTCAAGGAGCTAAAATACCCACTTTAAATCATTGAGAATTTTCACTTCCCTTCACAGACACAGTTGGCTTGCTCCAAAATTGCATCTCTATAACTTACTGAAGGCAACCCTGCACTACACCTGATTTAGAAGAACCTACTGATGCAAACTTCTTTATAATGCTGGGGGCAGATCTCCCTCTCTGGAGGACAACCAAAGACATGGACTTTTATTCAGAGTGCAAACCTCTACTTAATATTTAGAACTAGTTAAAGGGAAATTAATACATTTTTCCAGGCCGGCTTCTGTGCATGCAAACTGTGGGCACATTGTACAACGACAAAGAGCTTCCTATCAGGAGTCAGAAAACAGGGCGCCTGGGCTGGAAAGCAATGCAGAAGTATGTAGCACTTCTCCACAAGTTCATGGGTTATATACGCTGCCCTCAAAGACTATCTGTGCTGGCTATTAAAGCCTGATACAGTGTATGTCTATGGCAGGCCTGTCAAAGCAGTTGAGGACCACATTCTAAACATTTCTCTGTAAGCAGGATCACAACAACAATTATTTACGGTTACTTTTATTTATTTATTTTTTTATTTAAAAAGGTTGCAAGTTGTATTGCATAAAAATGTGAAACCGTTTGCAATAAATTATGGGTCAAACGAAAAGTGGCACAAATTATGCAGCAAAACAGCTGATCTGTATTTGTCAAGGAAATACTACCATTACCTTCAGTGGAACCTCATGAATATGGAGCAGTTGTTTTGCATCAGAACATCCTGCAAACTGCACCGGGGACAAATAATTCTGAAAACTTTATTTAAATGGGACATATAACCTCTTGCATGCTAGAGTAGGCTCCAACGAATAGCATTTAGGACAACTCTAGCACTAAAGATGTTTAATTCCCCATTTTATTCAGATTTTTTTAATTTTTTTTTTTTTTTATTTGTTAAATATGATGCAGATGATTTGCACCAGAATTGTGCATCTTACATAGTGCAGCAATAGAACATTTCTGGTTCTGCAATTTTTATTTTGTTGAGCAAAGGGTATAGCTTGACATCTTGGTACTCTGTGGTTAAACTTACAGCAGCTCCAAGAAGGACTATCTTAAGAGTTCCCGTGACAGAGTAGGTTCCTCAAGCAAGGATCCGCATACTTATTACATCATCTGCTTACTGATGGATGTGTTTCTCCCCCCCACCCCCCTCAAACTTAGTATTGATTACAGTTTTAAATATATGGTAAAGGTAACGGGGGGGAAAAAATATGCTAAGAGTACAATCCAAAGCTGCATATAGAAGCTTATGACTACTGAAAAGTATTGGCAAGGTGTCAAGGCTAACAGCTTCCAAGACATAAACCCATAACAGTATAGGACAGTTATTGGCCGAGTAGCTCTATGATGCAGGTTTTCAAGACACTTTAGGACTTGTCTTCAATAACATTTAGAAGAAGAGACCTAAAATTTCTTTAAAGCTTGCATCCTAGAGCTACTAAGCCAATAGAGGTATCACTTTTACTCTACCAGTCACCTGCTTTTTCTACAGCTAACATGATACCACCTTTCACCTGTGCTTCAATAATCCAGACAATAGGCCTTGGTATCGCATGTAAGCGGAGAATTGTAGGAGTTTAAAAAAGTCAGAGGGAAAGAGTTTGAAGATAAAATGTGTCCAAGCATTTTGTTAATGCAAAATATCAAGTCTGGCCATACCGCTCTAAATGCCTGGAGGTAAAATGGAGGTTGTCAAGGAGATACTGTATACAAAAGTAGTGTTTTATACAATGTACTGGGCCAGGAGGTGATGACATTTTGGAGAATGTTTTCACATACATTCACAGGGAGTGTGAGATGTGACACTGTATAAGGATGGGTCAAAGACCATATTGAAGTCCTCGTCGGTGATAAGAGTTTACCCTTAACTAGAGGAACAAATCCTTCGACAGAAGAAAATATAATAAGAGGCGCTGGCTAGAATTAGGGAGATAAACATTAACAATAGTATAGACAACATTTCTAAGAGTATCTCAAGGTCACAAATCTACCACTGCGGTCTGAAGTACAATCATGCTCAATTAAATTCACTTTTTGTCAATTGCCACCTCCTTCGCTTAGCTGAAGCATAATAGGCCTTAGGGAAAAAAAAAAAAAAACAAAAGCAAAGAAAAAAACGACTTTTTGGTACAAATGAACGCATATAATAATTTTCATTTATAAAAAGAATGGAGGACAAGAAAAGATTAAGACAAATGACTCTGATAACCAGAATTGCTTTCCTGTGTACCATAAGTGAAGTGCATCTGGAACCCAGGTGTACTACAAAAATACAAAACCTATCTAAGCAGGTGTGCATAAGAGCATCTTTATGTTAGAGCATCTTTATGTTAGAGATAAGGTATGAAATCAATAGTATAAATCAGAAACTTACAAAGCAGAGAATTAAAAAACATGACAGAATAAGGTTAGCACCAAAAGTGCGTTCACAGCCACTGGCTAGGCAATCTGGTGAACAGGATTCCAGAGCTGGGCAACGTGCCCGCACTACTGAGGTAGGAGTGTACAAGCGGAAATCCAGTTGAAGGAAGCAAATCCTTAGGAACACAACAGTAGTCAAGACTGAGGTAAATATGTGTTCCCAATATAATGAAACGTCATGTAGGTTTTGGAGGTTCACTTTATGAGAGAAACAGGAGTGAGAATGTTAAGTAATAAGAAGCAAGAGACAGTCCTGCAGCCATGAGCACTTCAGGAAATTTCCCACAATGAAGCGGAACAATGAAGGGCAGGGCGACCTCTGTCTGGTGGATCAAAGACAGATACACCATTCACGTATAATCCTTAAAGCAGGAGCCAGAGAGATAAGTGATCTGGTGGTTCCTTGATGGCGAACAAGCAGCTTTTCCAGGGAAGCCCCAGCAGGAGAAGAAACCATATGCACAAAGAGCTGGTGCAATATGTAAATTCCATCTTCTCACCAAACTGGAGCCAGAAAGAACCAGAAATAGGGCAATGAGCTGAAACAAAATTTCTTACCAGCTGCTTGTACAAGGTTGTCCTTAATTTGATAATAGTGAACATGTACTATCGTGTCACATGCTTTATCTTTCAGCAAATGGCATGATTTGGGATTCTCTGGGCCCTGTCTATTTAGAGATCCAATTCGGAGAAGTGGAATAGTAAAGAATTGAAGTATCTGGTGATAAAGACCTGAAGGTTTGAAGAGACAGACTCCGTTATGTTGCATAGAAGTAAATTATTCCTACGAGATCTGTCTTCCAGGTCTGCTAACTTTCAGTCAACAGTTTGTAACTTGGTCTCAAGCTGCTTGTTGTAGTAAAAAAGCCTTTTATGGTTCGAGATCATATTGACATCAGACTCAAAAGTCTAACATCTTTGGTTCACCACTCAAGTATGTGTCTTCTTGTGCCATGTCTGTCTTAGGTCCCCATGGATTTATTGAGCTTTACAGTGGCGAGGGACCTTTCCCAATTTTCTTGGGCCTCCCATACGAGGGAGAGAAGGGGCACTCTATAGAGTATCAGGGGTCCAACAAAGATTTAGATGAAATAGCCAGTTTGAGCCACATTTGTAATCTTGAAAAGTGGACTACAGGATTAGACCTCAGTCTTGGGGCACTGCAGGCCACACCCCTTGATAGACATGCTTGTAAATGTTGCTCATATTGTGTCTGCTGCAAGGAGGAAACACTGTCATGGGAACGCTTACATGTCTCAGCCAATTTCACAGCATGTTAACCCTATGAGTGTCAGAAGGGTGTGCAACATATTGTAGTCCAATGAGTTGCACCACCCCCACCGCACGCAAAAAGAATACTGCCAAGTTATCCATCTTATTAGGCAAGGCAGAATTCCACTTGAGAAGTGTATTGAGGCAGGGCAGAGTATAACTGATCTTGTTTGCTGCAAATAAAGAGACTGAGCTCACACCTGTGCACCTCTGCATACTGACATCTATTAGCACGTATCCTGTAACGTTAGAAGTGATTTGGTTTTTAACTCAAGCAGGTTACATCTAGGATTGCTCCAATTTATTTTGAACACTGCAACAATCCTCGTGGTGATCAGCTCGAGTTAAAACCCTGATGTACATCTCACATCTGATCACATATCACAGGATATACAATGATAAATCATTGTCACAGCATGCTGAGGTACAAAGTAGAAGCTTCACATCTTAATTTACAGCAGGCAATGTCAGTTATACCCTGACCTGCCTAAATATATCACCCTAGTGCTATTCTGGCAGGGAACTCTACCAGGGGAAGTCAGCAGAAAATCTACCTAATAAGTACCTTTTGATCTGACACTCAGCAGATGCAGATGCAGCCTCTGCTGTTTTCTAAACAGTACTCATTACACAGACATGGAACATTCTTTTCTGCTCAAAAGGGGCTGTACTGCCAATGAATTTGTCTGAATACAAGGCCCTGTTGAAGTAGCACGCCCTGCAGTTAAGCCAGTGTGTAGGACACAGTGGGCTTAACAGAACAGCCTCCAGAGGTTTAGAAAATGGGGAGGCAAGTGTAGATACTAGAGGAGGTGACATGATGCCCAGATGACGGCACAGGGACAAGTTCATGTTTATACATAGGGATTAAAAAGAGTTTAGGAGTTGTGTTGTATTGTAGTTTTTGGGGACAGCATGCCTGTATAATGCAGGACAACAGAATGCACTGCAAGATTTCACACTAACAGTTCAGTCTCTTCCTGCAAGACTAAAAGGGGTTGCACTGGGTGGTTGTTTTGGGGGGTTTTGATGCGCTTTTTTTTGTTTTTAAATCCCCATTAAGCTCCCATTCTGGTCTGTCAGGTTGACAATGCAGCACTATCTTCACTGGCGTGGGGTGGGGGGCACTATCTGAGTGATAGTCTCCCTTTAAGGAGAGCTCTTTTTCAAAGAGTGAAGAAAGAAACAATAAATAAATAATAAAGTGCATGTTCAAACTCAGAGTTTTATGCAAAGGTCTCTGTGTCTCCATAGTGGACGCAAGATACATTTTCTTCTTAATTAAATGGTTAACACTTTAAATATAGCCTCTAATAAATGTAGTCCTAGGTAGAGGCCCACAAGCAGAAATTACTATTGACAGTAACATTCTATTAACGTTTAAATATTTCAAAGTACAAGAAGGAAGGGAACAATGTAGAAAGCATCTCGTTTACAGCAACAATCAGTATGCAAAACTGCCTAGTATGAACCAACTGTTACACAGTATTCAAGATTTAGAAAGTAAAACACTCTAGTACTGGTTTACATATTAAACAATGAAACAACAAACATACAAGACATAGAGTCAAATGCAAAAAAATAGAAGTAGTTCTGCAGAAAACCAACTGAGGACAAATAAAGTTTTAAATTCCCATATTATTAAAGGGGGTGTATCACCATAATAAAAGTTTCTCTTAAAGGAGCAGTAAACTTTTTTTATTAATATATATATATATTGTAGGGATTTTCCTACTGAGTAAAATAAGGGTACTCCCACTGCCAAGAGATTTATAGTTCTAGAGTTATTACAGTTTAAACCCATGGTTTTTTTTTTTACCTTAGCAGTGCCCTCTAGTGGTCAAATTCTAATTAGTTTTTCTGTTAGATTCTAATGGAGAGGAAAGTCAGTGACTTAAAGTTCTCCATAGAATGAGATAGAAACTGCCTGTCGCTTCCTATCAGTTAGAACAATCATGACAGTAAATTCACTTCCAGGTTATTTGAACTGCTATACATTTTTAATAAAACATCTGACAGAGGTGGGAGTGACCTTGTTTTATTCAGCAGGAAAAGCTCTATAACATATGTGTTTTCATAAAAAAAAGTTTACTGCTTCTTTAATCTGTTTGCCTGAACTCTATCAACAATGTTGGATAGAGGGAGGGGAGCAGAGGCAGATTGACGGACTGCGGTTACAGAGCAGGTAACCGTATTCTATGCGGAAGTAGGTGCAGGGCAGAGTTTATTGCTTAAAAAAAATTAAAGAACATTTACACATTCACTATTTAATGAAACTATACAGGCTAAATTCTACTGGGGTGATGCACCACCTTTAAAATGGGGTAATCAATGCTAGAGATGTCTCCACTACATGAAAAGTATTAGAGACATCTCTACCATTCAGGAAGTTAAGAGTCCCATTTAACCCCTTAAGGACCCATGACATGCATGAACCGCCATGGGAAAACTTCCCTAAAGGACCAGTAATGGTCCTGGCACGTCATGGATTTCAGGGCACACCGTTCGGGGAGCCCTGAAGCCTATTGCATAAAAAAATTTAAAAATGCTCTGTGGCCATCAAGTGCCGGCTGCGTGCGGCCGGTCCTTAAGGGGTTAAATCGTTGTGAATTTCGAGCTCTATGGTGTTACGTTGCCCCAAAATTGTTCTTCCCTTCTTTTGTGCACAAGGCCCTATCCTATATTATAATTTGCTAAGGATATTTTGTCAGAAGCAGTCATGCGCAGTAGAGAATGCCTGCGCCGCGGCCAATACTGAGCGGGGTGCTCCGAATTCAGACCGGAGTCCTCTCTGCGCACCTTCCTGAAGGTGTACAGAGAAAACCACAGTCTGAATTTGGGGTGCTCCTCTCCGTATCGGCTGCGGCGCGTTCAGGCAGTAAATACTGTGCATGACAGCAGCGCCACCAGTGTTGGTCCATGTACACGGGCTTTAAAACCAGTCTATCAATAATAGAAAACAAAATAAAAAGGGAGGATAGAAAATATAAGAAGGGTGTTTACACACTAAATACAAAATGTATTTTGATTTAGTAAAAGCATTCAGAGAACCGCTACGGGTGAAAGATCAACATACTTTTGTAACAAAAATCTGACTTCACTGAAATTTTCTGAAATCAATAAACTTCATTTGAAAACATAATGACCTGAGAACTGGTAGGTGATTGATTTCCTGTGGCTGCTACCGAGAGGGCCAATGGATGTCCGCCGCTTCCAATCCCCCTCACCTGCTGCTGTCTGCCATCCCGGTGTGGGGCTTCCAAAGGAAGTGAGGGCTGCTGACAGGACTGCTGTGGCCTTGTCACTTCCAGGACTCTTCCAGCCTGCCTGTAGTTCTGTTGGCCGGAGACATGGAGGAGGTGGTGGGGCATGACTAAATAGAGTAAAAACTGATGCACTTCCACTGCTATCTGGCCACACCAACTTATCTCCCAGGTGCTCAGCCAGCAGTGCAGGCAGTAAAAATGAACCACTAGGACCTAAGATTCTCTCCTCCAAGCATTATGTAGGACTTTTGGTTGCTTCCACTGGTAAGGAAACTACTTCACTCCCTAGTGCCCAAACTTTCCTCTATCAATTTTAACGTGAGCATGAGCTTTCACCCCCAAGCACTCTTCTTGCATCTGCCAACATGCAGCTGGTGGGAAAAGAATGGGTGAGAAACTCTGGGAAAGAGCTGCATGCTTGGTTGGCAATGTTCACCCTGATGGTTCAAAATGTTACCTAGCAGACAGCATGGAAGCATAAGGAAAATGATGCAATGCCTTTTTAATTTGAATATTCATATTGGCAAAATTAGTTATGCACAAATATGCTAGGCTCATCTTCATTTAAATACATGTGGCAGACTGACCCATGTAGCATGTATGAGTGAGCTTGGGTGCAGCTATCATTGGTCACATCTGGATCCATAATGCATTCAATTGGCTGAGCTGCGATCTTAAGAGAAATCATGATCAGCACATTTCAAAAGGAGCTACTCTCATGGAGTGGCATTA
Source organism: Rhinophrynus dorsalis (assembly GCA_037306005.1). NCBI lineage: Eukaryota > Metazoa > Chordata > Amphibia > Anura > Rhinophrynidae > Rhinophrynus > Rhinophrynus dorsalis. The sequence goes on from CM074728.1 coordinate 24,332,132, forward strand.
GTGTTTAAGGATAAGCTCTCATTTTATTGTTACCATGAGGGGAATTTAAGGAAGGCAAAATTGTCCAGATTGGACAGTGTTCAGAAAGTGTATTATCCATTATGAAGCTTCAATCATCAGAAATTCATCACTGGAATGGCCTCTCCAGTGGATCCCTCGCTAGTACTCAACTACACTACATTTTCCCCAAAGGCAAGATGGATTTAATCAAGTAAATTGACCATCTCTTTAATTGGTTAGACAAGGGAATGGGTAGGCAACTTCTGGATCACCAGCTGTTGGAGACTGCAACCCTGTCAGCCAATGGCAAACGGACAAAATGGGAGCTGTAATTTCCAACAGCAAGAAAGTCAATGGCTGCCTACCTCTGCACTAGGTTCTGTTCATCCTTTGTTTGGTGGGGTATGCAAAGGGGACAAAGCCATGGACATTCATTTTATGACACTAAAAAGATTAAAATGTGGCCAGTTCCAAACAGTGTAACAAATATTACCCCAGTCAGTTCCAGTTAACCACTATGTTCAAACTGGCTTGCTGCATACTGTTTTCCAGAGCACTGATGCTCAAGGAATTGGAGGGTAAGCATTCCATTGTATACATACTTTCCCAGCATTAACTCCTTCCCTGAATAAGGGTCTAGAAAAGCAATTGATTTATTACTTTTACTTAGAAAAACGACACCATATTAATCACCTAGAATCCAACTGGGTGAGGCTTAAATAAATGATGAGCAATGGAGTCCTACCCAATAAACCTATTTAAAATAAAATAAATAAATATGGAGAGGAGGAGGGATATACTCATTTAGCAAGGGTGGAGAGAATAGGGGTCAATAGAACCCCACACTAAAATCATATTGCAGAAAGGAGCGATTGGTCTTCCCCCTTGTAATCAAAGCAAAAAATACCAAAACATAACCCCTACTCCTCTTGCCATGGGCATAGATCAAAGCCACACCAACTTAGTCTGCCCCTAATCACGGAATAAACTAGAAGCAAAGATTCCGATCTGCTGATTTAAAAAAAAAAAAAAAAAAAAAAGATATATGGGAGCAAACATCCACACAAGGCTTTGTACTGTGCATACTGAATCAGCTTTGAGTCAGTCACAGAACGCAACTCTATTCTCTGACTGAAATATGAAGCCACAGGCTACTTTTGATAATTGAATCTTCAGGAGATTTTGTAAATACCCGTGCAGATGCAAGTCTCCTTCAGATTGCACTAGACAAAAGCAGTGTGTGAGGGGTTTATTTACACGGGTTTACATTTTCAGTTGTCACCTTGTTTTCTGGAGTGTTCAATTCAGGATGAGTGTTACAAACAAAAAAAACAATTACAAATAAAAAACACACTTTATTTTTTACACAAACCAAGATTGTGTGGCTCTTCACCCTAGAACAAAGGAGGTGGGGGAAATAAATTTGAATTGTGCTATCCCTCTGAATAGCAGGAACTGAAGACCATCTCCCCTTTTGGCAATAAGATGATACAATTAGTATGAGGTAAACCAAGCCCTTACTTCTGCATTAACCCACCCACCTAAAGCAATGGGCACTGAGAAGAGGCATGTGCATGCCTACCTAGACTGGGGGACAGGTTTGGATAAGAGTAAACATTTTACCACTCAGTTGCTATGAGGCCACAAAATACTGCATTACAGTGTATTGTTACCAATTTAGAGCAATCGTTTAGATGGGGGAAAAGGGAGGTAGTGAAGAATGTTTCAGAGTGATTGTAACTGTGTTGTGGGACACTGGCAACTGAGGGGTTGAAACAAAATACAAGAGTGGCGAGGGTCAATATATTTCATTTTTTAACCCTATGACAGCAATGTGCTGCGTACCCCTCTGGCATTCAAAATCACTGCAATATAATGCATTTCAAATCCGTTGGCAACCAAAGGGTTAGCCAAGGACTAGATGGGGGTGTGGAATATATTGCATACACTGTATCCTCCAATCACACACAAGAGGACTAGGGCTTAAATTATTGCAATATTACACTTGTCCCCTATGTTGCAGTTGCTTCGCTCCAGAATGGTTTTACTTTGGCTTTTTATACACAAAGCCCAATAAGCTTTAATTTCTTTATTTTAACCCCTTGGGTGCTATATACATTTCCAGCACATTTCTGAGCATTCATTGGCTTAAAATGACTATTTTACTTTGTTTTGATTATTAAAAACCACTCCAGCTTTGGACAGCTCATACCCAAAATGATAAAACACAGATTTCAAAGGGATAACCTAGAATTTTGCCTCCTAACGACTGCCACAAATCTTACTACAGCCTGAGAATCCTAATAGCCCCATAAATTTTGCCCTTGTGTCTTCATTCATGAGATGGCATCTCCAATCCATTCTGAATGCCACAGCTGTGAAAGAAGACATGAGAGCTGCTGACATTTTAAAATGGGAAAAAAGGCAGCGTACACTAGCCTATATGGTTCATAAGGATAACTATTACAATGTGAAGTGGGCGGAGCTTTGGTCTGCTTCTATGGTCATGAGATCCAGAACTGATGGAAGATTTTCTCTCTTGAACAAAGTAACAAGGACAATATTCTCTGAGGCCTTTAGGATTTTCTGCCCATAGTGAAGTGAGTGAGTGTGCAGAGTGTTTAATACTAGGTATTACTACTTCTTTAAGTGTGTAGTACATTGCTGTATACCGGTGCAGTATAGGCAGCATGCTTTGCCCTCTACACACCTGCACTTCATTAATGGTCACTTTTCCACTAACAATGTCCAAAGTAACATCACACAGTTCTGATGACTCACCAAGCTGATCCTCGCACACTCCTGTTACACTTCCATACAGCTCAAAGCCAGACAATGAGAGATAGTGAGTCTGCCCACTGGCATTCTTCCCAGTCTGCTTGATCCGGATGTGCCGCCAACCCTGCTTCTCCTCTCTAGCCGGGTCCAGTGGCCATGTGGCCGTAGAGCTAAAGGAGAACAGGTAAACAATTAAGCAGACTTTCAGTCCCTATTCTGCTCTTCCTAACCCACCAATCCAGGATTGTTTGGTCCATCCAACCCTGCACTCCAAGATCTATTAGTGCCAATAAAACACATGGAGAGTTTGTATGGAGCAGTCTAAGTGCCCCATGAGGACAAACAATGCACAAAGTCTCATTAATTTAATCAGGGACTTTCATGCTTTTGATCTTCAGGAGGTCTGCAACGCAATGAGATTTAATACATCATGAATTCAAGGGCTTACAACCTCCATTTGAAGCAATAGGAACTTTTGTAATCTGCAGTTTGTCTGAAATTGCAGTGCTTTTCTTTAGTACAAAACCTCTATATCAGAGGTTCTCAACTCGTGCCCTCAGTGGCCACTAACAGGCCAGGACTTAGAAATTTCCCTGCTAGAACACAGGTGTGTTGATCAGAGGCTCAGTCATATTAACTAACATGTGCTCTTAAAAGGAAATTCTCAAATCCTGGCCTGTTAGTAGCCACTGAGGGCACGGATTGAGAACCACTGCTCTATATTACTTCTCTGTTCACACGTTAGAAGACATAATGGACCATAAGTACTATATGAAACAGACAGACTACCATTAATTTCAATGGGGCTTTAAAACTCTCGAATGATAGAGGGGTCTCCAACACATTGCACACATTCAAGGAAATAAAAGCCCCAATGAAATCAACTGGTTTTTTTTTTGGTCTGCCCTATGTGGTACAGTAGGTTTGCCCAAACTTTGTCACACTATTTGATGATGTATGTGGCCCACTGAATTTATGCAATGAGCAATATACAGTTTGCACAAAAAAGAGGAGCAATTATGGAGCAACTAAATGCACATGGGGGGGGGGGGGCAAATAAATCTACCACTTTATTTAAAGAGATAGCAATGCTTTCTTTAGACAGGATTTAATATTGTTCTTATCCTATATAATAATTTGCTAGGATGTTTGTCGTGATGCAGTCATGCACAGTAGAGACTGCCAGCGTTTGGGAAGTCCCTACTATACATGATTACATCGTGTGAGTGAGGCGACGCAAGACTGCATCGTGTGGAGCAGTGAGGAAACGGCCTCTTAAACCTTTGAGTGCCGGAGAGGTACGCAACGCATTACTTACCCCACTGGCACTCAAACGGTTACCATTACCCGGACCTCGGCCCGTGTACACAGGCTTTTCCACTAGTTAAAGAAATAAAGCAAATTACCTTAGTCTTTTTGTCATAACCTGTATAGTTTCTGTGTAATAGCTTTGTAAAGTTTCCCCCTCCCGCCCCTTTTATCCACGTTTGCGCTCTAGCTGACAAACTTGATTCTGGTCCCGGTACCGGACGGCTCGTCTGTATAGCCGAAATAGCACAAATACATAGAAAATCTTTATGAGAACAGTCTACTGCCTCAAACCAGGTGCACTTTGTTGTCATGAAGGTTCTCTTTGTATGCCATGCTATTTCGGCTCTACAGAGGAGTCGTCCGGTCCCGGTCCCCAATTAGATCAATGAGAGTTTAGGCAATCTTTAGGTCTCCCCTATTGTGCATCTGCTTTGCTTCAGGATAGCTCCCCTCTTGTTTTGTGCATATGTCCAAGTGTGGTGTTGCACTGCAAGTTGTACAAATGACTTATGTATCATGACCATGCTGAGAAAGTTTAAAGTATAAACACTGCAACCCAGTTTGTATGCAGTACAAAGAGAGAGCTACAGGCAGAGCATGATTCAGGATATCCCTACTTGAGTGGAGGGTGATCAATTAATCCCTTGAGGGCCAGAGTGGTGTGTAATGCATTGCTTCACATTGTATTGTGCACCATTCTGGTCTTCAAGAGGTTAAGTTGACTGAGGCAATTATGTGATTTGCCTGTGGTAAGCAGAGGCATCCTGTAAACAAGAAGAGCATGAGATAATGGTGCACATTTTGGCAAAACAACTGCACCATGTAATAAATACTTAAAAACATTAACAACTCTGATGCTAGACAGTTCTTCACCTCATTCCAATGCAATGAGCTGGACAGCTCTCGAGCATCCAGGGGTTAATTTTATATATATAATTTATTTTTTTATTTTATTTATTTTTTAATTATACACAGTTCAATATGGAAAGTACTCACAGGATTCTTTGTAGCTACAAAAGATCCTTTGAGTGCTTTCCATATTATTGAATTGTGTGCTTTATCTACTTTTTGGAGGTATGCCCAAAGACATTATGCCTATTAGAAACAGTGACTGCATTCCACATCAATTATAGCTCTACTGATATATAAATATCCAACATTTACATACAGAAACCTATGAATATGCAATCATTAAGCAAAGCATTAATAAGGGATTGGCAAGTACCCAGGCTCATTCAGGCTGCAGTCATCCACATGGGTGTAGAGTGTGGTCCAGTTCTGGCCATCCTTGGACACCTGAAAGACCCAGTTACGAAGGGCAGAACGGCCATAGCCACGGGCATGGCGTAATGTATAAGCAGATGGCACAATCCACAGGCCGAGGTCAATGGCAAACCAGGCACTTTTGTCATCATTAGTGTGGCAATTAAGGGCTGAGCTGTCTCGGCTCAGAATGTCCTCCAGGCGGCCATATGGCAAATTTCGTCCTTCTGATGACGTAACGACTACCAGACCATAAGCAGCCGGGTTCACCCACTCATAAGCTGTTCTGGAATGACAGAGAAGGTACAAGAAGGTTTATATATATATATAAAAAAAAAAAAAAAAAAAACTGGGAAGCAGATACAGTCATCAGACCTTGTATATCAGTTATTCAAAGACTGATATTATAAGCCAATTTTAGTGGATCTGTAGATTTGAATCTACTCCAGGCTGGGCATGTTGTTATTTTAAAGCGGAACTACCACCCCTGTTAAACATTGGCCCAAACTAATTACCCATCTGGCGACTAGCTGCTCAATAGTGCTAGTGGCCAGAATTATTACCTGGTTATTGAGAATTCTATACTGCTCCCAGACTGACAGCCAGGAAACAGCACAGATATCTTTCCATAGTGATGTCTGTGTGCCTGCACGGTCAGTCCCTTTTGGTGCCAAACGGCTCCTAGCAACACCTCCTAGAGCAGGCTGGGACTGACAGCGACGTCTGCGCTGTTTCCTTGCTGTCAGTCCGGGAGCAGTGTATAATTCTCATTAATGCGGTAATAATTTTGGAGACTAGCACTACTGAGCACCTAGTCGTCAGATGAGTAATTATTTGGGCCAAAGTTTAACAGGGGTGGTAGTTCCGCTTTAAGGTCATGTTCTTTTAAGAGAATTAAAAACTGCCCATATGTTGTGCCATCTATTTGTTTGGAATACGCATTTTTGAGAAATTCATCTTTATTTGTGGGTGGCAGGCAACTAGATTTACCTGAAGGCCCACATATGTGCTCCTTAAGCCCAAAAAACTGCCACACATTAAGGTTATTTCCAAATAGGCACTGACAGAGTACATTAACTGTTGGTATGTAGTGCACTGCAAAGCAATGCACTTGAGAAATCTTGAGCACCTAAAGAGTAGTACTGTATACTTTTCATTTCTCACAGCACAAACACTTTTTCACTCCAAACAACACACCTTTTTCCTTCAGAGCATATCCCCAACATGACATTCTACCATTTCACCTTTAGGGAAAAAGGTGTGTTTTTTGGAAAGAAACAGTGTGTTTGGGCTGTGAGAGATTAAAAGTATACAATATAATCCCTGTACTATAGTATAGACTAGAGATGGCAGGAGACACCTCTGAGGGCCTTGTGTGATCCCAGGGTCACTTGCTTCACACCACTGGTTTATGCAATAGTAGTGAAAACACTTACTTTGCGTTGGTCCCGATCCAATACATTATCCCATTATCATCAAAGTCATGCTGGTGCCGGAACACACAACTTTGTCCCTCACGTAGCTTGCGCACAAACACAAATGAAGAACGGTCAAAATCATACCACTGCTTGGCCACCTACAGAGGAACCACATGGAGAACAGTCAGTGCCCAACACAGGCTTGAACAGGCAGATACTCCCAATTAGTGACTGAATAGAATCGCAAAGATGTTCATTACTATAGGGTCGTAACAGTACAGTAAGAAATTCTCAGTCAGATGTTGGCAACATGAGGGCATCTAGTTGCTGCCCCACTACAACTTCCATCCCTGCTCAAGTAATACTGACTGGCAATGGATGATGGGATGTGTAGTCCAGCAGTAGCTGGAGGGCCTCGCACTGACCATCTCTTTTCTAGGCCATTGTTTAAAGTAGTGTTTCTCAACTCCTGTCCTCAGGACCCACTAACAGGCAGGACTTAGGGATTTCTCTGCTAGAGCAAAGGTGTGATGATCAGAGGCTCATTCACATTGATTAAAGGGGAACTACCACCCCGCAATAACTTAACCTTGATTGATGCTTCATCTGGCGACTAGCTGCTTAGTAGCGCTAGTCGCCAGAAATATTACCCGGTTCTGAAGATTTCGGCATTTTAGGGATGCTCACAGGAGCAGGAAGCACGGACATCTCACCACAGTGACGTCCGTGCTTCCCGCTCCTGTGAGCATCCCTAAAATGCCGAAATCTTAAGAACCGGATAATATTTCTGGCGACTAGCGCTACTAAGCAGCTAGTCGCCAGATGAAGAATCAATCAAGGTTAAGTTATTGCGGGGTGGTAGTTCCCCTTTAACTCACCTGTGCTCTAACAAGGAGATCATGTGATCAGAGGCTCATTCACATTAACTCACCTGTGCTCTAACAAGGAAATCATCAAATCCTGGCCTGTTAGTGGGTCCTGAGGACAGGAGTTGAGAAACACTGGTTTAAAGGGTTAGTAATGTCTAACATTACCAAACCCTAATATTGTAGGTATTCAAATAAAACATAATGGGACAAGAACGATCTCTCAAATCTTTAAGGTTTGAGAGAAATAAGCGCTTAAAGTTTCCTCCTTATGCTGACGAGCTGTAAAGCTGTCAGCCGTGGATTTGAGTTGTGCGACTCAGGCGGCTCTTGAGCAGAGCCGAATAAGCGACATCTAAAAACAGATACTTCACCGGAACGGTCTACAAAAATAGCTTTGTTTGCAAGCACACTCTGCAGACCTTTCCAATGTTGTATATTTTTTTTATATCACTCACTCATTCAGCTCTGCTGAAGAGCCGCCAGCCAGTCTGGGACCGGGATCTCATGACGTCGGCTAGATGCGGACGTATGGAAAAGGGGAGGGAGGGGGTAACTTTAAGCGCTTATATCTCTCAAACCATAAAGGTTTGAGAGCTCGAACTTGTCCTATTAAGTTTATTATTTGAATACCTACAATATTAGGGTTTGGTAATGTTTAAACTACATAAAAGACATCCATTCCATAGAAAGAAGAAACTCTTTGTTTGTGACTAACTTAACAGATTGGATGTCTTTCATACAACAGAGAGGTGTATTCATCTATATATTTGTTTGTATAATGCCTCTAGGTAAAGCATCCTCACAGTATACAGACATCAACAGACTTACATGGTTTGTTAGGGCCACTAGTCTACATCACATTGTAAAAGTAAAGTGATAGTAATACTTAAAATTCAATATATTTAGTTCTGTAGATATTTAAAAAAATAAATGAATTGCTCTGTTTCTGATCTACCAAAACTTTATGGTTTGGGAGAGCTCAGTCTGCAAAGTTCCCCCTTACCTCCCCTTGTGCTGATGTCAGCTTTCAAAGTTACAGATGGAGATCTCAGTCCATAGACTGTCCTGCGGCTCTTCAGCAGAGCTGTGATCGCGGTAGTTACAAAGAAATACTTCATTTGAACGGTCTACAACGTGTGCTTGCAAACCAGGCACACAAAATTCCACGTCTGAGGGGGAGATGGTTTACACTAAGTAAAAAGGGTGGGAGGGGGATACTTTATCATTCAATTACTCTTGAATTACAACTCTGACAGTATTGAAAAAGCATTTTCTACAGCTCAAATACTATGAAGATTAATCGGAGCTGCTGTTTTTGTGAAACATTACTATCCCTTTAACAGATCACTATCTTCATAGATGTCTATCATACAGCCAGTCAGTTATAGCCCTCTACCGCTTTTCCTTTTCACTGCCAGTTGTTTAAGTTTACAATGTGATGAAGACAAGTGGCCCTAACCAACCACGTAAGTCTAGCATTCAAAGGGTTAAATACCCATCCATCCTTCTTGCAAGAATAAAAATGGCTTATTTTAATATGAACCCGTCATACTGAAATAAGCTTGCACGTTTCCAATTATCACTGAAAACTACTTACAAAAAGGTGACAGATGTGAAGTCTAGGGAAGATATTTACAATTTTAAGTTTCACCATATGTTAATTAAGATTTCAGTGCAGTACAGAGCTAAATTAGCTTATGGTACTGCACTGAAAGATCATCCTCAGAGTAAAAGTATAAAAGGTATCTTAAAGGGATAGTAATACTTTGATTTTACTATCCCCCATCTTGTAGCCAATAAAAGAATGAATTAAAGGAGCCCAGCGGCATCTCTCAAACCTTTATGGTTTGAAAGATATCCGTTTTCAAAGTTCCCTCTCCCCTGAAGTCAGCGTTCTAGCTGACAGCAGAGGAATCTGATCCCGGGACTGGCGGAGGCTCTTCAGCAGAGCCAGGATCGCGTTATGGAAGAAGAAATCCTTCACTGAAATGGACTTCTATGTGTGCTTGCAAACCAAGCTCACGTAGAAGATCATTTCAGTGAAGGATTTCTTCTTCCATAATGCAATCCTGGCTCTGCTAAAGAGCCTCTGCTTGCTCACGGACTGGAGTCCCCTGCTGTCAGCTAGAACACTGACTTCAGGGGAGAGGGAATTTTGAAAGTGGATATCTCTCAGACCATAAAGGTTTGAGAGATGCCGCTGGGCTCGTTTAAATTCAGTTTTTTAAGGGCTACAAGATGGCGGGTAGTAAAATTGAAGTATTACTATCCCTTTAATCCCTTATGGATCAAAGAGGTACGTAAGACATTGCTTTGGCCACCCCTCTGGTCCTTAACAGGTCAAACTATGCATCTGCTGGCTCTTAGCATAACAGCCAGTTTTAAAAGAGGTTTGTGAATAGAAAACTTTCATTAAACTAACAGATAGACTTTATCCCCATGTATACTAGGAACATCTCTGCAATCCCAAGGTGATAAAAAGGTAAAAGGCCAGCCACCGTTTTTTATTACTACATCAAATACAGTTAGAAAAGTATAGAGACTGTGATAATCAAAATGGCATCTCACGGACTATGTGAGGTGAGCGCAGCCTGTTGCTTTCCAACTGTTTGGCAACTACCATCTTCATTAGCTGGTCACTGGGTGTTATTGTAGAGCAACTGGAGGTCCACAGGTACCCCACTCCTGTACTATCACCACTGACTAGTACAGTGACTGCCACCCATCACTCACCATCTTTAGCAAGTACTGCTCTAGGGACTCTACAGTTGCTAGTGGCTCCATCTTAAGCATCCGACCGGTACGGTCGATCAGGGAAGTTTCTCCAGGTGCACGCTCCAGCCGGAACCGAAGCCTCCGAGTCAGAATCTAAACAGAGAGTATATATAAAATTTATATTTTTTTTTCTATATATGTTTATCTGGATTTGATTGCCTCAATTGTGGGACTTGCTGTTTCCTTTTTGGGGACCAGCTTTGTTTAGGTTGGTCTCAGTCTTGGTATCTTAGATATTATTGGATCTTGCTACTCAACATTGAATCATGGTGACCATTTAAAAGAAAAGACAAGGATGAAGGTGAAATGGGCCTGACTTAAGTGAAAACCTGTGTTTCTCAAACACAGTCCCAAAGTTTAGCAAACTGTGCAGGTTTTAGGGATCCACATGACATAGTACAGGTACAACTAATGAGAATGAAAGACCAACCAAAGACACTTTTACACAAGAGTGGCAGGAGTAATAAAGTTTTTTTTTTTTCAAGAGTAAAAGCCACAAGGCTTTTCCTGCTGAGTAAAACACTGGTGCCTGCAGTTTTAGAGTCCAAACACGGGTGTGGTGTTTTGTATTAATTTTTCTTCATTAAATCAAACTAAGCAAAATCAACTGGTGTTCAGAAGGGGATTTATATTTTCTCTTGCTCTCTATGGCTACCTTACAATTAACCTCTTCATAAAAAAATGCCCTCAACGGCACCACCTTGTTAAACTTAATTTTTATTGTGGTCACAGCTTGAGCTGCAAAACTTTGATTGAAGTGTACGCTTAGCTCCAGTCCACAGGAACACCATCAGATCAGGTTTTCAGGATATCCCTAATTAAGTAGATGAAGATCAATTAATGCGACTTATTACTCATCTGTGATTAAACAGGAATGAATTGAAAATCTGACCTGTTGGTGTGTGCCAAGAAACAACACTGAGAAACAATGGAATGAAGCATTCCCTAGTGGTGGGAGTAATCAGATTTATTCTGAAAATCCAGCCCTGCAATATAGGTTTAAATGTGATACTTTAGGGCCATGATTGAGAAACACCAATGTAGATACTGACATAGCTGCATAAGAGGGAGAGATATTTACCCATGTCAGTGTGTCTCAGAGAAACGCTATTAGTAGATGTCAAAGTGGAGGCTACATATAGTAGAACAGGGCAACATTATGAGGCAGCTTCATCAGAAAAGCAGACATTACAATATGCAGTCACTGTATTCTACCTGTAAGTTGTAGCTGGATCCAGGTGTATCATATAAATGAAGTGGTAGCCGCTCTATAGATTCCAGAACAGCAATTAACTTTCGAACTAGTGCAATGGCTGGGCGGCTGAGGAAGAATAGATGAGAAGTATTTACAGAAGACATGGCAATTATATACAAAACTAGTTGTAGAGCCCGTTACATGGGCCACAGTGCCACTGCCAGCCGGTCGCGGTGCAGTCATGCTCAGTAGAGACTGCCCGCGCCGCGGCTGATACAGAGCGGCACGCTGCTTCTGAGCTCCCCGCTCTGTTTCAGCCTCATCACTGGCAGTCTCTACTGCGCATGACTGTGGCGTTACTCACATTTTAGCAAATTATTATATAGGATATATTTAAGTTGAGTGTACAGAACTCTTGAAACTATTCAAAGGACTGCACAAAAAGCAAGAGACGTCCATTAGAAAAAGAGGACAGAAGCTTTAGATAACAGCCTAGGAAATGACTTTATACAGTAATGAAAGCAAAGATGTTCATTTCCTGTACTTTTAGCAAAGAAAAAAAAGGAATGACAACAACTTATTACAAGGCAAGTAGAATGCAGTTCAAGACGGGAATCCCGACTGAGTGTTTGGCATCAACAAGGATTTTTTTACCCACTTGAGGCAGAATTTTAAACAGATTCAATAGAATTGATTAACTAAGGTTGACCTTTATGGATTTGTATATTTATTTCAACCTCAACACAAACTTCACTATAACTGTACTTGTTTATATCCAAAAAAAGTGTATTTCCCTCCTGAGATTTCGTATATTAGCCAAACAATTTAAAGGACAATAAAAAGTGGTCCTGACTATCTTAAAAAGTAGGGGGATTTGCTAGAGGATCAAACTACTATAGGTGTATATTGTACAATGAACTATTACACCTTAATAAAATTAGGTGACATCTAACAAGGCTGAGAGATGTGTAACTCTGCCCAGAAGAAGTGCTGGCAAAATGCACGTCGGGTCGTGTTGTTACCACATTTTCTTCTGTCTCAATCAGTATACTTAAAGGGATAGTAATACTTGAAATGTAAAAAAAATATATGTTGTAGGGTTTATCCCCCTGATTAAAAAAAGAGTATTCCCATTGCTGTAAGGGGTTTCATTCAAAAGTTAATTTTCAAAATTGAATTTTTTAGGTGCAATATCACAGTGGCCTGAAATTGTACAGTGGCGCTGTTTCGACACGATCCTATGGACAAGCCCTGGTTCCGGGACCATAAATCTCCATAGGCTGGTGTAGCAACAGCGCCACTGTACAATTTCAGGCCACTGTGATATTGAACCTAAAAAAATCATGTTTGAAAATTAATAACTTTTGAATGAAACACCTTTCAGCAGTGGGAGTACTCTTGTTTTACTCAGGGGGATAAACCCTACAACATATATTTTTTTACATTTTAAGTATTACTATCCCTTTAAGTTTTCAATTATGTCAATTATGCTTTAGTGTGTAGATGATTTCAGGGAGATTTTGGATTTCCATAAATTCTCTCTTTTTATTTCATTTATCTTCAGCCAGAGCAGAAGGGAGGTGTCCAGGTAGATTGCAGAGAGGGACAATCTTTAAGCAAGATAAGGGAAAAACCTGAAAAACTTGCCAAGGGGGCAGGGCTTTCATTGTTCTCATAGGAAGAAGATTGTCCCCTGCTGTTATCTGTCTGGTCTATGGACTGTATTCCACATCTGAGAAGAGATGGCTTACACTAGGTAAAAGGGGCGGGAGCGGAAACTTTGCTTGTGAATATCTCTCAAACCATAAAGGTTTGAGAGATAAGACTTATATCATTCTTTATGTTTTTTAATGCCTACAAAATAAAATAAAGATAAAGCAAAGTATTACTACCCCTTTAACGAACAGCAAATTGTCTCTCTGCACTAGAACAGTGATTCCATGCATCAAGTACTTTGCTTTGTGATAAAATGCATCATTCTACTTCAGCAGAGGAAGTAAGACAAGTTATTTTCCAAGCAGCACTGCCACTTAGACAAGAGGGCCACATGAAACTGGCCAAAGGGACATATTACAGTGATCTCTAGACTAGCTTTACCTTTCATCATCTTCATTTTCACTGAAAGCTGTTTTGAAGACATTGAGTCTCTCTACGAGCTGCCCACAGTCCTGTTTAATATCAAAATCTTCACTCTGTGTGAAGGAGGAAAGAATCCGTTACAAACAAGGGACCAAGAGCTGCAAAAATTCTGTGCATCAAATTATCTCCCATAAGAAGACCCACATTTCTTTTACCTGTCATTCTGTGGCAAGACATGATGGACCACTGGCTAATAGAAGAATATTAGGGGACACTATATTACAAATAACACCTAATTTTTATACCCTTGCTAACGGTTATTCATTATTGTCATTTGCTACACTTTTAAACTGTGGTCAGTCAGCTACCCAACCAACAGTTGTCTACAACTGATTTACAACCAAGATGGCAAAAAAACATAAGAGGGAGCCAAATAGTGTCAAAAATCCAAGGAACACAGGAGGCTTATACCCCCTGACAACAGAAATCACCTGTAGATATATTAAACCTGTATCTGCTCGTGTGCACAGTTAAGGTACTATTGGGCACCCTCTTGTCTCTCTTCATTTTTTTTTTTTACATAATCACGTCTGAATGGATTTGATGAGGAGCAGTTTATGAGACAAAATGAAATAGCTATACATTGGAGAATGTTGGAACTACTATAGTTGGGACAGTATAAAGATCCCATCTGGCTTTCTTCTTGACTGCACATGTGCAGAGTGTAGGCACTGCTTTTATGAGTATATCATCATCATCATCATCATCATCATCATCATCATCAGCTGGTGGTGATATTTGGTAACGCAGTCCTTATTTGACAATCTTGCCCTAGGAGCACCTCCTGTTATTCCCTTTACTTTTCCCGAACAAGACAGTACATGTGACATGTGGGATGATAAATGGTCTTGGGCAAACAGATGGTCCCTTACGAAAATGTAAGATTAATCCTTAAAGGGATAGTAATGTTTCATAATAAAAGCAGCTCTAATCAATCATCATAGTATTTGGACTTTGGAGAGTGTTATTTCAATTCTGTCAGAGTTGTAGTTCAAGAGTAATTCAATGACAAAGTATCCCTCTCCCACCCCTTTTACTGATGTAACACTGTTCAGCCAGATCAGAAGGGAGGTGCCCAGGTACATTGCACAGAGGGACAATCTTCAATTAAGATAAGGGAAAAACCTGAAAAACGTATCAAGGGGGCAGGGCTTTCATTGTTCTCATAGGAAGAAGATTGTCCCCTTCTGTTATCTGTCTGGTCTATGGACTGCATTCCACATCTGAGAAGAGATGGCTTACACTAGGTAAAAGGGGCGGGAGGGGAAACTTTGCTTGTTATTATCTCTCAAACCATAAAGGTCTGAGAGATAAGACTTATATCATTCTTTATGTTTTTTTAATGCCTACAAAATAAAAAAGTTAAAACAAAGTATTACTATCCCTTTAAAGTGCAAGAGTCCTGTGCATTGCAATGCATGCACAGCCATGCAGCCCTTTAATTTGTTAAATTAAATTACAGTTTTATTTGTTCTACTTTTACAATCCAAAGGTTAAAGTACCCATTTGTGTTGTATTGTATGTAAGCAATTAAATCAGGCCTGGAAGCTGCAGCCCCCCTTACAGCAGCTAACCCACCTATTGCACTTACATTGTTGAGTACAGTAAGGAGAGCCTGCACCAGGCCACTACTGCACATCTCGTAGGGAGAAATAGTGTTCTCATCCTTCAGCAGCACAATAAGGTTTTCTAGAGCAGTTTTCATAAGATCTCTCCATGTGTTCTCCCCCTCTATACACTTCAGGGGACATAGAAGAAAAAAGAAAAGAAGTCGAAGAAATGGTCAGAACGAGCGACACTCTACAGAAATCTTTCCACACACAAAAAAATAACTCAGTTTAAGAAAGAAACAAAACACAAAGAAAGATGTTGAAAGGTCTTAGCAAGTGAAGAGTTGAAAATGATCATAAGCACCTGTCCTGTCTGACTCACTCTATAAGAACAATAAAGCCTGCTCTCTGCATCATAATCCCTTACTTGTCTGTTTGTGTGAAGCTCCCAAGACGACTCCAACTGTGTAGCAATATTCCGAAGTGTCACCACTACACCCCGTGGCATGCTTTCCACAGCCTTGAAATGATCATCATACAAATCTCTTGCCATCGTCCGTACCTGAAAAGAAGCAAGGGTCAGGACAGAAACAAAATATACCTGTTAGCCTGTATTTTGAACATTTAACAGAGGAACTGCCAAAGAAACAAGCAATACTCTTATGGTAAGAAACAGGTTAAAACATTCAGAGAGCTTTGAGAAGATAACTACTGCCCCTATGAATGGTCCTTGACTGAAACACATTGCTTCCCTCTCTGTAATGTAAACTATTTAAATCCTTAACCTGGTAAGGTCCAGAGGGGTGTGCAACGCATTGCAAAACAATGTGTTGGACGCCACTATGCTCCTTACAAGAAATAAGGTGGGACACGGTCACTCACCTTCTGTTTGGTTTTCTCCAACTTTGATTTCAGCTTCCTGCCTCTCTTCCCAGTCCAGCCTGTTACAAACTCTGATCCTGGAAAATAGAAATTAAACATGGATCATAAATTGCAAGTGGGAACAAGGATTAGACAATGGTAAAATGTGTTATTAACCCCTTAGTGACTGGCCGCACACACACACACGCAGCCATCTCTTAACGCCTGGCTAAGAATTTATTTATTTATTTATTTATATATTTTTTTTTTTTTTTTTAAATTATTCCGGAGTCCCCGAATGGCATGCAGCCGCCCGGGGACCCAGACTTCGGGGACGTACATGTTCGTCCTCTATCACTAAGTGACAGTTTTTGCGGTACGTACATGTACGTCCATTGTCGGGAAGGGGTTAAACAAAAAACACTCAAGCTACAGGTTTGATGGTGTGCACACAGCAAAATACGTGCTGAAGTGTCCTTATGGGGGACACGGCAATTTAATATTACAAGTAGCGATGAAGCCTGGAAATTGTGTATGCCTTAAAGGGATAGTAATGGTTAATTTTAAGTTGACTTAATATTGTAGGCATTAAAAAAAGATTAACATCTATGTAAGTCTTATCTCTCAAACCTTTATGGTTTGAGAGATATAACTTGCTAAAGTTACCTTTTCCTGGCTGTTTTACTCAAGTCTGCCATCTAGCTGACAGCTGCAGATTCCAGTCATTTGACCAGACAGAGGCTCTTCAGCAGAGCTGAAATCACACTATTTAGAATTAAATACTTCATTGGAACGGTCTACAAAGTGTGCTTGCAAACCAGGCACACTTTGTAGACCGTTCTAAATTAAGTATTTGTCTTTATATATTGTTATATTGATGCTGCTGAAGAGCCACATCTGGTCAAGCGACCAGAATCTGCTTCTGACAGCTTTACAGCTTGTGAAGCAGAAAGGGGAGGGACCAGACAACTTTATTTTCCTATATCTCTCAAATCATAACGATTTGAGAGATACGAATAAGTGCAAGTACTCTCTTTTAATTGTATCTACCATATAGTTAATACTTTTTTCTGACATTACTATCCCTTTAACCCACTGGCTCCACTCTGGCACTCTGTGCTTAAAAACAAATAATCATCACTGATAGCTACCATAATATTAAAAAGAGACTAGCATATTCACATTCTTCCATTAATTGTTAGGAAAGATAGGAAGCTGCTTTATATCCTTACCACCTAAACGCATAATTATTATAAAGCCTGTAACACAGACAGACAACAGTCATAACACATTGCTGGATATTGATCCTCACACCACAGTTTGCAGCCAGTCAATCATTGGTGCACACAGATTAAGCAGAATTGAAAGCTCCAGCAGGTATATTTTGGGATTTGTAATATAGAATGTAAATTACTGGAGCTGTCACCTAGAGATGTCTCAGCAGTGAAGGAATGCTTGGTGCCTCGATTTGATTCAAACACAAAGCCTGGCAGGTCCTCTTTCAGTATGGTGGCCTGTTGCCCATCCGAGTTGTGGATTGCTATCTCTCCATCTTTCAAGCAGGTGAGGGACCAGTTGCCAACTGTTAGCTTGCCAGGACCAGGAGAAGACAAGATGGGCTGACTGGAAGTGGAAGGTTTGACCTGGCTACGAGCTCTCTGCAGCTTCTCTAAGAACTCACTTCTGCTTTCTGCACAAAAGACAGAGAAAGAAAGAAAGGTGTTTATTTAAAGCTGTGATTCCAGGTACGCAAGTCCAGAAAGCTGTAGGTTACACTATACTTTTATTATGACTTCTGTAAGATGTTATTATATTTTTTATTTGTCAAAGAAACAAGAGAGAGAGAGACACAAACACACACACGTGAGAAGGGGGATGAAATAGCAGTGCAAGATCTGAAACGCGGTGAAAAGTATTTGACCATACAGCAGTTTTTGGGTTTTTTTTATTCATATATTAAAGAATGTTTATATGCTACTTATATCGATGCGATTCTCTTTCTACAGAGATTTACACACAGAGCCGGGTGTATAAATTCCCCTGTTGCTTTCAGTCTGGTTGTGGGCCATACAAGCCGGACAGATTTAAATGTGAGTAGCATTGATTTATGTGATATACAAGTAAACAGATTTGTTCTGAGAGCAGCTGTACATATAGTTATTTTTGTGTTGGGTGTTTTCTTCTCCTAGTCTCAATATGAAGAGCATCTTATCTGGAGTCTACACACCAGAGTGGAGGCAATGAAATATCTTCCACATGCGTTTAGGCCTCTCTCGAATTTTCTGCAGTGGCCTATTCAAAATATGTGTTTCTTAGAGAGGTCACATTTTTATTTGTCTAATTGACGTTGCTACCCTATGAGGTGTCCCGTCCCTCTTCTTCTTCTTCTTGTGTTATGCAAGAAAGTCCAAGTCCACCTGGCCACAAAAGAAGCCAGTCTCCAAGTCACCTTATCCCAAACTTTCCTCTGCATGAAGGTGGTGGTCTGGTGCTCCCTAACCATCCTCCCTTGGAGGGAAGGCCCCATTACTTTGCTCATCAATGGATGGATACCTGTTCAGATGCCTGGGTACTGCAATTAGTGGAAGATGAATATAGCATCTCTTTTTTCGTATTGCCACCGGCTCAGTTTTTCTTGTCAAAGGACCCTACAGACAACAGTGTCATTCAAAACTTTCATCAAGCCATTCATACCCTTGTGGAGGGCAGTGTAGTAGCTCTGGTTAGTGATCCCAGGGGTTTTAGTCCAATCTTGTTCCATAAAAGGATGGTGATTTTTGTCCAGTCCTGGACCTCAAGGCATTGAAAGGGTTTGTTTTGGTGCCCAAGTTCAAGATGGAGCTAGTCCGATCAGTTATAACTGCCTGTGCCTGGCCTCATTTGATATCAAGGATTCTTATCTTCATGTTCCCATTTGCCTAGGACATCATAATTTTCTTTGGTTTGCTTTTTAGGAGCAACATTTGTTTGTGGTTCTGCCTTTCAACATCTCCACAGCTCAGTAGGTGTTCACAACAGAGTTTGAGTCTCTGACAGTCTGTCTGCAGACCTTGGGGGTCAGTGTCAGCCCACATCTGGACAACCCTCTGCCGAAGACACCATCTCCAGGCGGCGTGCAGGAACATCTCAAGTCACACTGACTGTTCTTCAGCAACACCAGTGGATAATCAATTTTCCCAAAGCTCATCCTCGTCTTAACTCAGCAGCTGCTGTTCCTGGGCCTCATATTCGACACATTGTTCAGCAAAATGTTGCTGTCTCAGAGTAGACTAAACACAAATACAGGGCATAGAAAAAATCCCAAAAGGATAAGCAGACCCTTAAATAGGCACTCAACCACAATCATAATACAAAAAAATATAATAATTTATTGGATCAAAATAAATCAAATATACACACAATTGAAACATCCTTAAAAACAAAATAGAGGAGATCTGATAGGATTCCAGAATTATACATCACGCATCTCTAAGGTAAAATGCATCTAATCATAGTAAATCCACATATGGAAGAGAGTGACAAGATGTTCACCTACCCAGACTCCACATATAGTCCTCAAAGTTATAAATGTGACAACACAGTCAATGTGCAAAAAAGTGCATATAATAAAGTGCAATTGAAACCAGCAAAACAAGTAGGAGAAGAATAATACTTATCAAGATATCCTATATTATAATTTGATAAGTATGTTTGTCAGAAGCTGTCATGAGCAGTAGAGACGGCTGCACGCGCTGCAGTCATGCACAGTACAGACTGCCCGCGCAGCGGCTGATATGGAGCGGAGAGCTCCAAATTCAGACAGGAGTCCTCTCTGCACACCAGAAGGTGCACAGAGAGGACTACAGTCTGAATTCAGAGCACCCTGCTCCGTATCAGCCGCAGCGTGTTCGGGCATTCAGTGCTGCACTTGACTGCAGCGCCCCCAGTGTTGGCCCGTGTATATGGGCTTTAAAACTAGTAAGTCAATAATAGACCAGTCACGGGTAGAGATACTGAAGTCCTACCGACGCCTCCTCAGACCCACACAATCCAACGTGCATCGCCAAAGAGCTTAGTCAGGGGATCCCCTGAAGCTCACGTGCCTGCCCTGTCTGTTGAGTACATTCCGGTCATCGACAACTGGGAAGCAGATTTTCTCCGCAGTCAACTGATCCAGGTGAATGGGAGTTGAAGCAAGATATTTTCCTTCAACTGGTGTAATTTTGGGGCTGGCCAGCCGATAGGATGGCCTCGTCTCATTGCAAAACTTCTGGTGTTCTGCGTCAGAGCAAGTGATCCACTGACATCTTGCATTGCAAGGGTTTAAGTGATTCTGTTATCCAGACAATGCTCCAAGCTTGGAAGCCTGTCTCAACCAAAATCTATCATCAAGTCTGGAAGATTTAGATCTCTTTTTGTGATTATTGGGACCTCAAGCCACTGCATTTTTCTTTACCATCTCTTTTGTTTGTTTTTTTGCAAGCTGGCCTTGATAAAGGACTTCAAGTCAATGCGCTTAAAGAGGAAGTATCATGTCCAAAGTTAACCAGTTAGTGAAATATATACACCTTGACCCTAATAATGTATAAAAAACAGCTGTGCAGTAATTGTATAGTTATAAAACTGACCTGTTTATCAAGCGGCGAGAAGCAGACCGCGGCCATCTTTGCAATTATATTCTACTGCGCATGTCTGAACAGTTCCCGAGGTCGTCACTCAGAGTTAGTATCCTCCCACTGCAGTTTTTTTTTTTTTTTTTTTTTTTCCCCTCTTCTACCCGTGCACGTTTGAGCAGCGCGCCTGTTAATTGTAAACACTGTAAAACTGTAAACGCGCCTGGTTACGAGAATCTAAAGCTAATGACGTAGGTGCGTTTTGTGTAGCCGGTGGGAGTTACAAGAAAGCTGATCGGCTCTGTTGCTGTCATGCGCAATACGCTTTTCTGGGGGAAGACGTCACCAGGTACTTTTTGCAATTACGATCTATTCTTTAATAACGCTTTAAAAAAAAAAATAATAATAATAATTACACAGCGCGTTATAACGGATGACAACACTTCAATTGAGGCTAAATCTTGTAAGGGTGTTAGTTCCGCTTTAAATCTGAGTGCCAGAGAGGTAGCCAACGCATTGCAACGCAAAGCGTTTAATGCCTCTGATGCTCAAAAAATTAAGGTTCAGGTGTCTGATTTGTCTGTTTTCAAGTTAAAAATCACTGCCACCCCTGAGATTCTGACTTTTCTGCAGGGGGTGCATATGCATTATAGTGCTCCTGTGCCTCAGAGGGAACTGAAGATGGTTTTGAATATGCTTCAGTCTTCTCTCTTTGAACCTCTGTCTTAGATTTCCCTTAAACACTTGGCTTGTAAAGCTATATTTCTTACAGTCATCATTTCGGCGAGGAGAGTTTCAGTTCTCAGTGCTTTATCTTGTCAGTCTCCACACTTAGTTTTCCATCAAGAAAAGGTTGTCTTGTGAACAGTTCCTGATTATCAACCCAAGGTTGCTTCTGCCTCCCACATTTTTTAGATGTGGTTCACTGTCTCCATCAGTATGTTGCCTTTCTCCAATGTTTTCGTTAGTCTGTTACTCTCTTCATCCTTCCTGCAGGTCCTAGGAAGGTCCGTCCAGTTTCGAAGACAACGGTCATCATGGCTGAAATAATCTTCGACAAACCTATGCTCTCAAGTCCCATCCAGCTCCATTCGGGATTACTGCCCATTGCAAGACAGCGACTTGATTATCTGTACAAATTTTCATTAAGTTTTGCAGGTGGTTGTTCCTAAAAGACAGTGCAGGCATGAGCTATCCCACTGAACAAAAGCAAAACAATATGCCACTGGAAAACAACAGAAAGAGCAGAGAACTAAGACCTTTCTGAACACCATCTTGAAGAAAGGCCAAGTCTATTGGCAGCAGAAAGGCTGTGGTCACAAACCATGATCAGCGCATCACTGGTAGAAGAGGCACCAAACTGATAGGCCTGGATATAGGCAGTTTTCTAGCTTGGCGCATAATAGTCAGAGAAACACTTTTGTCCAGGATGCTGCCTTCAAGAGCAAAGCCATCATAGTCCATTCTCCACCCGAGGATCGCATACCAGGCCTTGGGTCTGGTCTCTAGTAGAGGCAAAAAGGCTCAGCATAAGACAGATTGAGGAGATCCGAAAAACAATCCCAATGGGAGCAAAACAGAGTAATCATGACGACACAAGCCCTCTACAGAAGGGGGGGGGGGGGATTCCATGGGATGGCCATCACATCCATCACAAAGCCAGAGGATCCCAAGACCTGTGCAAACCTTGTGGTTTAAGCATGAAGCCATGAGATCCACCACTTATAGCCTCCAACAGAGGACGATCAAGTTGAATACACACCATTTGCAGTCCAGTTTGCAGGATCCAGGAGTTGGTGACTCACAAAGTCTGGCACTGGTATTTTTTTTATTCCTGAAATGTGAACTGTGAAGAGAGCTGGCAAGTGAGCCCCAGCCCACTGGAGAATCTTCCAAACTTTGGCCAAGTCTGACATGCTTCTGGTTTCTGGATGATGTAAATGACTGTTGTTACATTGTCTGACTGAATTCAAACTGGAGAGCCTAACAGGGGATGAGACTAGTGACGTAACTTTAGGCAGATCAGTAATAACTCTGGGATATCAAAGGCTAGGAGATCAAAGGGTCCAGGGTCATCAGAGGACCCAGGGTTGCACCCAGCCTGACAAGCCGGAGTCTGTACTGCCCGCAGTCCACTTGGGGAAAAAAAATGAGATGTCCCAGAGTTAGATGGGACTGCTGAAGCCAGCAGCAATGTTTTTCCTTCACCCTGAGAGACAGACATGACATGAGAAGAGCTAGATGAGACTGATGTCTGGACCAGCTCCTCAGAGAGTCCAGTTGAATATCCTTGTGTGAAATTGTCACAAGGGCACTGCTTCCAAGGCAGTACCGTCATAGGCTGTCAGCTATGGCCAGGATATCTTCTGAGACATCTGAAGGGACAAGGGCAATCGTCTGGAAGAAACCGCATCCCTTGGAGGGATCAATCCTCATGCCCAGGAAATGGAGAACCCAACAGTGCTGCTCCAGAATAGAAATCTACTCCAAAACATGAGTGTGCAGAGCTACCTCAGAATGAACCTTGAGTAAAAGGTCTTCTAGATAAAGGGTCAAAAAGATCCCTTGAGTGCAGATGTGAGCTGCCAAGGCAGACATCTTTGTGATGACACTCTTTGTGTGTGGATGCTATACCAAAAGAATGACAGTGAACGGAAAAGTATTGTCCTGAAAAAGCAAAGAACAGGAAGCACTGATGATCCATACCTACTGATCAGAATTATTTCATAAAATTATAGTATTAACAGAATGGGAAAGAATATAACTAATTATGTGGATAAGTATATTAAAATACATGTATATGCATGGGAATTAGGATTTACCTTTTTAATGTAAGAGAAACATTTTTATTGTGAGCAGCCTACAAAACAATCAATTGTTTAAAGAATACCTTTCTTCTAGAAAAATGATTTGTAGCAGAATTACATAAGAACATGGTCTCCCTGGCTATATAACATCTGAATTTGACCATGTATGTGCAACAGGCATCAGATTCTGGTTTTACAAAAAAAGAATCATAATTTAATTACATCTTGTCATCCAGGTTAAATAATTTGGCAAAAAAAAAACAACATTTAATTGTTAACTGTTTTTTGTTAATGGTTTCAATTTGTATCTAAATGGAGGAGTCCTTCTCTGACTGTCTCTAGTGAAAGAAGAAAGGATTGTGGTATTAAGCATCAGTTTCCTTGCTAGCGTGCGTGTGCACGCGCTCTCTCTCTCTCTCCCCATTGAAGCAGGTCAAAGGAAAGTATAGCTTGCTTGCAAGCACAATATTGTTAATCCACTAGTGCAGGGATCAGCAATGTGAGGCCCACCAGTTGTTGCTGGACTGAAACTCCCATCATCCCAAGTCAACCATTTTGATGATGAGAGCTGAATCCAGCAGCAGGTGAAAGGCCTCACTTTGCCTACCCCTGCACTGATGCCAGGACTATCCATATATTATGGTTTTGCTTTTAACCCTTTGAATGCCAAAAGAGACCCACAAGGAAAGTTGGGATCCCTTCAGGCACTCTTCTCATAGTTTTACTGTAAATTAACAGTGTTGCACATCCCCATGTCTTTAACAGGTTACATTCTACTGGGATCCATCTCAGCTAGCTCACTCACCTGAGCTGTCGGAGCCACCCTCAGGGCTCCCACTTGAGTACATAGTTGCCAGTTTTCCATCTAAGATAAAGCGGAACCAGCCGTTGCTACCGTTGGAAAGTTCCAGAGCTGCAGCATCACTCCAGATATACAAACAATCCCTACCACGAATTACAGACCAGTCTCGCCAGTGGTAAGGTCTGCCCTGCTGTAACTCCTTGGCATCTTCCTGGGGTTCATCCTCCTAGAGAATGAAAGGGCATCAGGTCATTGGGCTCTATCCATACAGCAAAATTATACCAAATGCCATGTGGCAATGGCTGGCTTAACTGATATCACTGCTTCACCCTCAAAAACAGAGCTAGTGGGGGTAAGGGAGATTATGGGAAGAGTCAGAGGACTTCTGTAGTGTTCTGCCTTCTATTGGAGGGACCTTTACTCCTCCACCGGTCCCAATGCCCCCACATTGGACATACAAGAAATGAAAACAGTTTTTTCCTCAAAGAGACAAACACACCTCTTTCAAATATCACAATTTGTTACATCGAAGTATATGCCAAAGTGTGGGAAATAAAGGAACACATTGATTCTAAGGAAAGCATTGCAGATTTCAGTCCTATGTGGACAATACAATGGGGCAAAAATAATACAGGTCTGTCCTCACCTTCTCTGGCTTGGGATCCTCCTCGTTTTCATCATCTGATGTAGGACCAGCTAGAGTGGACACCTTGCTGATGACCCCGAGCCGGGCCAATTGGTCTAGAAAAAGGTCATCTCCTTTGTCCACCAGATCCCTTATGATCTGCAGAGCCAGGAGGTGACCATCATCATCATCCTGAATTTGGGAAAAACAGATGTTAAATGGTCAGGGTTTAACACCAGGGGAGGCCAACCTGAGGTACTCCAGCTGTGGAAGACCCCATTCCCATCACCTCCAGCCAACGGTAGCCCTTCACAGCTTGGGTGGAGTATTTACCTGTAAGCAGACATTTAAGTGCTTCTACAACAATTCAATGTGCCATATGCAAGAACTAAAGTGGAGAAAAGATGTGCCAAACCAGATTCACCACAGACAAAATACTAAAATGTCCACCGATTGACATTCCAAATCTGTGTGCTAGAGAGGTCTCTAATGCATCGCTATGCAATACACTGGAGACCTATCTAAAATTCAAGGTATTCAAAGCCTCATTTAAATCAAGGGAGATTTTTATGAATCTTCATTCGTCAATGTGGCACAGTGGGTTTACAACAAGATTGCTGCATTTTTTGCTTTAAAGAATATGGCCCAATTTGCATGCATAGTTAGGAACATCTGTTTATTCTGTACTCACCTCCTGATCTAACACAGTGGCTGTTATCTCTACAAGGACAGTGGGAAGGTTGTGGCCAGCATCCGAGTCACACACCTCTTTCAACAAGGCTTCAGAACAAAAGTGGATCATCTTCCGAATAAGTGCCAGGCTGGCTTTCCTGCAAAACCAACGTATCCATGAGACCTTCAACGTGGTTAAGTTATGCTCATGCACATTAATTGCATTCATGGTTATACACACGTTATTATATGCATGGAATTAACTATGTACAAGTTATTTTTTTAACTCTCATAAGGTGGTGTTTTCACTCTGTTTTAATTAATTTTCGGAATATACAATTTTTTAAAATATTTGAAACCTGCACCACTAAGATACACATTAACAGAGTATTTATGGTGAGCAGCTGCTTGATAAGAGAGTGTAGTGAGGAACAGTGGAGAAGTCTCACCATGGAGGGAATAAAGAAAAACAATTGAGAAGAAGCAGATGTCTCCCAGTGTTCCTCTTTCAGTGCAGGATCCATGAACAGTAAGACTGAACTAAAATTAGTTTTATTCTCCAGATAAACAGCCCTAAGTATCCGTGAGAGGACAAAATAAAATAAATTGGATGAAGGGGCAACAGGTCCATTGGTTTCATGCCTCCTAGAGGTGGGACCTTAACCCCATGATCCCTATATCCACCAAAGGACACTAGAGAAAATTCCCCAAGATTACAAACCTTTTGAGTTTGCAGTGTGTCAGGAACCTCTCAGGCACTCAAAGTTTTATAAAATAAGCAAAACAGGTTGGTGTGCTGCTTGTGAGAAGACAGCAGTAAAAGTGCCACAAATGTAACTAAAGCAGAGATATTCAGAGCATAGGCAAGAGATAGGAGAGAGAGCAAGAATAGAGACAAGCCCATAAGATAGTGAGAAGAAAAGTAATGAAATAGGATAGTTAAGAGACTAGTCAAGAATCATGTTACCTGATAGAGGGGAGCATGGTCTGCTGGAAGGTCTGTGCAAAGACAGGTAACAGCCTCTTCAGGTAGATGGGGGCCATTTCTGGGTCTCCCTTTGGCTCGTTGCACTCCTCTTCTTCCCTATTGGAGTCCTTTTTCTTCTTTTCATCTCCCTTGTTAACCGGACACATCCAGTCCCCTGAAACACCACAGCAGACCCCATTAAACCAGGGTATAATCAAAAAAAAAAAAAAACTCTGAAACTGTCATGAGCACAGGTTGCCAAGTCAGTGGCCTAATCATTGACAGGTCCTTCTTTTCTTAGACTCCCTTTACTCCTTGGATGTCATGAAGCAATGAGTCAGAGACGTCTCTAGCAACTTAGATTGTAAGCATCCACTTTCACTTTGCAAAGCACTTGTAACCCTGTATTGTCTAATCCCTTACATTGAAAAGTACTGCATACACTTGTGGCGCTATATAAACATTCTTTCATCTCAGGAGTTAATTAGCATTACTCCATGTAGCACCAATGACAGGCTTATAAGAAATATCCAAGTAATTCTATTGCTGTTAGGGCTCTGCTCTCAATAGACAAGTGGTACTAATTCTGAGTCTAGCAAACTGCACTATAGGGGAGAAATGAAAATCCCACCTAATTCCCATTTATTTAAACTGTACATTGTCTGGCACTCAAAGGCTTAAATCCTTGAATAACAAAGGTCTCCAATGCATCATTCACCGTTGACACTAACCCTTCAATTGACAGGCATTGGGAATTTTTTTGTACCCTGCAGGAATTTTCTACATTTTTCTATCCATAGTGAAAGTTTCTATTCCGTAGGTAACTAGATAGTTCTATATGGAAAAAACTATATATAGCATTTTTCGGTAAAATTCAGGGTATTTTTTTTTTTTTAACTTTATAAACTAAAATTCACATTCCACTTTTACATGCTGGGCAGGGAGACATCTCTGACTCCACACATGAGGATGGGAAATTGTAGTTTGGGTGGGGGGGGGACATGGGGAGACGAACTGGCGGATGGGAAATGGAAAGACAGTGTCTTAAGGGATGGCGGGTATTTGAAAAAGTGTCATTGATTTTGCCAGGATTGTCAAAATCACCACCCCCTAGAAAAGCGCTGCATTTTAAAAGGGACTGGCCCAGGATCCTTTGCCCACATTCCTGTTAAAATGACCGCTCCAGGTAACTGTTGGCAAAGCTAAGTGCCCCTACTGCCGCCCCAGTGTGTGGTTGCCACGACCCATGGACTGCTTCCAGACCAGGATAGTTTTTTTACATATAAAGATGTTAGGACATTTCTCATCTGCATCCAGTATATCTGTCAACCCAACATTTTGTGGTACAGTATGTACCCATTTTGTTTTATACATTGTATTGGTGTATTTGGTGCTTATGCCAAATCGTGGAACATTTTCATCAGTTCTGTGTTTTCGACACAAGTCTTAAAGGCATAGTGGCGCTGAGGGTCCATTTCTTCTTATGGTTTAGGGTTTTTTCTGACATGATGGCTTACGATACAATCACATGCTACAGGTCATTCTGATGGAGGTTTTCAATACAAACCTGGTGATTGTAAAATGGCCACCACCTCACTGTGTCCACGTTCCCGAGCTTTGTCCAGTGGAGTCTTTCCATCCTCGTCTCTCAAATCCGGGTTGGCTCCATGGCGCAGAAGGGTCTGAATAGGGGTCACAAACCATTGTAGTAAACCGGTCATCATAATCTAAATTTTCAGCCTAAAAGTAAAGATGGCCTTGAAACATGTTCCCTCCCACCTCTACAAAGTAAATCTTTATGGATCATTTAAGCTGTATTGTGGAGATGGATTGATTATACAAGTAACTGGCATGCCTGTTCTCATTTACTGTTTGAGGGAGCAATTCAGCCTCATCTGCCGTTTGACTACAGACAATTGTGGAAAACCAGCACAAAGTAAGCAAAACCAGCCAAAGAGCAACATTTTATCACCAATCTGAACAGTAACATATGAAAAACAGCCAAATTCTGGAAAGTTTTTCAAACTACAACCCACCCCTAACCTTTCTCAGCACACAACTATAAAGCTAGACCATGAAATACTACAAATGTCCCATATTCAGTGAATGCATTCAACAACTACTTTGCTGGATGATCCACCTGCCTGATGGCACAATTCAAAATAATGGATGATGATGATGATCAAACATGCATTTCTCCAGTCCCCAGCACCCTCCTATTGGTCCAACAACATTGTCGAATTTAAATGCACACCAGAATCCACTAGTGATGTAACTGACCACCTCTGAACCATATGATGAAACCACAATCTGGGCCTGACCATCTACCAACAGTGTTACCATGGTTTAGTGCTTTGGTCATTGCCCATCCCACAGCATCCCTAAATAATGTTTTCTTGTCATCCAGTTAAATATTCAAGGCCTGAACATTGACTATAGTTCTTCCAATTCACAAAAGTAGAGATAAAAACCTGAAATCAGACTACAGACCAATATCCTTATACCACACATTATATAAAGTGCCATCCAGCTGTCACTTGCTTAACACAGTAATTTAGGTTGAAAAAAAGACTTGCATCCATCTAGTTCAACCCTTTTCCTTTTCCTGTTTACCATTGTTGATCATCTGGCTTTTGTCCAAATCACATCTAGTGTGGCATGGAACATGGTGACCCTGCTGGAGATATTTTCATACATTTTGCAGCACATAATATTCTAATAATAAAAAAAAAAACCCTTAAAAAAATTCAGGGTCGGGGAATCATTCATTAAACTGTTTTTGTTTCTACTTATAAGATAGAATGCATTGCGTGTATATTGCTGACCGTTTCCCTCCCACTCTACATTACAAATGGGGCTCCCCAAGGTTATATTCTAGGCCCCCTTCTATTATCACAATTTATAAATGACCTAACTATGGTTTGCAAAACAACTTCTGTGCGCATGTATGAAGATGATGCCATAATCTACACTAAAATTCCAAACAACCCCTTAACAACCTCGGATGGCAGTTAAGGATCAAGGGGCATTTTTTTTTTTTTTTTTTTTTTTTTTTTATTTGCCCAATGGATTCAGGGGTCCCCGATCGGTGTGCTATCAAACGATGACACCTGAATTTCTTTATGTGCCAAGACCATCACTGGTCCTTAATGCAAGTTTACCCATGGCAGCCCTGGCACATCATGGGTCCTTAAGCGAGGGTTAAACACTGACAAAATGATAACAATTGTATTTCGTACAAAGAGCAAATTACCTAAACTCCACAATATCCATTTAACCACCATAACAAAGACCAATCGTAACTAGGCCCCAATCACCTCCAACAAATATCTTGGTGTGTGGTTAGATGCCAGCCTCATACTTTGTCATCCTTATAATACATTAGAATCCAAACTTTATCCTAAAGCAGGCGCTCTGTTTAGAAAAATTCCTGTCTAAGTCCCTTGGTAAGAAAATGCATTGTGCAACAAATGTTATCGACTACAGGGATATAGTTTATGCTTCTGTGCCACAAATCCATCTTTGTAAACGCAACACTCTGTATAATTAATTACGCCTCTTTGTTCTCCAGTGTAATTACACGACCAATCATTGTGATATGTTTAAAGAACTAAATTGGCTAACACTCCAATCCAGATGCACCCTTCACCTTTCTTGCCTAGTTTATAATCATTTCTCTGGAACGCTACCAGACTATCTCCAGCTCTCTTCACTCTTATAACAATACACAAGACCAAGAAAGGAAAGTTTATAATCCCTAAAAAGAACTTATCTTAAGCATTTAAAAACAATATCTGACTATTTAAATACTAGTATATGTTTTCTTGTTTCTGTTTGTGTATAAATGTGTAACTTTGCACTGCAAATGCTCTCCAGAATAAACATGAAAACGAGAGAATTTCCAGTGTTTTACCTGCTAAATCACCTTCTAAACAGAAGTACAGTTCAGTAAAATCAGACATAACCCCTTAAAGGGACAGTAATGCCCCCCCAAAAAATGTCCAGTTTTATAGAAGTTAAAATATTAATCAATATGCTCCAAACCCTGTCTCTCAAACCGCTATGGTTTGAGAGATATGGGGATTCAAAGTTCCCCCCTCCCTCCCCTTCTCCTGATGGCAGCTGTAAAGCTGACAGCAGGAGAATCAAGTTGTACGACTCGAGGAGGCTCTGCAGAATTCATTCACTGCAAAGTGTGCTTGCAAACCAGGCACACCTTTTAGACCTTTTCAATATTAATTTAGCAATAACGCGATTTCGGCTCTGCTGCAGAGACGTCTGCTGGTCCCTGGACCGGGATATCCTGCTGTCACAGCTAGATGCTGACATCAGGAGAAGGGGATGGAGGGGGGAACTTTGAATCCCTATATCTCTCAAACCATAGCAGTCTGAGAGATAGGGTTTGGAGCATAGGATTAATATTTTAACCTCTACAAAACTGGACATTTTGTAGCAATTAAAAAGTTGAATTGAATGCAAAAGACAATATAGCTCTAAAACCGCTATGGTTTGAGTGATATCTCCATTCAAAATCTGACGTTTCCTGCTGTCAGCAGGAGGTCAGTGTCGGCCGACACAGAGGCTCTTCAGCAGAGCCCCAATCGTGTTTTTTTTTTGTTTGTTTTTTTTAAAAGAATGACTTCATTGGAATGGTCTACAAAGCAACGTGCTGGAGACCTCTCTTTCGAATTTAAATCAAAACATACATTACAGTTTATCCTAAGTAAAACAAGGGTAATCCCAATGATATGGGATGTTTTTACTCAAGATATTACAGTTTTAACTATTTTTTGGTTCAGTATCGTCATAGCCTGAAATGTAACATAGTTACAGTTACTACAGCAGCCTATGAAGGGTTACTTTCACTAACAAGCACCACCATACAATTTCAGGCCATAACATTACTCACCAAACAAGTAAACTTTTGAATAAACCAACTCAGAAGTGGGACTACCCTTGTTATACTCACCGTGATAAACCCTGCAGTGGTCCTTAAACTACAATGAAAATGGTTCTCATTAGCTGCAGATGACAATGAAGCTCCCAAAGCATGCTGGAACTCTACCATCATACTTCCAGTTAGGGTTTGTGGCACAGACAGTTCAGAAACTGTAGCTTGAACAGTCAAGGACAGGGGCTGCCAACAACTTTATGTCATCCATGTACAGTGGGGAGGCATATACACAATTAAGATCCTATCATTTATTGGATGTGCAGGTCAGTGAAAAAAATACAAACACTGCTCATACAAGCCAGCAAGATTATTAAGGGATGGTTCTTAATATATCTTTATTTTATTTTGTAGGCATTAAAAAAAAAACATGAAGAACGATATAAGTCTTATCTCTCAAACCTTTATGTTTGAGAGATACTCACAAGCAAAGTTTCCCCTCCCGCCCCTTTTACCTAGTGTAAGCCATCTCTTCTCAGATGTGGAATCCAGTCCATAGACCAGACAGATAATAGAAGGAGACAATCTTCTTCCTATGAGAACAATGAAAGCCCTGCCCCCCTTGACAGGTTTTTCAGGTTTTTTCCTTATTTTAATTGAAGATTGTCCCTCTCTGCAGTCTACGTGGGCACCTCCCTTCTGATCTGGCTGAGCAGTGTTACATCAGTAAAAGGGGCGGGAGGGGGATACTTTGTCATTGAATTACTCCTGAACTACAACTCTGACAGAACTGTAATAACACTCTCCAAAGACCAAATACTATGATGATTGATTAGAGCTATTATTATGAAACATTACTATCCCTTTAAACCTTTGAGTGCCAAAGGGCTGAGCACTGCTTCAGAACACATTTCTCATATGTCTGATTAAGGGTTAAAAGAAGTGAAAAAAATCATGGCACAAAGATGATCATCTGATAGTAGACTCATAACTATAACAAGATGTAACCCAACAGATGTAAGGTTAATAGAAATAGGTTTTCTCAAAATATATAGTTCATACATATACATTTAGAATATAAATGGCCATATATAGTACAGACTAGTATAATGCTGCACTTTAAAAAGATTATTAAATTTACATGGTTTCTTCACACAACCGATCTCTGCAGGAAGTTCTGGTAGCAAAGCAAAGGAGATTTTGGATCACAGGTAGAAGGTCATAAATGAACCCAACATAATTCAAAAACAGACACACGTTTTGCCTCCGCATCGGAAGGCTTTTCGTGAGCCTTGTCAAAGAGCTGACCCAATTCCTTGTGACGAGATCAGCCTAGGACGACCTCCTACGTGTTTCACTCAAAACTTCTTACCTTTGCAACCTGAGGTCGACCAAAGCAAGCAGCATAATGCAGGGAAGATGACCTCTGACCCCTGTTCACATCTGCACCTCGCTCACACAAGAACTCAACCTTGGGCAAAAGAATCAAAAAAAAAACATTCAATTGCGTATTTGTCCACAAACTTAACAATGATAAATCCTTTAAGTTGGTCCTTACCATTTCCTGTGTGCCAAAAGCAGATGCCCAGTTCAAGAGTGTCTGCCCAACGTCATCCATGAAATTCACTTCAAATGCTGGGAGAGGGAGAGAGAATACTACCATTTAGTGCAACCACAGCCCAGACAAATTAAAAAAGCAAGAATCTGGAGGGCCTCGGGCTGCCCACCAATACTCTAACCTACTATAAACTCATAC
This sequence comes from Rhinophrynus dorsalis, assembly GCA_037306005.1. Taxonomy (NCBI): domain Eukaryota; kingdom Metazoa; phylum Chordata; class Amphibia; order Anura; family Rhinophrynidae; genus Rhinophrynus; species Rhinophrynus dorsalis. The sequence continues at coordinate 24,365,403 of CM074728.1, forward strand.
ACACCCATACCTATATGCCTACCCTATTTTGACCTAGCACACTAGTTTCTCCTGCAGGGGTTGTTAAGTAGAGGAGTTTGGCATAAACATCTTCACCTGCTGTCTTTGCCAGTCTCATCTCTCTTAATACAGATAACTGCCTTGTCACCCATTTCGCTCAGCAATCTGAGCACCCACCTCCGGTGTCGATAGCATCTATGAGAGCATCTGTGTCCTTGCTCCGGATGCAGTCTATTAGCTGGCGGTGTGAACGCTCTCCTGAGCTGTCCAATCTCCTCAACCCAGGAATGCGACCTGTGGAGCCTGCACTTGACTTTGGCAGAGCCTTACGGCCTTCAAACAGTAGCACCAGCAACAAGTCTACTAGTCGCATGGTATCCAGTACACAGCGTTCATCTCCCTGAAGAGCACTCTCCATTGAGTCCAGGAGCTCTGCCCGCAGCAGATCCTGCAAAGAGAGACAATCTCATGTAAAACACACTTCACAAACTAGGGTTTGAACTCAGTAAGAAAAACAGGTGCAATAATGTACCAAACCAACCTCGCCAAGAGGAAAAACATTCTCATTCATAAATAAGGGTTTAAAGAGGAACTCACTTATGACCTTGCCCTCCAATATTATATATACACATATATGCATACATACATGTCTGGCAGGAAGAAGGAGAGAGCTGCCATCTTGATGACATGACTCTTGAATGGCAGCGCACTCCCTACCAGGAGCTGTCACAGTAGGCGAAAAGAGTTTGCCCCTTCTCTACAGTTCATACTGATGGGTGGGAAGGCTGTGGGTAGGATCTGAAGTAAATTTAATTTGCTTCTAACTACGGACATATAACGAAAGAAAAAAGGCTTATACATAACGGGGAGAGAGGAATTGATTATCATTAACTCTATTTGGTGTGAAAGTTCCTCTTTAACTCCTCGAATATTACAGTGGTCCCAAATTGCTTCACATGGAGAGACATGATAAAATATTGATGGAGGGCCATCTAGAGGTCTGCTGGAGAAGATCACGTAAATAACTGCAGGGCTGACTTGTATGAGGACCATAGTTACCATATATAGTGTTAATGCTGATAAGGTTGTTTAGCCCTGCTCTTTATTTATGTGGAGTGATTCCAGTATGGTACCAATGTTTTTTTGTATATCAAGTCCTATTTAAATGTATATGTGAATTTTCAATTCTTCCCTAAAGTGCAGATGGTTTGCTCCAAAATTACACCTATTTCACTTCTGAAGCTTAAAGTTTTAACGCCAAAAAATTAAATAAGATTATGCTCATTTAAAGTGGATGTGTCACCTATTTTTAACACAGCTAAAATAGATAGGCTACATATTTAATATATATATTATAAAAAATTATAATTATAAAGTAACGTTTTAGAAGTATTCGATATATAGTCTAACTATTTAGGCAATGCTATAAAATAGGTGACACATCCACTTTAACCCCTTGAGGACCAGAGAGTGCATGGCCGGTCCTTAAGGGGTTAATCTTCATTGGGTGTCGGAGAATTTCATTACAGTCTATTAAAGGCCTGACCTATTTTACCAGCCTTTTTTAATTCAAAAGTGGTTGGTATTAATATCAATAAAAGAGGATTTTAGTCTTACCGGTTAAATCCTTTTCTCTTAGTCCATACAGGTTACTAGTAACTTTGGGGTAGGTGATCTGTCCCTTTAAATAGGCAGGAACAATTCTAGAAGTGAATGCAGGGGTGGAGCCTACCTTCCCTCCTTGGCTTCAGCTAGCCAATCCGCTCCAGTAAGATTTAAGACACTAAATATTGACTAGATAGTAGAGGGGAAAGAAGACTCCTGTGAGCATGAACCCGAAGGACCCCCATGTTCTGCCAAAGGAGAGCACAGCATGGTCCCTTGACAGGGTGGGAGACCAGTAACCTGTATGGACTAAGAGAAAAGGATTTAACAGGTAAGACTAAAATCCTCTTTTCTCTGTCATCCATTACAGATTACTGGTAACTTTGGGATGTCCAACCATTGAGTTTCCCAGAGGCGGGAAGGAAGGCAAGGACCAGGCGCAGGGCCCCAAAGTCACCAGAGCATATATGAACGATCAGTTCAGAGATAGCACAATGATAACAAATGAATTGTCAACGGACACTGAACAGGGGTACCACCACCCCAGGAACTGTTACACAGCACACTGAACTAGAGCAAACAGGGCTCAAAAGTGAAGGAGCACTTAAGAACCGAAAAGAAGATCCTAGACAGGCAAGACTGCCTCCAGGATCTTCCTCCCAAAGCTGGCATTAGCCGATGCCAACACATCAACACGGTAGTGCTTCAAAAAGGTGTGCACAGACGATCAAGTGGCATCCTTGCACAACTGATCAGCTAAGGCCTGATTCTTGTAAGCCCAAGAAGCCCCAATGGATTTTGTAGAATGAGCCGTGACCTGAAAGGGAACAGGCTTCTTCCTTAGCTCGTAAGCCTTACTTAATCCAAGACGCGATAGTCACTTTGGATGCAGGTCTCCCTGCCCTGGGACCCTCAGGAATGATGAAGAGCGTGTCAAATGCACCTTTATTTCAACTGTCGAACGGACTCAGTGGAATGTACATAAAACTTGAGACAATGCACCACATCTAACAAGTGGAGATCCCTCTCCTCGTCAGAGGTAGGGTCAGGGCAGAAAGAAGGCACCAAAATCTCCTGATTAATGTGGAAATCAGACACCACCTTCGGGAGAAACTACTGCAAAGTGCAAAGCACTGCCTTGTCATTGTGAAACACCAAAAAGGGTGGTCTGCAAGACAGAGAATGCAACTCCACGACATGACAAACAGACACGATCGCCAGGAGGAAGGCCATTTTCCACGTCAGCAGGCATAGAGGAATAGTAGCCAAGGACTCAAAGTGAGGGCACTGAAGGATGCCCAAAACCAAATTAAGATCCCACCGAGGAGAGGGAGTCTTAAAAACAGGACGAGTAAGAGCGATTCCCTGGAAGAAAACCTTGACATCAGGAATAGAAACAATGCACCTCTGAAAGAAAACAGAGAGAGCAGGTGTCTGAACCTTAAGGGAACTCAAAAGGAGGCCCTTATCCACACCGTACTGCAAAAAGGCCAGGACTGTAGGCGGAGCAAAATCCTGAGAAAGGTTCCTAGTCAGCACACCAAGATAGAAAGGTCGACCAGACACGATGGTAGGCCTTAGAAGAAACAGGTTTGCGGGCACCGAGCATAGAAGCCACCACACCAGAATAAAAACACTTCTTCCTCAGTACTGAGGATTCAATTTCCGAGCCGTCAAAGTTAGACTATGAATATCCTCCTTTCACAGGTAACCCTGTAGAAGAAGATCCAGACAGCAAGGGAGTCGGAATGGCTCCGCCACTGCCAGAAGCTCCGGAAACCAAGCCTGCCGAGGCCAGTATAGAGTAGTCAGAATGACTGAACAACGCTCCAGTCTCAGTTTCCTTATCACCCTGTGCAACATGGGGATGGGAGGAAAGATGTAAGCCAGAGGAAATAACTGGAGGAATGGACATGGCATCCACTGCTAGAGCTAGAGGATCCCTCCAGCGAGAGCAGAATGTCGGAATCTTCCTGTTGTATCTTGTCGCCATCAGGTCCATGTAAGGAAGACCCCACCTCTGAACAATGAGTTTGAACACCTCTGGGTGCAGTTCCCACTCTCTGCTGTCCACTGTGTGTCGACTGCGGAAGTCTGCCATGACGTTTTCTATGCCGGCTCTCTGGATGAATGGCGACGTGTACAGTGTGTATCATTAAAAGTTCCCCCCAGAAATTGCTAAAATACACTTATCTGGCAGGCGAAGGGTTAATCTGCAGAGGAGAGAAGGAGAGACCAAGTCCTGCGTAGGATACTCGTTCAGGGAAAGCACAAAATGGCTGTCATGACGGGAGTCAATCAAACAAGCATGCGATGCAAGTGCTCATGGGAAGTGTAGTTTTCCCCAAAAAAAGTACCCAAACTGCCCGAAGCCCCCTGAGCCACACAACACACACCAATCATTTACTGGATAACAGAGCAAGGGCAGACAATTAAAATGAGCCATCTCAGAAGTCGCTACGATGAGCGGTTGCAGAGATGTGTCCCAAACAGTAAAGTCCCATAGAAGTGAATGGAGCAATAGAGTCTATGAGGTAAAAGTAGACACAATTTTGCAAAGTTGTAACTGAGAAGTAAATGTGCATCAGCATTACTAAAACATGGCACTAGACCCCATAAACACTGAACCCAGTAGGGGAAAGTGCCAACAACAACCTCCCCCCCCCAAAGATGCAAAACCAGCAGCCAAAGGGTTAAGTTTACCACAGAAACTTGCTGCAGAACACCCAACAGACATACAGATAAACCCAATGAGTGCAGGATTGTGCAATAGGAGCTCCAAATGAAAAACCCGTGTGCGGAGGGGCACTGTGGGACATGTGGACCTGCAGCGCTCAAAGGGTTGGTCACCTTTCCTGCAGATCTTCTGTCTTCAGATTACCATGTTTAAAGAAGAAGCCTCGGTGGGCAACTCCTGAGGAAAGAACTTCTACCCAAGATTTTCCCTCCAGGGCTTAAGGTCCACAAAAAAAGCACCTGGTTACTGAGCTAGCCACATCTAAGGTCATTGTCAGTTATGGTAATCCACCTAATGGTGGTATTCCATATCTAACAGAAAAATAAAAAATTAGCTAAAACTATAGCAGAACTGTTCTCTTGCTTGTATCTTCATCCAAGGAACAAATCTTACTGGAGCTGACTGGTTAGCTGCAGCCAAGGAGGAAAGGTATGTTCCACCCCTGCATTCACTTCTAGAATTGTTCCTGCCTACTTAAAGGGGTGGATCGCCTACCCCAAAGTTACCAGTAACCTGTATTGGATGACAGAGAAATTAACTGTAAGTACATATTTAAAAGGCATACTAACCAATTTAATCTTTAGGCGTTAGCGTTTCTTTAATGTTTAGGTACTTACGTGCGTGACGACAGGTGACCCTCTGCATAAGGTAGATAAAAGGCTGACAATGGTGGAAACCTGATTGCTGATTTTCGAGTCTCCAGAAGTTGAAGGACCTCCACTGGTGCCACGCCCTGACTTACAAGCAGAAGGAGGACCAGATACGGTTCCCCCAGCTGCTGCCATGCGGGAAAGCAACTCCTCAGTGAGCCCGTGCTGTGCCAGAGGCGCTGGGTCTACTCCTCTGCGTGTGAAGCGATCAGCCAATGAAGCAAAGCAGCGCAGGGCACCATCTGACACCTGTAGGGGTAAGGACAGAAGTAAGGTCCTGTTGTAATACTGGTCACATAGTAAATAAATGGGACCTCATTTATCTAGCTAAAGAGGTGCAATTAGAAGCTTAACCACACCACAGAGAACAAATAAAAATACCACTTGATTTACATGAAGCTTTTAACCCCTTCAATGCTAGAGGTCTCCAGCACATAGCTTTGTAATGCTTGGGAGACCTCTTTAGCGTTCAGTGGGTTAAAAGTCCCGTTTACATCAGTGGACAATTGTGGCATTTTCATTTCTCCCCTATGGTGCAGTTTGTTTACTCCACAACTGCACCTTTGTAACCTAATGAATAATGCCCAGGGTCCCTTTTAATCCCCTTTAATACCTGTTCCCAGTCTGCCCATAAGCCCACCACTGGGGCGCAGCCCCTATTCACCTGGTGGTCTTCATGCTTCAGCAAGCTGGACAGAGACTCTACGCAGGTCTCTAATGATGCATCTTGCGGCTCCATCTTCCCACAGAGCCTAGACACCACTGCCATAGCAGAGTGCAAAGTGTCTTTGTGTACCAGGTGCCCGCTGTCCCGAATGAAAGTCAGCACACAGTTCAGCCCGCCCGCTTCAAAAACTGCTCCGGATTCACGTGTACAGATCAGCTCCAGGACCTGAGAGAGCAGGAAGGTTTTAGCAATATGAAACAGACGGCAGACGTGGAGCAATTGTAGGGAACACAAGCAAAAAACATTTATACGTTTAAACACAACGAATGCTAGAGATGCCTACAATGTGTTGGATTTCTCACTGGCACCTAAGGAGTTATATTTTCCCATATGTACCAAAAGAATTGTTTTCCCATCACAATGCATAAAAAGAGCATCAACCAGAGCCAGACCCACACAGTGCGCCAACCACAGCCAGACCCACACAGAGCGCCAGCCAGAGAGACAGTGCACCAACCAGAGCCAGACAGACACAGAGCACCAACCAGAACCAGAGAAGAGTAGCAAACCAGCTGCACCACATGAGAAATAATCCTCAAAAACACCCAGTGCCTTATAATAGGACTTGCACACTCGAGTGTGTGTTGCACCTCTAACATTCAAGTGTGTTGAAACCCCCATGTGAACCAATAAGAAGTTTCATCTGTCCCCTACAGTGCAGTTTGTTCCAGAACAGTTAATCTGGTCTTTTGGCCACAAGTTCTTTTATTTCTTATACATTGTCCAGTTGGTGTGCCCCAAAATAGCTCCAGTTTTGTCTTTATACATATGACCCTAAAACGCTTCATAAATACAAGGCGCAATACTAAGAACTACCCAAATATCTCTATCATACACTACATATATGGACTATCCCTGATTCCTAAAATGTGTGAATGGCATCTAAATTATCTCTGGTCACCTGAGACACTCTTTCCTAGGGCTCCACTTCTCACTCACCTTTACACACTGTTCTGCCAAATCCCGGCTGGTTCTGTTGTTGAGTTCCACAACTACAAGTCTATTGCAGAGAGCTTTGATGGCCCCTTCCACTCCCACAATGCGTCTGGTGCACTCAGCTGACACATCCAGATAATAGGTGATGGCGCGGGCTGTGACCTCAAGCACATTGTCGGGAGCGCTTTCATCCAGGAAGATCTTGCAAAGTGCTGGCAGAAAGGTGCGAGGGGGACATCTGTAAAAAAGCAGAAAATATAATATAGATTAAGTGGCTGTGAACTGAAAATAGCACATTTCACAAAAAAGCTGCTACAATACATTTATTTAAAGTGATACCATCATCGAAGACTAACTTTCTATGTGAAAACAAACACACTAGGGGGCAAAATCTCTAAACAAATGTGAAGGAATGCTTTTGAAAACCAGCTGCGCTATAGGGGAGAACTTTAAAAGCCCAGTGAAATAAAATGGGGCTTTTAAGTGTTAAACGTAATGTCTTACATAAAAAGTAATATTGTAGATAACCAAAAAAAGAAATAAACTGATTCAAATCTTATCTCTCAGACCTTTATGGCTTGAGAGTTATAACGTTTTAAAGTTCCCCCTCCCTCCCTTTGCACCGACGTTAGGGTCTAGCTGACAGAAGATCCTGGTCTCGGGAATGTCAGGTGGCTCTTCAACAGAGCCGAAATACCACAATCTAAAAGGAAATACTTCATTGGAACGGTCTACAAAGTGTGCTTACAAACCAGGCACACTTTGTAAACAGTTCCAGTTAAGTATTTCTTTTTAGGCTGCAGTACCCCCAGCTCTGCTGAAGAGCCGCCTTGATTAGGCCGACACAAATCTCCTGCTGTCAGCTTTACAGCTGACATCAGGTGGGTGTGTGTGTGGGGGGGGGGAGGGGAAGACTTTAAAACGTTTTGGCATTGATGGATTTCTTTTGAGATCGTCTATAATATTACATTTTATTTATATAAAGACATTACTAACCTTTTTATTTGTAGATGCTCAAGAAGTTTCATTTTAGGTGATCGCTTCCATCTGTGTCAAGATTATTAAACTTCTTGAACATCTACTTATTAACAGTTTAAGGGCCAGGGATGCACAAAGCATTGCAATTTACTATATAGCATGATCTGTTGAAGGCTGCCTCTAGGTCACACCTCCTCACAACAATAGATGGCCTTCACAACTCCTAAATAGATTGTAAGATTCACCAATTCTCATACGACTGTATAATGAAACAGCTAGCAGGATACTATGGTTTATAGTATATGTCTGAGCCAAGACAAAAAAAAAAAAAAAAATGTAAACACTTAACTAGGCCAAAGCCAAGTCTGTGCTGATGCACCCCTTTTAATCATTTATGGTAGAGGTAGTGAACTGTTGGACCTTCATCTTTTGGGAACCCCAACAAATACAACACTTTCAAAAGTTCACCATTTTCTAGTATTTTGCACTGGTGTTAAAGTTATTTAGTAAGCAAATTCAGTACTATGCATCACGTTAGTGGGCTACATGAGGCTCTCCAGCTCTTGCTAGACTCCGACTCCACCTCCCATCATTCGCGCCAGTAGCCTGGCAGCAGCTAGAGGGCCTCATTTTGTCCATTCCTGGCATATCACCTGGGAATGTGCTTGTCACAAGCAAGGGCTATAGGCCCTGCTGAGACAGTGGGGACAGAGTGGGAGTGAAAAGGTTAACAATACCAGAACCCTGGTTACCCGTTACTATTCCTAGCAACCACCCAATTAAACCCTGAAATCCCTCCTGCACTATCACCCCGGCACTACAATTCGCTGCCACTGCAAAGCCTTTATATCTGGGCGTCTTAGGTTACCCCAAACATCACAGAATACAGTATAAAATCACCTTAATAATCAGACATATATAATTAACCTTTTAGTAACGTGTGCTACCTAAGCTTCCTTCAGAGTAGTGAGCTCATATTAGAGAACAGAGACAAGAGCTGATTAATTGATCATTTAATCTGAAAAAAAGACTTCACAGTGCCAGTTACAATAATACACAAATAAAGATTACACATAAGCAAAACAGTGCATAAAATAAAATGGGAGAAACACAAGAAATTCTTAAATACAATTACCAATATTTTCAGAGTCCTTGGGAACTTCAGATGGTATATCCCCCTTCAGTTGTCACAAAGAAATTCACTGTTTTTTTTATCCAAGACCTATATTAAAAAGGAGTCCACAGCTGCTTCTAAGAGGCCAAACCCCCTGGGTGTTACCTGGGCGGGGGGGGGTGGAGTTTGGCCTCACAGTTTACTATATACACATGTTCTCCCTAGTTCACATTATTTGGCTGTCTCTTGGATGACTCCATCAGAGCAGATATTCCAATACATCTTGCTCTGCTCTGAAGATGTTATCTGCTCATCCCATTTGGCTGACACTTTAAAAAGGTACAATAAAATACACAAAAACAAATTACACATACTAGGGGCCTTCAAAGCTCCATATGTTCAAAGGGATAACAACAAAAAAATGTTGTATGAACTACAAAAGTAATTGTATGCATGGACATTTTCTATAGAATATACAACAAAAAACTAGTAATGTACATCATGTATGACACAATTCTGGAGCTGCCCGTCAAAGGGGCAGGGAAAAGGTATGGCTAAACTTTTTACCAGCATCGTATGAGAGTTAAAAAAAAAAAAAAAAAAAAAAACTTGCAAACAGAATTTTTATGTTAAAAAAAAAAAAAAAAAAAAAAAGTGGAGGAAATCATACTTCATTGCCATATTTCCAATCACAACCAACACACTCTAAAAATATTACTGAGCCCAACAACACCGTACTTTGAAAGGTCATTCCCAAAGCTATTTCGCTACTTCCTTGAACATAAACCTGTAAGAGGCTGACAAGAAAGCAATGACAGAAAGGGAGTGAGATTCCAGAATACAATGAAATAACTGGAGAGTAACTCACACCTTATGTGGCTACCAATATTCAACAGAGAACAAGCTGCAGTAGGTATGATCTGCATGGAAGCTTTTTGGAAAAAAAATGCAGATTGTTCACATTAACAAAATTGGAGCTTGTGATGATAAACCATCTCCAAAAATGGCTGATTTATGCAAGTATCAGCCACGGACATATTTTTGGAAACAACTTGGACCACCTTTAACACCTCAGCTATACCCCACCAGCAATGGGATCCCTGCCAGAAAGAATGGAGGTAAAGAAAATGTCTATACTGCAGCTCTGTTTAAAGGAGCAGTAAACTTTTTTTTATGAAAAAATATATATTGTAGGGATTTTCCTATTGAGTAAAATAATGGTACTCCCACTGCCAAGAGATTTATATTTCCAGAGTTATTACAGTTTAAACCCATGTTTTTTTACATTAGCAGTGCCCTCTAGTGGTCAAATTCTAATTAGTTTTCCTGTTAGATTCTAATGGAGAGGAAAGTCAGAAAAGTCAGAGAAATACAGTTCTCCATAGAATGTGATACAAACTGCCTGTCACTTCCTGTCAGTTAGAACTATCAGGAAGTAAACACAGTAAATTCACTTCCTGGTTATTGAAACTGCTATAAATCTTGAATAAAACATATGACAGCAGTGGGAGTGACCTTGTTTTATTCAGCAGGAAATGCTCTATGAAATATGTGTTTTCATTAATTAATTAAAAAAAAAAAAAAAAAGTTTACTGCTCCTTTAAATCGCAAGTGATAACATATAGCCTTAAGGTCACATGTTAGTGCCTTAACAGATTTTTATACCTGCAATATTCTTGATTTCTTTTACCTTTTTAGCAGCCTTAATTAACACTTATTTTGCATACAACCCTTTAAGCGCCAGAGAGGTATCCAACGCATTGTGTGGCAATGCTTTGGATACCATCCTGGCACTCAGGAAGAAAAGAAAGTTTCACTTTTCCTGCTATTAATGTGATGCACACCCCCTCTGGTCCTTAAAAGGTTAACCCTTTGAGTGCCAGAGGGGTACGGAATTCATTGCTTTGCAATGCATTCCGTAGCCCTCTGGCACACAGAGGGTTAAACACACCTGAACCCTTCTTCCAGCCAATTAACACTGTAGGCGCTTCTGGGAGGCAACAGGTTAAGTGAACTAAAGGGGGAGATCTTTCATCTTACTGCAGCTATTTAGCAGCAGTCTACTATATTAAACCTCCTTTCTAAAGTGCAAATGGAAAATATTTTGTGAATGTATTTCTGTCTGCTCCAGACTGGCAGCTTATCAGAGGTATCCAGAGCATCCGAGAGGCCACACTACTTACAGTAAAATACACAAACACAGAAAACATTCCTGTAGCAGCTTCAGGGACCAAAACATGGCTTCACTGGTAATATGGAGCCATGAAGACAACCAATGGTTTTTAAAAGGATAGTAGTGCTTAATATTGAATATATATTATATATATGAGCAGGGTTTATTCTGAGGAGACAAAAGGATTTTCCCACTGCAACAGAAGTTACATTTAAAAATGAATGCAGCTCAAACCTGAATTTAGGTGAAGTACCTCTATGGCCTGAAATCTTACGGTGGTGTATTTGCTACAGTATTCTATGAAGCTTTGTGGTCAACCTTTTGGTGTACCAACACTGTCATAATAAAAGCTCAGGCTATGAAAACACTGCAAGGAATTAAAGTTAAATTAATAATAAAAAAAAAAGTGTGTATAATACATTATATTTATATCCTATATAATAATTTGCTAAGTGTGTTTGTCAGAAGCAGTCATGCGCAGTACAGACTGCCCGCGCTGCAGGTGATACTGGAGCGGGCCTCCGAATTCAGACCGTAGTCAGTGTGCAGGGAGGACTACGGTCTGAATTCGGAGCGCCCAGCTCAATATCAGCCAAAGCGCGTGCAGTCTCTACTGTGAATGGCTGCACCGCGGCGGTTGCTGGGTGGCACTGTGGCCCGTGTACACGGGCTCTTCAACTAGTGTATATATTTTATATAATATACATACATACTATATACACACACACACACTCATATATTGTCTCTCTCTCTTTTCAGCTGTAAGATTACCCTTTTTCACTTAACAGGGAAAAACACTCCTGTTAGGCAGTAATAATATTCACCCCTGATTGGCTGGAGGTGTATCCACGGCTGCACATGCATGACAACAATTTCTAACCTGACACTTTGCTCAGTCTATCCCCAGGGAGCAGTAAAGCAGCAACACATTGCTGAAAAGGCCAGCCAAGAAAAACATTCATGGGAATCAGTAACAAAAATTCAGGTTTATTAAGCAATAAGTTCAGAACTAAAACAAAGAAAAAAAATTAGAATTGCCAGGATCCACAAAAGGAGCACGATAGCGGCTCTTAAAAGGGATAGTAACATTTAATACATAGTAAAATGTATATTGTAAGGTTAGGGTGCTCCTACTACTGAGATGTGCTCTATTCAAAAGTTATAGCAGCACAAACATGAATTTTTTTTTTTTTAGGTGCAATATCTCAATGGCCTGAAATGTCACAGTGGCGCTGTTGCTACATCCTATGGAAGTTCTGGTCAATTGACCATAAACTTACATAGGATAGTGTAGCAGCAGCACCACCACAAAATTTCAGGCCACTGACATACTGCAAAAAAAAAAAAATTCAAGTTTGAGCTGTGTTAGTCAAACGTTATTGCAGCTCAGACTTAAACATTTTAGGTGCAGTATCTCAAATGGCCTGAAGTTTTACAGTGCTGCTGTTGCTATGCCATCCTATGGTCAGCTCTGGTCAGTTGAACATAAACCTCCATAGGATGGTGTAGCAACAGCTCCACTGTACAATTTCAGGTCATTGAGATAAGTCTATATATTTAAAAAAAAAAAAAAAAAAAAAAAATATGCATGTTTAGCTGTAATAACTTTTGAATAAAATACCTCTCAGCAGTTGAGTCCCCTTGTTTAAAGGGATAGTAATGTTTCAAAATAAAAGCAGCTCCAATTAATCTTCATAGTATTTGGGCAATGGAGAGTGATATTTCAATATTGTCCAAGTTGTAGTTCAAGAGTAATCAATTATAAGGTACCTCCCCTCCCGCCCCTGTTACGGATGTAACACTGCTCACCTCAGAGCAGCAAGACTGTCTGGATGGATCGCGAAGAGGGACAAACCTTCAATTAACATAAGGGAAAAATCTGAAAAACATGTTAAGGGGGGCAGGGTTTTCATTGTTCTCACAGTAAGATTGTACCTTGCTGTGATTGGTCTGGTCTTAAAGCAGAACTACCACCTGTTTCAAAGTTTATGTTCTCTAATTCCCCATCTTGCAACTAGCTGCTCAGTAGTGCTAGTCACCAGAATAATTACCTGGTTAAATAGAATGAGACCCTGCTCCGGAGCTGACAGGCAGTACAGCTCGCAGACATCTTGCCATAGTGACATCTTCGCTCCTGCACTGTAAGTTCCAGCCGGCTCTAGGAGGCGTTTCTAGGAGCTGTTCAGCGCCAAAAGGGACTGACAGTGCAGGCGCGATGACATCACTACGGCAAGATGTCTGCGCTCTCTGCTACCTGTCAGCCCAGGAGCATGGTCTCATTCTATTTAAAACCAGCTAATTATTCTGGCGACTAGCACTACTGAGCAGCTAGCCGCCACATGGGGAATTAGATGACAAACTTTAAAACAGGTGGTAGTTACGCTTTAAGACCAGATTCTACATCTGAGGGGAGGTGACTTACACTAGGTAAAAGGGGCGGGAGGTGGATACTTTATCACTCAGTTACTCTTGAACTACAACTGACAGTATTGATATAACACTCTCCATGGCTAAAATACTATGAAGATTAATTGGAGCTGCTTTTATTTTGCAAATATAGTTGTTACCTTTTATTGGCTAACTAAGCAGATTTAGAATTCAAGCTTTCAAGACCTTAGATCTCTTCCTCAGGCATCTTATACAGATAAATATGAAAACATCTCTAGTACCTAAGAGATGTTTTCATATTTATCTGTATAACATGCCAGAGGAAGAGGTCTAAGGTTTTGAAAGCTTGCATTCTAAATCTGCTTAGTTAGCCAATAAAAGGCATCAACAACTGTATTTTGCTCCTGTATTTCTACAGCCAACACAGTACCAACTCTCAGCTTTTATTTTGAAACATTACTACCACTTTAAAAACACAGGGTGATAAACCCTAAAACATTTTCTACATATTAAGTGTTACTATCCCTTTAAGTATGCCAGGTGTTCGAGGCTAAAGTCATCACTCCTTGTACAACTGGCAATGACCCCACTGTGTGGGCCTCTCCCTAAATTCACAGCAGTGATCTCAATATTGGCACATCCCAAACTAATTAGTATAAAGTGCCAACAATTAAAAGGTTAATTCCTAAATGAAAATTTTTAATTTAAAACAAATGATTAGAACATATAGGCAGTTTCTGTATCACTTTAAAATTAGGCTTTTTAGTCATATGAAGACCAGAAAGGAGAGTCAGAGCATAAATCATAAAGGGTTAAGGTTACAGGTCTACTTTAGACATTGAAGTTTAATGATTTGAGTGCCAGAAGGTCAATGCAATAAGTTGCGTAACCCTCGAACTCAAAAGGGTTAAAAGTTGTTTTCCATGACGCACAGTTTAAAATAAATGTTAAATAATGTTTAAAGGAGCAGTAAACTTTTTTTTATGAAAAAATACATATTGAGTAAAATAAGGGTACTCCCACTGCCGAGAGATTTATATTTCCAGAGTTATTACAGTTTAAACCCATGTTTTTTTTACATTAGCAGTGCCCTCTAGTGGTCAAATTCTAATTAGATTTCCTGTTAGATTCTAATGGAGAGGAAAGTCAGAAAAGTCAGAGACATACAGTTCTCCACAGAATGTGATAGAAACTGCCTGTCACTTCCTGTCAGTTAGAACTATCAGGAAGTAAACACAGTAAATTCACTTCCTGATTATTTAAACTGCTATACATTTTGAATAAAGCATCTGACAGCGATGGGAGTGACCTTGTTTTATTCAGCAGGGAATGCTCTATAAAATATGTTTTCATAAATAAAAAAACTTTACTGCTCCTTTAACCCCTTAAGGACCGGACATTATGGGACATTTCCGTCCCATAACGTCCGCATAGGGGCACGTTGACGGGCCGGTACACGTGACCTGTCACGTGTATCGGCGCGTCATTATGGGGCTTGAAATAGATCGCTCCGATCTTGGAGCGGTCTATTTCATGCCCCATTTTTACTTACAGCGCTCCCGGAAGAGCGCTGTAAGTAAAATGTACGTGACGTACCAGGACCGTCAAGGGTCTTTCAAGAAAGTTTACCCTTGACGGTCCTGGTACGTCAAGGGTCCCTAAGGGGTTAAGTTATCCCCAGTGGAAGCTTCCATCGTTATAAGGATTTGATTTATTATTCCTCCTTATCACATTTATCCTACCCCTCTAAAACCTTCTTAGGCTGATTTTCTGGACCTTTGAGTGCTTATGCAGCTTTATCAGACCAAGTCAGAGAACAAAGCTCTTTGGAGATCAGATTCCCCAACCTAAAATCTGACATCTCAATCTATAAACTGTTGGGAAAATAAAAAAAATCATAAGGTACAGGCAGCATACATTTAATGAGACTAAACGGCTGCGTGGTTAACAGGTCTGGTTTAAGGACAATGTGCAAATAGAATGCGCGTAATTTTGGTGGTTTAAAGAATAATCAATAAAGGCTACTATGTATCAAACCGGTTTTCTAAAATAAATCACTAAATAGTAGTGAATATAATGTCAATAAGCTGGACTCCTGCCACTGCAAGCTTCCTTCAACACTTCATCAAGAGGAGTGTGGAATCATGTAGATCAGTAAGAATTATGTTCACCTCCATGGACATCCTCCTATCCATACCAAATAAAGATAATAATGAAAAAAATCAATGTACAGAGAATGGATTCAAATTGGTCATTTAAAGTTTATGGCCAGATTATTGTCATTATCATGGTTGTTAGCCCTTTGAGTGAGAGAGGGGTGGATAATTTTTTACCTGCCCCTGCTGGCACTCAGAATTAAAGGGTGAAGGTCAGATTTTAGTAAATCTGCCAACATGGGCTGATGTGTGGCCTCAGAATGGTTCCCTTCTACCATTCGGGGGGCAGACAGAAAAAGGACACTTGGCAGGAATGCAAACAGGTTTGGAGATCTCAGCCACAAATGCCAGGTTTGTTTGCCCACTGCCCATAGCCCCACTGTATCAGTTCTGAAGCCCTATACTGTAGGTATGTGGAGAGTTCAACTGAGCAGCCATGGAAACTGTCCTGCACATATGCTGGGGTAACATCATGGGTATAATTTCCCACTACTGTTCTAGACCCCCGTTTAGTGTACTGGGGGTTACAATGCAGCACTGGCTTAAAGGGATAGTAATACTTCGTTTTAACTTTATTTTATTTTGTAGGCATTAAAAAAACATGAAGAACGATATAAGTCTTATCTCTCAAACCTTTATGGTTTAAGAGATAGTCACAAATAAAGTATCCCCCCCCCCCGTTCAACCAGATCAGAAGGGAGGTGCCCAGGTAGACTGCAGAGAGGGACAATCTTCAATTAAGATATGGGAAAAAGCTGAAAAACTTGTCAAGGGGGCAGGGCTTTCATTGTTCTCATAGGAAGAAGATTGCCCCCCTGCTATTAGCTGTCTGGTCTATGGACTGCATTCCACATCTGAGAAGAGATGACTTACACTAGGTAAAAGGGGCGGGAGGGGAACATCTCATAAACCATAAAGGATTGAGAGATAAGACTTATATCATTCTTCATGTTTTTTAATGCCTACAAAATAAAATAAAGTTAAAACGAAGTATTACTATCCCTTTAAAATGGCAGGTCTGCTCCCAGGGCTGCAGCCAGGAGAGCCCTCACAATGTAACAAAAACAGCACATAAAATCCAGTCACTGTAAGTCACTGAAATCACATGTATTGTTCCGACTAACCGGTCTCAAAGCTTGTGGAGAATTGTTCAATCGGTGCTCCCTTTTGGACTTGAGGCATCTCCTACCCACTTTGAAACTATCATAATTCTGCATTCTCCTTTCCGAAAACAGCTACAGAATCTGTGAATACAGCATCCAGTGGAAAATAATTCCATAACTTTACTGCCCTTACTGAGAAAAGCCTCTGCCTTCATCTTAGAAGAAATCTACTCTCCTCTAGTCTTAAGGGATAACCTCATTTTTTACTCAACTCCTTGATTTGTATTAAACCTGAATATATTTGTATACAGTATACAACCAATTCCAGTGAACCTTGTGATTTCACAGAACCAAACTTGATAAACAAACCTGCAAATCTTCATTTATTGCTATATACAAAATGTAAACAACAAGATGCTCTACTTCACTCAAAACTGCACCTGTAAGTGTATCAGTTTAGCTTGAATACAAAGGAAAAATAAAGCGTTTTAGTTATACCAGGTTATCTGTTATATAGGATGTTTGAGGGAACTTTTGTGAACTGTTTAGGTGTCAGATAACCCTTTAAGGCCTAAAAAGTCCAGTGCATTTGCTTAGTAATGCTTTGTAGGCCTCTTTGGTCCATAAACAGTTCAACATAAAGGACCAGTCACCTTGACTTGTGTTTTCGTATTTGAAAACTTATATTGTTGTCAGCGCTCAAAAAGGAGAGAGGGGGAGATACTGAAAGTATCTAAGTGTAGTAAAATGTAACACTGTATCAGTATACAAGACAAATGCACACTCACATCAAAACTTCTTGATAAGAAAGATTTTCTGGTTCCCTTCCCTCAAACAGCCATGAACCTTGTCCTCTTCACCTCTCTGTGCCACCGTGCCTACAGATCATGAGGAAAACTTTCTTGGAGTCTTCCAACTCTGTGCCAATGATCACAGTAAAGACGATACCTTGGGCAAATCCTGTCTCACACTGAGTGAGGAAAGAACCTCAGATGGAAGACACCAATAAAGTTTTCCTAGTGGTCTGGAGGCATGGTGGCGCAGATAAGTGAAGAGGACATGGTTTGCGGTTTAATTAGAGTGTGCATTTGTCTTTATTGATACATTGTTAATACATTTTACTACACTTAGACACTTTCAATATCTCCCCTCTCTCCTTTTTGAGTGCTGACAACAATATTGGTTCCTACTATTTTGTTAGTCTACAACCCCAGCAATTGTGAGCAGCACGAAGTGTAGAGCATCATTCTATCTATAATGGGAATTTGGTGACCGTGACTGGTATCATTCCTTTTCATCTTCCTTTTATCCATTCATTCATTTAATCAACTTCTTTATACTCATATCATTGACATCTTTGGATCGTTTCATGGGATCACAAGGTACTCTTTATCATACCATATCATATAGACTGAAATTCATCAGATTTTCATTACCATTTCATCTGGATTACTATTTACAATTTATGAACAGGATCATCTATTAACTCTTTATATTACGGTTCTCTTATTGGACATATTACTCATTTAATTACAATATTCATTCATCGTATTTCATCCGTTTTTTTAATGGACTTATTTTTGTTTTGACTACTTCATATCACCATTATTTATCTAGTAATATTATATATATTTTTATTTTATTATTATTATTTACATTTTTTTTTATTATTTATTGTTTTTTTTTTTTACTTTTCTTTACTTTCCTTTTTTCATGGTGCCATTATCTTCATAAGGCTGGAAATTGTGGCAAGTTCTTATTTTAGGTGCGTTTTCTTTTCCCTAGTGGGAGGTTGATGCACGGTTGTCTAGTATTATCCGTATTTGAAAACTTAATTGAAAACTGCCTGTGTGTCATGTTAACATTAACGCCAGGAAATGCAGTGTTTAGGAAATACACACTAGTTTCTGGGAAAAGTGAAAGTCCCCTAATGCATCACAGTGCTTAAAGTGATAGTAATACTTAACTTTAATATTGTAGCCATTAAAAAAACATTAACGATACAAGTCTTCTCTCTCAAACCTTTATGGTTTGAGAGATATTCACAAGTAAAGTTTCCCTCTGACTGATATCAGCGCTCTAGCTGACAGATTTGGAATCTAGTCCACAAACCGGTCGGTGGCTCTCCAGCAGAGCCAAGATCTAAAAATAACTACATTATTGGAATGGTCTACAAAGTGTGCCTGGTTTGCAAGCACACTTTTTAGAACGTTCCAACGACCAAGTTATATTTAAATCTTGCGATCTCCGCTCTGCTGAAGAGCCGCCGGCTGGTCTGTGGACCAGATTTCAAGTCTGTCAGCTAGATGGCAGACTTGACCGAAACAGCCGGGGTTGGGTGAAACGTTATTTGTGAATATCTCTCAAACCATAAAGGTTTGAGAGATAAGACTTATATCGTTCTTAAAGGGATAGTAATACTTCGTTTTAACTTTATTTTATTTTGTAGGCATTAAAAAAACATGAAGAATGATATAAGTCTTATCTCTCAATCCTTTATGGTTTATGAGATATTCACAAGCAAAGTTCCCCTCCCCACCCCTTTTTCCTAGTGTAAGTTATCTCTTCTCTGATGTGGATCAGGTTGTATGACCAGACAGATAACAGAAGGGGACAATTTTCTTTGTATGAAAACAATGAAAGCCCTTCCCCCCTTGACAAGTTTTTAGCTTTTTCCCTTATCTTAATTGAAGATGGTCCCTCTCTGCAGTCTACCTGGGCACCTCCCTTCTGATCTGGCTGAACTGGGGGGGGGGGAAACTTTGTTTGTGAATATCTCTTAAACCATAAAGGTTTGAGAGATAAGATTTATATCATTCTTCATGTTTTTTTAATGCATACAAAATCAAATAAAGTTAAAACGAAGTATTACTATCCCTTTAAGGTTTTTTAATGTCTACAATATAAAATAAAGCTAAAATCAAGTATTACTATTACTTTAATTCGCATATGAGTCACTCAAATTATCAGCACTGAAAAGGCTTCATCAGATCATGAAAGTCACTGAACACTTTAATTAGCACATGAAATGTCACCAGTACCTTGAATGGACCACAATTAGCATACATAAGCATATGGTATCATGTATGAATATCTCCTTAATTGAATATTTGCTGATTTTGGCTAAGATGACACAATTGCAGTTTTAAAATGAAGTTTTCAAATATGCAAACTTTAAATCAAGGTGACAGGTCTACTTTAAGGAGAAGGGTCCAGAACATTTCAAATAGGGTATATACAGGGAAAAAAAAATATATTAGAAAAATGTAAATATATGCAGTTCTTATAACATCCATATTTGTAAACCGTTTGAGTGCCAGAAGGGTACACAATGCATTGCAATGCGTTATGTACCCTTCTGGCACTCAAATGGTTAAGAGCTTTAACTACACAAATAGGCCACATACACATTAAAGTGGAACAGTTCTGGGTCAAACCAGCTGCACCATAATGTACAAGTAAACATCCCTATTGATTTAACTCCTTAAAGGGATAGTAATACTTAAAAAATACTAATCCCCATTTTGTAGCCCTTCAATAAAGAAAAAAAATGCCCCAATGGCATATCTCAAAAACTGACTGTTTGAGAGATAACCACTTACAAAGTTCTCCCCTGCCTGACATCAGCGTTCTAGCTGACAGCCGAGATAGAGTTAATGAAAAAGAAATCCTTCACTTAAAAGTTCTTCTATGTGTGCTTGCAAAACCAAGTACACATAGAAGACCTTTTTAGTGAAGGATTTCTTTTTTATCAACGCGATCTCGGCTCTGCTGCAGAGCCGCTGGTTGGTCCCAGTTGAGGATTTCCCTGCTGTCAGCTAGAACGCTGACATCAGGCAGGGGCGTACTAAGCAGACTTCGTTTTATACAAGACCGGTATTAAAAGGTCAGTTATTGTGTTTACAGTTAATTTATTTGCTCTTGTAACCATGAGTAAAGTAAAAAATAAATAAATAAAAATTTCAGATCCAGAATCTGAACCCTATACTGCCCCCACATAATTCTACTATATGGAGGGAGTAGCAGACACACTGGATACAAATCAGCAGAGGTAACCTGCAATCAATTGCTATACAGTAAGATCACAGGTAATTTAAGACCAATATGGTCCTGTATATGAGCACTTAAAGGGATAATAATGTTTCATAATAAAAGCAGCTCTAATTAATCATCATAGTATTTGGACTTTGGAGAGTGTTATTTCAATTCTGTCAGAGTTGTAGTTTAAGAGTAATTCAATGACAAAGTATCGCCCTCCCGCCCCTTTTACTGATGTAACACTGCTCAGCCAGATCAGAAGGGAGGTGCCCAGGTAGATTGCAGAGAGGGACAATCTTCAATTAAGATAAGGGAAAAACCTGAACAACTTGTCAAGGGGGACAGGGCCTTCATTGTTTTCATAGCAAGAAGATTGTCCCCTTCTGTTATCTGTCTGGTTTATGGACTGGATTCCACATCTGAGAAGAGATGGCTTACACTAGGTAAAAGGGGCGGGAGGGGAAACTTTGCTTGTGAATATCTCTCAAACAATAAAGGTTTGAGAGATGAGACTTATATCATTCTTCATATTTTTTTAATGCCTACAAAACAAAATAAAGTTAAAACTATGTACTACTATCCCTTTAAGTGTTGTTTCTTCAAACATCCTGGAAGAGACCAGTTATGATTAGGGCTGGAAAATTACTAGTAAAATTCACTAGTCAGGCCCAAATACTATGAAGATTAATTTGAGCTGCTGTTTTTGTGAAACATTGCTATCCCTTTAAATCATTCTCCTTACACAAATTATCTGATTTCCATGTGAGAAGACTGTTTGCCTGCCTTGTGACCAGACCAATATTTAATTATTTGCACTGGAGTTTCGACTTTACATCCTGTTTGCTCAGTGTATGTGGGAGGAACCAAGAGCGTCTGGCATGACTCCTTGCTTTGATTCCAAACCCAATTTCAACTTTGAATGCCAAAGGTGTGTGTAAAGGAATAATAAGTAATCATTTTCACACCTATTGGGCACTCAAAGGGTTAATCATTTAGCAGTGTTAGCATTACTTATATGCTCCAGACTTGTTATATATAGGCGCCACAAAAACAAAAAAAAAAAAACTTTTCAGCAATTTCAACGTCCTTAACCCTTTGATGACAGAGGGGTAGGTAACGAGGTGCAAAGACATGCATTGTGCATCCCTCTGGCACTCAAAGGGTTTTGTTTCTGCCCTATTAAGTAACATCTCACAATCTTACAGGGGACAGCTGTTTCAATAAGAGAACAACAAAAAGGACAGATTACAAGTGGTAACATTTGCATCACACATTGCATTACAGTCACTGAACACCGATGCACTGAAGCGCTGCAGAGAATGCCTTAGAATTAGCAGAGCAGATGGTCCAAAGGTCAGGCAGAGCTTACTAACATTTCCAGAGCTATTATATGAGGTGTAAGTGGTCTCCTGTGCTACAGTGGCCTATCTTTATTTCTGTGAAAATCTAGGAGTGGACCCCTTGAGCAGTCACAGATGGATGGTCACAAATTGCCTGCCTTCAAAATAAATGGACATAAATTACAGGATTTAATATTGTGCAACAGCTAAAATAATAACTAGCCCTTCATTTGGCTTTTCTTGCAGAGTTAAACAAGGGTACAATGCTGGGAAATGCTTGCTTTAAAAATTACAGTTCCAACTTTCATTTTACTGTTAGACATATCATCAATTGGTGTCCAAAAGGAATTTTCTTTTTAGGTTATATAATGTATTGCAGGGCTCACTCGCCACTAGCCAATGACGAGTGAAAATTTAGCCCTGGCGAGTAGAAATTCAGCCCTGGTGGGTATGTTATGGCTTGCAGTGGCGAGTAACTTTTCATGTCTGGCTAGTAGCAAAGGACTTCAAATTATAAGCCCTGCATATTATATATACACATATACATATTATATATATGAGAAAGAGAGAGATGTGTGTGTGTGTGTGTGTGTATGCGTGTGTGTAAAATAAACAAAATTAATATCTTGTAATGCCTTTTTATTGGACTAACGGAATTATGGACTGACAAGCTTTCGGGATAAACTCCCTTTCTCAAGTCTAAAGCATTTCTGAGCACAAGGACACAGAATTCCCAGTTAATACATAGATAGATAGATAGCTCTATCTATCTCTAGCCTGCGCAGTAACATCCCAGCATTGTTCAATTGTATTACCCTGTGACACAGACATTCGTGCTCACTCAGGTGTCTGGGTGTAGGTTGCAGAGTCCTGGTAAAAGGTGAGTTGGGAGGGGCAAAGTACAAAAGAGCAGGAAGGAGGAAGAGGCAAAGCAGTGAAAGGGGGCAAAATGTTGAGAGAGGAGCACAGTGTTGGCGCAAAGCTGCAGAAAGGGAGGGTGGGAGTAGCTGAAGTGGCAAAAGGATGGGTGGAAAATGGGGGTGAGGACTGGTGAAAAGGGAGGATGGGAGGTGGAAACTCTCTGCAAATCTTGGCAAAATAAACAGCCCCAGGCAAAAAGCACGACCCAATGCGCTTCACTCCTTCCTACTGCCACACATACTGTGCAATATTATACATCACTATAATCATCTGTATGTATTATAGATATTATATCCAGGCCTTAAAAGTTGAAGTCCTTTGCTACTAGCCAGACCTGAAAAGTTACTCGCCACTGCAAGCCATAACATACCAACCAGGGCTGAATTTCTACTCGCCATTGGCTAGTGGAAATTTTGAGCCCTGATTATATCTATATATAAAAAGGGAGGGTGGCCAGAGGCAGACCCCTTTGGTGCCAGACAATTTTTTGTTTTAGGAGTCAGTATAGGGATCATGTGCTACAAGAATGTAAGATCCAGCAGGGAAATCCCTGGGGTCATATATGCCCACTACGATGACTCCTCTAGAACCACTGGTTGGCTTCTAAAAATTATGTGTGACTACTCAGTTTATTATAGTTTTATAATCTAACAAAAAAAAAAAACAAAAAAAACACAAAAACCCACAAGCAATGATTTAAGTGGGACTGTAACCCCTTGAAAGCAAGAGGTCAACTAAACAATGCCTCAAAGTGTTCAGACCTCACTAACATTGAAGGGGTTAAAATTTCCCTTTTAAATGAGTTGGTATTTGGGGAATTATTTGTTCCTGTCTTTCTTATGGTCTTATGGTATCAACCACACTGTGCTAGTAGCAGACTAGGTTAGAGTAAGACTGTGTGCCAAACGTCTGTTTTCCCCTTTGGACAGATGCTCTATAGTGCCAGCTCGGACTGCTGACCATGAGGGAGAGCAGATTCCTCACCCTGTGAGTCAGGATCAGCTGACGTCCGTGCATTCCTGGGGTTGTTTTCTGCACTCACGTGTGCTACAAACAAGGATTCCTTATCCAGCAACCTTCCCTCCCTATTTCCTGGTGCACCAGTGGAACCAGATTACTACGTCACTTAACCCCACACTTGTCAGCAGTGACAGAGAATCTGATTCACTCCAAGGGCTCTCACTCCACCAAGTACATTACAGTTAAACTCTCTAAATAGGTGTTAGAAAACATATAGCAACACTTTGAAAGCAAGAGACATCTCCAGTGCATTGCAACACACTGGCAACCTCTGTAGTGCTCAATGGATTAAAGGGCTAGTAATACTTAAAATGTAAAAAAAAATATGTTGTAGGGTTTATCCCTCTGAGTAAAACAAGAGTGCTCCCACTACTGAGAGGTGTTTCATTCAAAAGTTATTAATTTTCAAAGTTGAATTTTTAGGTGCAATATCACAGTGGCCTGAAATTGTACAGTGGCGTTGTTGCTACACCATCCTATGGAGATTTATGGTCAACTGACCAGAGCTGTCCATAGGATTGTGTAGCAACAGCGCCACTGTACAATTTCAGGCCACTGTGATATTGCACCTAAAAATTCAACTTTGAAAATTAATAACTTTTGAATGAAACACCTCTCAGCAGTGGGAGTACTCTTGTTTTACTCGGGGGGATAAACCCTACAACATATTTTTTTTTTTTTACATTTTAAGTATTACTATCCCTTTAAGGTAAAACTTCAAGGTAGAAGACATAATGGGTGTACTTAGAAGTGAAAATAGAGAGTGAGAATGTGATGTGGTTGAAGGAGACAAGGGCACATCATGTGACCCCAGGGACTCCAGTTTCCCCACCACTTTCATAGAGGCATGCAACAAAGGCAAGGTGTTAATAGGTTTCACATTTCCAGAATGTTACATTTGGCATCCTACATTTTCCTTGCAGCCGATTGCCAGTAAAATCTCTATGCAATTGTGGAACTTAACCCTGAATGCCAGAGGGGTATGCAATGCATTGCATAGTGAAATGACAGCATTATAATTAACATAAGACCCCTAAAAGTGTCTCTCATATTGAGTTCTCTTTAATCTATGGTCTCCTAGAGTACAATAGGGGGTCTTGAAGAGACAGTATGCCTTATACATAGGTATAAAAGGAGCAATTCTGGGGGAAATAAACTACATCATGGAGGTCAGAAATTTCACAAAGATTTAAATGAAAAACTTTTAACCTTTTGAATGCTAGAGAGGTCTCCCCACACAAAGTTGTAGACCCCTCTATATTGCAATTTGTGTGCCCCAGGAATTCTCTGCGGCATTATGGGAGGTTCTGGGATTACCAGTAGATGTGTGGAAGACTGACAGTTTAAACAGTGCAAGTCTGGTGGTAAGAAAAAAGGAATGATCCCAAACAACTGCCTGGCAATCGGTACCCAAGTACACTTCATTACTGCAGGCTGCTAGTTGTCCGGTCCAGGGATTCAGTTAGAGAATGGCCTGTGGCTCTCCTGATGTGAAAGCCCCTACAGGGGCACCAGGGGACTTCCACCAGCTGCCCAAAAACCACCGGAGGAAACGGAGCAGTGACTCCCGGCGCAGACAGGCTGCTCTCTTCAATAACATCTCTCTGGACAGGCGGCCCCTATGTCCGCACTCCTCGCCCACCTGGGAGGCCATAAAGCCAGGGAATGTGCTGGAGCTTCCACCTGTCTGCCTGTCACCTTCTTAAGGACCACGGATTCTTCTCCCCTGGTAGTCAATGACGCTGGGGGATTAAACTGTGAGAGGGAAGGCCACTATCTTCACACCCACATCGGCTGTCAGGGCAGCGCCATCATCGGGACTCCTCTAGCTGCAGAATAGCCTCACACATGGACCGACAGAGGTGAGAGGGTAACTGGGACCTGAAGTACACTACACGGCAGGTGTACTTCCACAGAAGTACACCTCCCAGCATTCTGTGCGTTCGGGCAGTCTCTACTGCGTATGGCCACATTGGACAAACATACATCTGGCCTTTTCTATTATAGGATGATACAATTGTAACAGAAAACTAACACCTCTAGCAGTAATCCCCCATGATGACCAGAAAATTCTACTGGCACCATTGAAGTCTTCCAATGCTCCTTGGTTCAAGAGATAACATCTTCAATTAGTTCCAGATGACATGTCCATGGAGGACAACGTGACAGCTGCTACCAGGACCACAGGACAAATAGTCCACCCACTTCGACTGGTAATCTTAACCCTTAAGGACCAATGATGAGCAAAGACCGTCACACAATTTGGTCCTTTGAGGACGAATGACAAACCTGACACATTACAGTTTAATGATCGCAGTGAGCCTCAGGGAGAGCTGCGATTATTGCTGGGAAGCTGTAACTGACTGCTCCAGGACAGGAGCAGTCAGTTTCCACTGTTCCCTGTAGTTCTGCACATGTGGTCTCTGCTACAGTGATCACATGTGCAAATGGAGCCAATAACAAAGTCAATGTGCATAAAAATGTCCTTTATCACTTTTCTCAGCCTCTCTCATCCTCACAGTGCTCATTAGAAGATAGAAGCAGAGGGCAGAGCTTCAAAGATATCAAAAAGCCCAAAGCCAAGACACTTATTTTATGTGGTAGTGCTGGTGGCAGGACTATTGGGTAAAACCAAGCTTGGTTACTTCATGACCTACTAACACCTTTGAATAGTTGAATAAACTATTTTGATCAAGCCCAAAGTAATATATTTACACAGACTAATTCATAACAAAAAATACCAATGTTTGAACAAACATTAACCCCTTAAGGACCGGGGAATCCGCTCCGCAACCCGACTGAACGACCACGGAGCAATTTTTTATTATTGCTCCGTTGCTTTCCGGACTCCCCGAACGGCGTGAAGCCGCGGGGGGAGCGTGGAATTCGATGACGTCATAGTACGTCATCGGTCGTTAAGTCAAATCGACCCTTGACGTACTATGACCGTCAAGGGGTTAATGTATCTGTGGAGCAATGACACTTGCAACAAAAAGGCATGATGCAGGTGAATGTCTACTCTCTAAAATGGCATGCCTTACTGACATTTTTTCATATCTGTAATGTTGTCAACATTTTAGTGTAGGCAGGTCATTTAAAGAAAAAAAGTCACAGGTGTAGTTTTGTGCTTCTAGCACCCCCTACCAATGGGGTAGCATTTTTCTTGGGATGGTAGAAAGTAATGAACACAGTAGAAAATCTCATGGTTTTCAAAGGTTTTAGTATCTTTGAAGTGGTTGAAATGTAAAAATGTTTCTATAGCACCACATCATGCAAGACAATTGTGCTCCCCAGCCTAGGGGAAAAAAATGCAAAAATATCCTATTTGATGTAGGGGAATGTTTGCTTTCAAGAATGCTATGCCTTCCATACTTTTCCTTCATACCTCAAAATAGTTATGACTATTACAAAAATGAAAACAGGTGTAGTTTTGTGCTTCTGGCACCCCCTAATGTATATCAACTTATACCACCGGGGTTCCACTTTTCTCGTAGTAGCAGAAGCTAATGGACAGAGCAGTCAATTTCACCTGTCAAAGATTACATTACATTTGAAGAGGTGGAAATATAAAAAAGCCTAGATTTTTTTTTTTTTCTTGTAGCACCATTTTCTGGAAACATTAGCACACACCAGGTTAGGGGTAGAAAGCAAAGTGACCCCTCATTTGAGGTGATGGGTTATCTTTCCCAAAATGGTACACTTTGTCTAACTTTTCTTCATTTCTGTAGTTGTTACAACCATTTTAGTACAAATAGGTATAGAGATTACAATTACTATCAGTGTAAACAGATATGCTGCGAGTCTTGTTCTCCACCAAAATGGCCACCAAGCCCCAGGTCTGGTAACACAAACTGTCAAAAGCCAGGTGTCAAGTAAATTCATGAGGTAATACTTCCTATACCTTGGAACAAGTTAACAAAAAAAAATCTTGCAAGGGCACCAGAGTATCTAAAAGACATATGTCTATGGGCAGACACTGCGATAAATATTAACACCTATCTAGAAACCTGGCAAGGGCAGAATTGTAAAGTCAGTTGTCTAAGAAGAGAAGCCAAGCGGGACAGATTCAAAGGGTGCCAGATATCCTATCCAGGGCACCATAAAGTCTTACAGGGACCAGACACTAATCACACTGGGTACATAGCACCTAACATGTTCATATTTACAATGTCAGAAATATGCTAAGGTAGTAAACTTAAAGTGTTAGTAATGTCCAACAAAAAGTTTTTTGCATTTAGAAGAGCTAAAAAAGCTGAGCTAAATGCAAAAAACCCTATGGTTTAAGAGATACGGGCGTTTAAAGTTCGCAGTCTCCTACTGACAGCTGTAAAGCTGTCAGCAGGAGATTCGTGTCGGTCGACACAGAGGCACTTGAGAAGTGCCGCAATCTCGTTACTTACAAGGAATCCCTTCATTGGAATGGTCTAAAGCGTGTGCTTGCAATCCAGGCACACGTTTTAGACCATTCCAGTGAAGGGATTCCTTGTAGGTAACGAGATCTCAACACTTCTTAAGCGCCTCCGTGTCGACCGACACGAATCTCCTGCTGACAGCTTTACAGCTGTCAGTAGGAGACAGCGAACTTTAAACGCCTGTATCTCTTAAACCATAGCGGTTTGAGAGATACGTTTTTTTGCATTTAGCTCAGCTTTTTAAGCTCTTCTAAATGCAAAAAACTTTTTCTTGGACATTATTAACACTTTAAGGCATGAACAGGTTGTGTATGCTAACAGACGGATAGAAAGCATGGCAGGAAAGGGTTAAATATAATTGAATCAGTTCTGTCTTTGTGGTCTAAACTCACAGCTTTTGGGAACTTCAGGCTTTAATAAGTTACCCCTTTTTTCTAACATTTACAGTGTCTCTTTTTGTTTAAATTGGGTTCTATATAATTGTAGTCCAGGAGGTTACCAAAGCCTCCTTAGACATTAGTAAAGTCTTAAACTTAACTTGTTGGTGGCAAATAATTTGGGGAAAGGTGGGGTGAGCAGTTCTTGGGGTTAGGTGTAGTTGCTCTACAGGGGAGAGTGAGGAGTTGGCCTGTTGGCTAGTTACCAGTAACCCTTCCAACCCCACATCATGGGGTGGCCTACACCCCTTCTCTGTGATACCAGGATTAAACCCCGAGTGGCAGAGATGGTTTCAGTTTAGTGGGTTTATAAAAACGCCTACTTCACTGTTTGTAATCATGATCATCTTTTAAACTTGACTCGATAGCTGCCATTCAAAGCTGAGAGCTGTGCACCTTTATCTTAGGGGAATAAAAGCAGCCAGTCTCGAACAAAACTAACGCCAGGCTGAAATGAGGGTGTGGTGTTGGTCCGGATACAGTATATACACACACAAAACAAAAAGGATTTCTTTTGCTAAAACCAGAAGGTTATAAAGGATTAAGGAGGGGCTGGGGCCCTCTAGCTGGAATTACTTTACATCCCTGTTCTCTGAAACAGACACAGCAAAACCCATTTAGCTGCTATTTTACAGATTACTGCCCCAAATCCCCAACTCTGTACAAACAGTATATTATAATGCACCAAGGCCCAAATCTTGCATTAGTAAAATAAGTACCATTTGTCATTCAGCTACAAAAGCCATCATAACTATAGGACAAAAGTGGTAGCCAACAGCACTCATAAGCAGAGCTGCAGTAAGTATTCACTTGAAGGAGACAAAACAGCAACAGACCTGACACTGAAATGTGCTGCAGGCCACAGGACTGAAGAGAGCAGTAGTGAAGAAATTTTGGAGCAAACCAACTGCACAGTAGGGAAAAAGAAATCTCACTAACTTAAAAAGGAATTTTATCTCCTATAATACTAAAGGGGTCATAAACTCAACACATGAAATGCTTAGGAATCTTCTGTAGCATTCAGGATGTTAGAAGTCCCATTTATATCAGTGTGTAGTTTTAGCAATAGCCACATTAACTCTGTGGTGCAGTTGGTGTGCTCTAGAATTGTTACTCTCTCTCTCTCTCTCCATTGGTTCATTAGGGCCTTGCACACAAAAGGAGAGGAAAAAAAATATAGGGCAGAAATACTTCCCAAAAAAAAGGACACACACACACACACACACACAGACACACACAGACACACACAGACACACACAGACACACACAGACACACACAGACACACCCCCCTTTGCTCCGGAATTCCTCCAGTTTCCTTTAATGCCCAAGACTCATATTGGAATAAATTTCCACTGCTCAGCTACAGGGTGCAACACTTTTGATCCTGACTAAATCCAGCCCCCTTTTCCTTGATCCCTTTGAGTGCCAGGGGTGTGTGCAACGCATTGCGTAGAGTACCCCTCTGGCACTCAAAGGGTTAAAAGATTTATCAAGCCTCCCACAGTCTGCACCAATCCCTTACTCTGTGCTGAAAAGAAGCATGTAGGAAACATTCTGAACAGAAGAGGAAAAAACTTACGTTTCAAAGCATCTGTCCACATTATCAGACATAAGCAGCAGCATGCAGAGCTGTTCCAGGGCAATCAGCTGCATGTCTCGCTCATCCCCCTGCCCCATCTGGAGCCATTCCAGTAGTGTATCTGGATCTACGTCCGCCATGGTGACTCTGTGCGGAGAAGAATTCTCCGCTGGCCCTTTAGGACCAAATCTGAGGTCGGGTTACTCCTTTCCACTCTCGTTGACTCTGTCAGGGCCCCTCACCTGCAGACAGGAAAAAAAAAAAAAAAAAAAAGAAAAGGCCATTGGGTATTAAAGTCTCCAGATAAAGCAGGTTAATCCTAGCCTGACCAGAGGAACACACAGGCGCCTGAGAAGTGCAAGCCTTGATATAAGCTGATTACAGACCGGAAGAGGGCTATGGGGGAGACAGACAGACAGTGAGCAGCTCAATGCACCGATTACCCATCTGAGGCTCTGAGCTTTGGACCTATGGAACTCACAATTAACCCATTAAAGGAGCAGATGGGTGTGCAAAGCAAAATAATACATGTTGCCCTCTGTACATAAAGGATGACTAAGAGAAAAAGAGGAGCAATTCTGGAGCAAACCAAGTGCACCATAGGGGATGCATAAAAAATTCCAACTAATGTGGGAATGGGGACCTTAATCCCTTGAATACTGGAGGAGAGGTATCTCTCTCTCAAAAAATTCAGTGGTTTTAAAAGACATATTTAAAAATCGACTGCACCATAGGGGAGGAATAAAAGTGACCCTATTTCATTTGGTTTGAGCCTGAATTGCTCTTTATTTCAGTAAGTGACAACAAGCTCATTTACTATTCACTCACCATATTGTATCAATCTTTGTTCATATAGCCCTAAATAAACTCAGTAGCAAACTTTAAGGGATAGTAATGTTTCACAAAAACAGCAGCTCTAATTAATCATCATAGTATTTGGACCTTGGAGAGTGTTATTTCAATTCTGTCAGAGTTGTAGTTCAGGAGTAATTCAATGACAAAGTATCCCCCTCCCGCCCCTTTTACTGGTGTAACACTGCTCAGCCAGAGCAGAAGGGAGGTGCCCAGGTAGATTGCAGAGAGGGACAATCTCCAATTAAGATAAGGGAAAAACCTGAAAGTCCTGTCAATTGGGGGGCAGGACTTCCATTGTTCTCACAGTAAGAAGATTGTCCCTTTCTGTGAGCGTCTGGCCTGTGGACCAGATTCCACATCTGAGGGGAGGTGGCTTACACTAGGGACAGGAGGGGGATACTTTATCATTCAATTACTCTTGTACCACCACTCTGATAGTATTGAAATAACACTCTCCATGGCCCAAATACTATGAAGATTAATTGGACCTGCTTTTATTATGAAACATAATAATGCTTCAGTTTAATCCTCTGAGTGCCAGAGAGGCACCCAGCACATTGAAATGCATAGAACATCTCTCTGACACACAAAAGAATTAATAGATCTTTATCAATTGCAGTGTCTATATCCTGCTGTGGGGAGAAAAAAGAAACAAAAACAAAAAAAAAATGCCAAGAGATGATTTTATACAAAAATTTATTGCAGCTCTAAATTCCATTGCATTTCTTGGATAGTGGTAGTTCCATTGCCTGAAATTGTAGAGTGGTGTTGTTGCTACAGCAGTAAATAGACAGCTCTGGCCAGTGGACCATAAACCTCCACAGGATACTGTAGCAACAGCGCCACTGTAAAGTTTCAGGCCATGGAAGTACTACACTCAAAAAAGTACAAGTTCAGCTGCTGTAACTTTTGAACACCACACTTCTCAGCTGTGGGACTACCCTTGTTTTAGTCATCAGGATAAACCCTGCAATAAATATTATATATGTGTTTTTCAATACTAAACTGCATTATAAATCCCTCTAAAAGAGACTTTTTCACATACATAAGAAAAATGAAAACACAAATAATGTTACAGACACAATGTACTCTGAGGTTTCTTCTTTCACAAATTATTACAGCCTACCCTGCCAACCACCACAGAAAGCTGCAGTTTAATTGTATAACAACAACAGCCTAACTGAAAATCTCCCAATAGTCAGAATGCCTTTGTTTCGCTTTGCAAGATAACTTTTATAACCATTTTCCATAAAAATGTACTGCTCCTTTAAGCCAAATGGAATAAGAGTCAGTTTAATGTAAAGGGTGCAGTCAACTATTTAACCCTTTGAGTGCCAGAGGGGTACACAACGCATGGCAATGCGTTGCGTACCCTGCTGGAACTTAAAGGGTTAAAGGGGAACACACCTCCCAGAAAGTTATTTCTATTTCAGTTTATCATGGGCACAGAGATATTTGATTTTAAAGAATTACCTGCTGACATCACAAGGGAGATTATGAAAGCTCTGTCACTTTGCCTCCATGACCTGGACATGCATTGGGAAGAGAGGGCCAAGTCATGATTATTTGGGATTCACTGAGGGGAAGAGGGATCAAGGCACAAGAGGGGACGTGATCAACAACCCTAAGGTACTGAGCTTTACCTTAGCAATCGCCCGTGTGACATCAGCAGGTAATTCTTTAAAATCATATCTCTGTGCCTATCCTATATAATAATTCGCTAAGTTGTGTGTAACGCCCGACATGCGCAGTAGACACTCCTGCGCGTGCGGCAGTCACACGCAGTGGAGACTGGCCGCGCCGCGGCTGATACAGAGCTGGGCGCTCCGAAGCGTCCAGCTCTGTATCAGCCGAGGCGCGGCCAGTCTCCACTGCGTGTGACTGCCCCGCGACCGGCTGCCAGAGGCACTGTGGACCGTGTAACGGGCTGTTCAACTAGTAAGAATATAAAGAAAGATTAATATATTGAAACTTTATTAAACACAACAATTTAACCACACAACGACCGGCCACAAGGCCCTTTTTTTGACCAATGGATTCAGCGGTCCCTGAACAGAGTGCAGCCACGCGGAGACCCCTGAATTCCATGGTGTGCCAGGACCGTCACGGGGCCTTAAGGGGTTAAATAAAAACATGGCAGATAGGAACTACACTTTAAAGGCCTGAGTGAAAGGTGTGTTCAACGCATTTCAAAGCACCTCACTCGCATTCTAAGGGTTCAGAGACAACAACTGCTCAACTTAGGAATAGACTGTACATAGGGTTGCACCGATACAGATACTGGTATCTGTGCCGATACCAGCATTTGCGCGAGTACTTGTACTTGCGCAAATGCGGCCGATGCCAGCACCGATACCCTGCGTCAGGGTCGGTGCTGCAGAGAGGGAGCCTGGGGAGCTGCTCACAATGCTCCCCGTCACCTCTTTCTCCTGCAGCGTTGGAGCGTTGCCGCGGGTTACCATGGCAACGCTCCGACGCTGACCTCTGCCGGGGCTCACGAGAGAACAGCAAGCACCCGGCAGAGGAGGGTAAGGGAGGCAAGATGGGGTAGCGGGTGGTGAAAGAGGCAGAGAGTGGGGTCAAGAGGGAGAAAAAGAGGCAAAGGGAGGGGGGATCAGGAGACAAAAGGAGGGGGGCCAAGAAGAGGCAAAATGGGGGGGGGGGGGTCAGGAGAGAGAGAGAGGCAAAAGGGTGGGATCAAGAGTCAAGGATGGGGAGAAAGGGGGATCAAAAGGGAGAGAAAAAGCCAAGGCAAAAGAAGGGGGCTCAAGAGGGGGAGAATGAAGTAAAAGGTGGGAATCAAGAGGAGGAGAAAGAGTCAAAAGGGGAGAATCAAGAGTCAAGATACTTTTTTTGCGGTCATTTGCCAGTTTTCCAAGTACCTAAAGCATATAGGTACTTGGAAAACTGGCAAATGACCGCAAAAAAAGTATCGGTAATTGGTATATGTGAGTACTTGAAAAAAGTATCGGTACTTGTACTCGGTCTTAAAAAAGCGGTATTGATGCATCTCTAATTGTACATACATCAAAAAAGTGATGGGTAAGGAGATACTGCACACTGAATCGAGCAGTAACATTCATCCACAATATAAAAGTACTGTAACATCAAATTTAGCATTTTAATATCATATTAGCAGGGCTTATCATTTTAAGTCCTTTGCTACTAGCCAGACCTGAAAAGTTACTCACCACTGCAAGCCATAACATACCCACCAGGGCTGAATTTCTACTCGCCAGGGCTAAATTTTCACTCGCCATTTGCTGGTGGTGAGTGTAAATTTTGAGCCCTGATATTAGTACCCATCACTGGTCTACAAAGCATCTTCATTGCACAAGAAAGTCAGTTCTAAGTTATGAATGTCAGATGTTTTTACAGTCATGCTCCTACAAAGCACATATTTGCAGTAAACATTCACAGATAAGGCAACCCACAGCTCTGAGAACATGGAGGACCTGGTAAAGTTTGAACAAGGTTTTGTTTTTCTCCTCTCTTCAATCTCATCAACTATTCTGTGTACCAGCAGCAGTAAATCAGATGTGTTATTTATCCCCTTGAGTGATAGAGAGATCTCCGAGACATAATGGAGCAATGATTTGCAGAGCTCTATAGCAACCAAGGGGTTAAAGTCGCCCCTCCTTTCTCCATTCTTGCTTGTTAGAGGCCAAGGCTTTTTTCTGTGACAGGAAACCATGAATGGGGCGGGCATGGTGAGGAATGGGGGTGTGGCCAAAGGGTACCTAGGATATAAATCTGGCTCGGTTTCTAATGCAGTGCTTCACAGTTTTCAATCTAATCACTATATACACTAACATTTTAGACAAACATGTATAGGGGTCATAGATACCCTTTAAGAAGTACTGGGGTTATGGGTAAAAAAAAAAAAAAAAAAAAAAAAAAAAAAAAAAAAAAAAAAAAAAACCTGCATGAAAGGGAACAAAAAACACCACTCTGATTAAAAACAGGGCTTTTATCCAAATAAATAAAGCGGTTACAACACATTGTGAAGCACTGCATTAGAAACAGGGCCTTATTTACATCCCAGGCTCCCCTAGGCACCCTTTGACCACACCCCCATTTATTGTTTCCCATCACAGAAAAAACCCTTGGCCTCTAACAAACACTCCTCCCTCCATTTTTGCTTAACACCTTTGTTGTTAGAGAGCTCTGCAAGTCATTGCTCCACTAGGTCTTGGAGATCTCTCTAGAACCCAAGGGGGTAAATAATAGCCTTGAAATTGGGTATAAACTGCTGCAGGGACACAGATTGACCTGGCACACCCACAAGTCAGAATTTGGGTGTGGCCAGTGAATTTGAGGCACCATTCCTCAAGATTTGGAGCTCTAGACAGTTTCATCCTCTGCCTGTTGAGAAACCCAGGCCTGATTAGAGACCTCAAGCATTCAATTTCTTAAAAGCCACGTTGAAAACAAAAAAAAATCAATGGGAATTTAGACTTTTTGTTCCCTATAGCAGGACTTGACAAATTCGGTTTGATTCCAGCATACAGACCAAAAATTTAGGAGGCAGACATTGCATCAGAGGAGAACATTACATCGAGTCCTAGTGGAACAAGGTGGAAGCAGAAAGTATGTTTCTTGGTTTTTTTTGGACACAACACAAGACAGGACTGTCAGAGTAAACTGTGGTTCCATGGCTACAGTGAACCAGGCTAAGTGTGTGTGTGTGTGGGGGGGGGGGCAGACAGTATATGTGGGGATCTGCAGCTAC
Source organism: Rhinophrynus dorsalis (assembly GCA_037306005.1). Classification (NCBI taxonomy): domain Eukaryota; kingdom Metazoa; phylum Chordata; class Amphibia; order Anura; family Rhinophrynidae; genus Rhinophrynus; species Rhinophrynus dorsalis. The sequence continues at coordinate 24,401,305 of CM074728.1, forward strand.
CACAGGGCAAGGGAAACAAGATTTGGGAGGGGCTGGGGGTCAGACAGTATACATGGGGATCTGTGACTACCAGTGGGTAACGGAATAAGGCTGGGGGGGGGGGAATCACAGAGTGTATGAGAGGAACTAGCATCCAGTGGCCAAGCAAATAAGGCTGGGGGGGGGTAAATCCATGTGTATGGCTATCATTCGGACACTTTTTTTTTTTTTATTATTATTTTTCTTCATTTATGTGTTTATTTTTAAATCTTGGGAGCCTATGCACTTATAGTGAGGACTCTGTTTTTAAAATATAAAAATCCAACCTCACTGGTGAGCTTCAGGACACCTCCTGAGCCCCTGCCCCCACCACCCAGCTATTGATCTCCCAGTGCTATCGGCTAGGAGATCAAATAGCTGGGGGGACTCCAACGAGGTCAGATTAATTTTTTAAATAAAAGAAACATAAAACACGTCTGCGATAAAATAATATAAATATCAATGTATAGCTCCTGTGGATAAGCAGCAACGCAGCACACAAACATCAGCACCCCCCCCCCTCCTATTCCCTCCATTCCGCTACCACCTGTAAAACCCATGGGTCCGCCACTGAATCCTCCCAGATGTTGTGGTAGTGACGCAGACGGCCACCCACAGCCGAGTGGGGACCTGGGTTCGGCGAGTCATGCCAAAGAAGACTTGGCAGCCTTAGGTTTGGAGGAGACTTTGGTCTTCCATTGTTGTTTGGGCTTGGAGGAGGAACGCCGAGCTGAGGGAACCACCTGGTTCGCCGGACATGTCTCAGTATGGAAGGAACGAAAAAGCCGGTTACGCTTGAGAGGAGTCTTCTTCAAGGGAACAATAGGAAGAAGAGTGCTCTTGCCCCCTGTAGCCTCACTAATCAGATCCTTAAGATCTGGCCCAAACAAAGAGGTGCCTTGAAAAGGCAATGAGAGCAAAGCTTTCTTGGAAGCAGTGTCAGCAGAACAGATCTTGAGCCAAAGAGCTTGTCTGGCAACCACAGACATGGTGGAAACCCATGCCACCAAACGGATGGCATCAAATAAGGCAACAGAAACATAGTGCTGGGCCTCAGAAATGTTGGAAAGAAGCCGCAACATATCCGAAGTAGGAGCATCCTGACGGACAGCCAGGGTGAGCTGTTCAGTCCAGACCACAATGGCCCGGTTCACCCATGCCACAGCGAACGCTGGACACATGGCAGTACCAGCAGTGGCAAAAATGAACTTGAGGGAGACCTCAAGTTTGTCAGTCCAGTCTTTCAGATCAGAAGTATCAGCAACTGGCAAGGCAGTGGACTTAGATAACCTGGCGATAGGAGCATCCACTTTGGGGGGGGATGAACCCACTGAGCAAGCGTCGCCTCATAAAAGGGGTAAAGCATGGCAAACTTCTTGGAAACAGAAGGTTTCCTGTCCGGAGACCTCCACTCAGACACAAGGTGGTCAAGAGTGGGGTTAGGTGGAAAACAAGTATAGGGCTTTGTAGAAAAAATATATAGAAATATCCCAAAGGTGGAGCGCTCCACAATATAACTTAGGCTGGAAATAAAGATATAATTCTATATAGTAATATTATCACAATAGAACTGCAAAAATAGCTGCAATAATGTATATAAATACAATATACAAGCTTATATGGTTGTATAGAATATATAGGTGAGATAATAGGGAAACCCAAAGGATAATAAATGAATAATACAGTTAGGATTAACTGATCCGTTTGTACCCACAGTCTAGATGGAATGAGGATGGAAGAATGGAGACGGAATGATCAATGGATAATGACAAATGATGATTGATGTTATAATAATGAAAATGAGTCAGTTCTTTAAGTCAATGCAGCAGGAGTCAGTGTATGGTGGCCTTGTCCACCAAACGTGAGTCTGGGTCTGGGAATACAACGCACATGACAAGAAAAGAAGAAAAAGTAACAATAGCCCTTCTTGGGCGAGGACGCAGTTCGTGGGCTATAATGGGAGGGAGACCCGCTTGAAGAACATACAACCCAAGAAGGGCTATTATTACTTTTTCTTCTTTTCTTGTCATGTGCGCTGTATTTTAAGTGTTCTCAGACCCAGAATAGGGCTTTGTAGGCTCCTGAAATACATCGGAGGGATCTGAAGAAACCTCCTGAACTAAGGGAATGTTAAGGGTGGTTAAGACAGCTCTGATCAAGCCCTCAGCTGAGGGATCAGTATCAGGCACAAAGGGGCCCCCCAAAAAAAACAGTAGTCCACAGCAGAACATTCCTCAACATCCGAATCCACTAACAGTTCCTCCTCAGAGGAATCTGATACGTCAGGTACTCCTTGCGGTTTCTGCAGGGAAAATCTGACAGAAGAAAGGGTCTGCCATGAGTGGAAGACCCCCTGTAACTGGGATGGGTTGCAATGTAGACCGGTCTCTAGTAGCAGCCTTGAACTCTTGCACCCAAACTGGCTCTAATGCATGGCTGGGGGTCCCTGGGAGAGACTTAGGGACATCAGAACATGCTGGGCATAAATGACCAGAGAATTCTCTAGGTACCCTGAATGACATGAAAAGCAATGCACAATAGGCAACACAGAGACCCCAGCATCCTCAGTCTTAGGCCTGGCCCCAAGCTCTAATGGAGTAAACATTCTCACAGTGTCAAAACATTTAAAGTATAAGGAATCACCCAAATACAGAGTGTAAGATTAAAATTTCACGCAGGAAATCACTAAAATGCACTTATCTGGCAGGCGAAGGGTTAATCTGCAGCGGAGAGAAGGAGAGTCCAAGCCCTGCTTAGGATACTCGTTCAGGAAAAGGCACAAAATGGCTGCCGTGGCGTGAGCCAATCAGAAACGAGCTCGCGAAGCAAGCTCTCATGGGAAATGTAGTTTTCCCAGAAAAAGTACCCCAAAAGTACCCCAACAGTGCCCGAAGCCCCCTGAGCCCCCCAACACACATAAAACATTAACCGGATGATAGAGAAAGGGCAGACAATTAAAATGAGCCATCTCTGAAGTTGCTACATTGAGTGGTTATAGAAATATATGTCCCAAACTGTACAGTCCCATAGAAGCGAATGGAGCAATGGCGTTTATGCGGTGAAGCTCGCCGCAACACAATTTTTGCAAAGTTGAAACTGAGGAATAAAATTACATGAAACATCACTAGAACATGTTACAAACCCAAAAAACACTGAACCCAGTAGGAAAAGTGCCAATAACCCCCCGAAAGATGCAAAACCATCAGCTAAAGGGTTAAGTTACTACATAAACTTGCTCCAAAACACCCAACAGACATACAGATAGACCCAATGAGTGCAAGAGTGTGCAACAGGAACTCCAAATGAAATCCCCTGTGCGGAGGGGCGCTGTGGGACATGTGGACCTACAGCACTCAAAGGGTTGCTCACCTTTCCTGCAGATCTTCTGTCTTCAGATTACCATGTATTAAGAAAAAGCCTCATGGGGCAACTCCTGGGGAAAGAACTTGAAGCCAAGATTTTCACCCCAAGGCTTAAGGTCCACAAAAAGAACCTGGATATTGAGCTAGCCACATCTAAGGGCATTGTCAGTTATGGTAATCCGCCTAATGGTGGTATTCCATATCTAACAGAAAAATAAAAAAAATTCTAAAACTATAGCAGAACTGTTCTCTTGCCTGTGTCTTCACCAAAGAACAAATCTTACTGGAGTGGATTGGCTAGCTGGAGCGGATTGGCTAGCTGGAGCCAATGAGGAAAGGTAGGCGCCACCCCTGCATTCACTTCTAGAATTGTTCCTGCCTACTTAAAGGGGTGGATCACCTACCCAAAGTTACCAGCACCCTGTTTTGGATGACAGAGAAAAATTGATATATATTTTTTGGGAGATATATTGTGTCTGTGCATTACTTTGTGAGGGGACTTTGGAGAAGTGGAGTGCCTTTTTGGATCTACTTTTATACTACGTATAATACACATGGAATACTCCCCTAGGTATACTCTTATTGACCCCAAATTATTGTTTCTTGTCATGTTAAAACCCCATGCACCAGGACGCAACTCCTAGTCTTCATGGTGAACTGGCGCCTAGTTTTTGCCAAACTCTGCTCTATAATACAGTTGGTTTGTTCCAAAATTATACCAAATTAACCCTGGGGCAAATCAACTGCACTATAAAGGACAAATAAGACTGTCCATTGATTTAATTTGGTAATTTAACCCTTGAGTAATAGAGAGGAGACTGTGTAACGGAACAGGGATTTGGCTAGTTTTTTCCGTCTTCTACTATGCTGTGTTGATTTGCACCAAACTTATTACTGTTCATAGTACATCAGCCTGTGTGTGTCATGACTATAGCAAACACCTTTCACACAGTTCATTTAGTCATGTGATAGCCGCGTCCCAAACTTGGGTTTCTGCACGGGAGCTAAAACAATATTTATTAAGTTACAGAGTAAATATGTCATCATTTTTCTAAGGAGTGCTATAAATAAGCACAAAAAGGTACCTCCAAAAACAGAGCAGGAGCAAGGAGGACACATGGGCAGATAATCAGAAGACAAACATATGAATGAACCCCCCAAAACGAGACACCCTAATACATGTAGGAGACAGAAGGAATTTTTAGAAGCAAGTGAATTGAGATTAAATATTATATAGCTCTATCAAAGGTTTAGAAGCAGAGGTGACATTTCAGGAGCTCTCAGGCTCCTGAGTTTTTCCCACTACCTATCCAAACTCTTTACTTGATAAACAGGGGGCAGGACACCCCAAATGCAACTTAAAGGGGAACTATCACCCCCTATACAAGTTTGGCTAATAAGTCACTAAAAAGAGCAACTAGTATGAATAATTGTGTAATTTATTTATTATTTATTTTTTTAAATTCATGGTTTGGCTAAAAGTAAAATGTTTAAAAATGATCTGGGCCCTTACTTGCGGACAGACTGAGGGTGCAGCTTTGCACCACAGTCTGTCTCTTTTCTTCTGCCCCCTCCCACTAGTGTCTCCATCCAACCTCATCCGATGACGGAGGATTTCACCTTGCAAGCTGGAACACTGGGCGGGGAGCAGAAAGAGCTCCAGCATACAAGGCGAAATCCTCCGTCATAATAAAAGCAGCTCTAATTAATCATCATAGTATTTGGACCATGGAGAGTGTTATTTCAGTTCTGTCAGAGTTGTAGTTCAAGAGTAATTGAATGATAAGGTATCCCCCTCCCGCCCCTTTTACTGATGTAACACTGCTCAGCCAGATCAGAAGGGAGGTGCCCAGGTAGATTGCAGAGAGGGACAATCTTCAATTAAGATAAGGGAAAAACCTGAAAAACTTGTCAAGGGGGGGCAGGGATTTCATTGTTCTCATAGCAAGAAGACTGTCCCCTTCTGTTATCTGTCTGGTCTATGGAATGGATTCCACATCTGAGAAGAGATGGCTTACACTAGGTAAAAGGGGCAGGAGGGGAAACTTTACTTGTGAATATCTCTCAAACCATAAAGGTTTGAGAGATAAGACTTATATCGTTCTTCATGTTTTTTTGTAATGCCTACAAAATAAAATAAAGTTAAAACGAAGTATTACTATCCCTTTAATCCTTTGAGTGCCAGAGAGGTATCCGATGCATTGCAAAGCGTTGGATACCTCTTTGGCATTCCAAGGGTTAACTCTGATGATGTCAGATGCTCATATCCCAACCAGCCCTCACACCTTATGCTTTTCCTACTCATTTCGTTCAGTGAGGTAGGCTTTTGCTCATCACTGAGAGGTTTAACCCTTTGAGTGCCAGATGGGTATGCAACGCGTTGTGTACCCCTCTGGCATTCAAAGTATTAAAAGCACGTTTACCATGTTATTTACTGGAACAAAATTACTAACAGTTATGACACCGTAGCAACAAAATTGTCACCATCAGCCATTGGGGCTTAGAAAACTGACCCCCACGGCTGTCATCAGGCAGGAATGCAACCCAGAAGTACGTGGCTCATAACTACAAGTTTTACGGGATGTGCATGCAACCCTTATAGCTCTCCTCTCAAGTCCTTCACCAGGGCTGTAGGAGCAGTTGAATGAGACGGAGCTCTGGAGGTTTTGCAGTTTCCCTGGACCAATGACCGAGCTCTGTGAGACAGCAAACCAGCTCCTATCAGCTGTTCGGGAATGGGAGGGGGGTGTCAAAAGACTGACCCCACTGGCTAGATTGCAAGCCAGATGTATGAAGCGGTCAGCCACAAGATTTGCAGGTTGCATGTGCAGCCTCCATAGATCCTCTGTGGAAGCAGAACATCTATGGGAACTGCATTGCATAGGTCAAGAAAATGAACAGTGATACTTCAGTTTCTCACTGGATAAACAAGGAAGCCATTGGCTTTTCTCTTCAGACCCCTGTTCTGTGGGTCTGCCGGGGCTCACAATGCATGCAAGAGATTTTTTTTTTCTCGCCTAAAAGGCACTAGATGATCAGCATTATGGTTTAATATTTGTGTTCCACAGTGATACCAGTATCAGGGGTTGGGATACACAACCTAGACATGAAAAGTTTTTCACAACTATTGTGTTTAAAAATCACTTATTTGAAGGGAATGTTCTACCTATGTCTCTTAACCCCTTAAGGACCGGCCACACACGCAGCCGGCACTTAAGGACTTTTTTTTTGCGATCGGATTCAGGGCTTCCCGAGCAGGGAGCCCCGAATTCCATGACGTACATGTACGTCCATGGTCCTGCTTTAGGGACATCCACCCCGTGACGTACATGTATGTCATGGGTCATTGCTTTGCAATGTGTTCCATACCCCTCTGGCACTGAAAGGGTTAATGCAGCTCCAAGAGGCCCCATATTTCTTAGAGAATCATAGTTTCACTTTTCTCTGGGTCTGATAACTTTAGTCACCAACCTGCTACTCTTTCTCCCACTAAACATTCCAGTTACAAGGTTCGCCCTTTATGTACCAGAGGGATGTGCAGAGCATTGTGGGTGAATAAGTTGAGAAAGACCAAGTGGGATCTTAGCTGCTGACATCACATCATTAGGAGGAATTGAGATCATGCAGTCTCCCGTTACCTCAGCAACAAAAGCATGATAGGTTTTATTACTTAGAACAAAATATCACCTAACCAATAAAATGTGAAGACAATTTTTTTTTTTTTACCCTTTGAGTGCCAGAGGGGTACAGAATGCATTGCAAAGCAATGCATTCTGTAACCCTCTGGCACTCAAATGGTTAAACCTGCTACTCCAAGAATCTAAATACTGTCCTAAAAGGGACTGCCCATTTATACATATACTGGTGGAAAAGCCCATTTACAGAGGCCAAGGTCCGGTGAGGTAAAGAGGCCAGTCTTGCTCTGCGTACTAACGCCTCAATGGTGGTGCACTCTATGCAGTCATGTGCAGTAGAGACTGCTCCCAGCATTCTGTGTGTTCTGGCAGTCTCTACTGCGCATAACTGCATCAGACAAACATTCTGGCCTTTTATATTATAGGACTAAATCTTGGGGGGGGGACCACACAATGTAATAACATTACAGGACATTATGCCGTTAGTCCTCAGAAGCCTCTCGCATTTTGTATGCCGATTTTGAAAACTCTTAGGGGGTCTCCCTAAGAGTGAAGGGTAATCCAGATGGACCCCTTGCTCTCAGCGACTAGGAAATCCAGCTGCACCGTCCTGACGAGGCTCAACAAGGCCGAAACGTACTTCGGGTGGTTAGCTGGTGTTTCCATGCAGGGGGGACTTGCCCGTCATTGTGTAACTGGACCACCCTTTTAGGCAGGATCAGTCTAATATGGATGTGGAAATTTCTCCTCTGTAATGGCACTAGAGCGCTAAAACGTGATGCTTCTGAGAGGTGACTAGCTGTAGAACAGATTGTGCTGCTGTCCTTCCTCAGAAGCCTCTCACAGTTTGTATGTTAATAACATTATAAGTTTCCATACAATTCATGTACATTTTTCCAGAAGATTTAGTACTACTGTTCATTTTAACACCGTGTACCTTTTGCACATGATTGGACATCTCTCTAATAATTATAGGGTAATAAACTTTGCCAGCGTTGTCTGGTTTCTGGGAGTGGACCATTAATATAAATAGAGACCACAATAACAAACAGATACAATGCAAACAGCTATTAACAAAAGAGGAAAAAGAAAAAATAAAGTGTTCAGAAGATTCAGATCTAATCAAACTCCTGAAATGAAGATCACGAATTTACCTTTTAAGAATGATTACTAAACAATTTAAATGAATTGATCAAAATAAACTGAAAAGAAAAGCACCAAAATATAGCTTAGATGGAAAGCACTCCATGGGATACAATACAATTTAGAAAGAATCTCATAAGCTCAAGGGTTAAGCATTGTTCAGTGTGCCTCATATCCTTCTGGATGTCAAAGGGTTAAGCCTCTGGACTGCCTGCTTTCCAGAAGAATTTTTATCAGTGTGTAATTGATACTCATTTCAGAGGTAATGCCTATCTACCATGTGTTCTATTCAACAGAACAATTCCCCACTGTAACATGAGGTCTCCTGGACCCACCCACTTGGAGAGCAGATTGCTCCCCCACATTATTCCTGGCCACACACAGGAATCGCTGAGCTTCTCCGCATGTCTCGTTCAAAGCTCCAGAATTAATTTAACATAAGCCAGATTTAATCATCCTCTAGCCAGACGAGCCAGCCATGATTTGCATTAATGAGTTAAAACAATAAAGAACAAAGGGTAAGTTTCTAGTTATGAGAAGCTTTTGGTTTACTAAACAGCCGGATTGTGTGTACCATGACTCTGCAGTACCGGGATGCTTGAGAACAATTTGGGAGGCCCAGCAGTAACACTAAGGCCTTATGATCAAAAGAATATGAATGCTCATTTCTATCAATATGGGACATTAAACAAGTTCAAAGTGTTGCAATGTGTTGGAGAAATATGTAGCAAACAAGAAGTTACACACCCCTCTGGCACTAAAAAAAGGGTTAACGCAACAGGAATGCTTGTTTGCCCCCCTATGGTACAGCTGGCCCACAACAGAATTGCCCCAGTTATGCCTTATACATAAATATGAAGTGCAATCCAACTTAAAGAACATATTGTTATCATTATCTACCATCCTTCCCAATAAACAAAACCAAATTAAGACCCAGTAACATACTACATTACACAGCAAGATTCCATGGGAATTAAAGATTGTGCTTATGAAAATCTAAATCCTAAGAAACTGGACACTTACCTCAAATGCAGTAATATTGTCTGCAAATACAAATATTTTACAATATCAAAACTGTTCTCTCAATTCCTATTCCCCCACTTCTTGTTTGCCGAAGTAAAACCGAAGTGATGAAGGGGGTCCCGTTACAATATACTATTTTTAGATGGTAGAAGTGTACTCCCATAAACTGGTTTGCTGCCAGAGAACTGTTGTGATGAAATGCATTGCAAGACTCTCTGGCAGACAAAGTTAGGTTACACCTTGGGTTTGTATTTCCTGTTTCAAGTTCGTTTCACATTGCCCCAAAGCCTGCACTACAGTTTATACATCCAATGTCATGCTGGTTTCTCCAACTTTCTACACTCAAGTGAGAAGCATATAGATCGAGTAGGCACACTTCAGTAGTAAAATCTATTAAACTTCAGAGTGACAGCAACTCTCTGGCACACAAATGTTAAATTCTCTTTTCTGATAATTACGTACACCACATTTTTAGCAATGCTCTGAATATTGCACTGGCACTCATAAGGTTAAACTCTGAAGAATTTCTATACCATACATTTTCTAAGACAGCCCTCAAGCCACACTTAAAGGGATAGTAATACTTAATAATTACTAATCCCTATTAAAGTTATATTAAAAAGAAATGTATTGCCCCCAGTGTCCTCTCTCAAACCTTTATGGCAGTGGTTCTCAATCTTTTTTGATCGGGGCACCCCTAACACGTTATCTAGAACATTCAAGGCACCCCTAACATATTTAATGTACTTTATCAAGAGCATAATGAAGGGCACAATACATAAATATACAGTTATTATTAGGTTTTATAATCATAATAACAAAACTAAACATAATGTGCATAACAATTTCTAAAATCTTAATTTAAAAGCCCATTTTTGTTAGTCTTCATAGAAAACATGGGGCACGCTAAGTTGATTTCCGTGGCACACTAAAGTGCCACGGCACCCTGGTTGAGAATCACTGCTTTATGGTTTGAGAGATAATCTCTCCTAAAGTTGCCCTCCCCCTTCCCCAAAGTCAGCGTGTTCTAGCTGACTGAAGGGAAATCCAGTCTAACAATCATCAGGCGGCTCTGCAGCAGAGCTGAGATCACGTTAATAAAAAGAAAAAAATATTTCACTAAAACAGTCTTCTACGTGTGCTTGCAAACCAAGCACACGTAGAAGACCATTTCAGTGAAAGATTTATTTTTTATTAACGCAATCTTGGCTCTGCTGCAGAGCCGCCTGACGGTCATACGAAGGCTTCCCTGCAGTCAGCTAGAACGCTGACTTCGGGGAAGGGGGAGGGCAACTTTAGGAGAGATTATCTCTCAAACCATAAATACATTTCTTTTTAATATGACTTTAATAGGGGTTAGTAATTATTAAGAATTACTATCCCTTTAAGTTGACAATACACATTTCTGCTGTATCTGACCAGCAATATTCATTTGGCGACCAAACTGACTGAATTTTAATCTTTGAGCAGTTACAGAATACAGGCAATCTGATTACACAGCTCTAAGATTGTTTGTGTGTTGCTGTGAAGACCTGATGGGTAGAGATCTATGACATAGTTAAAATGCATAGATTGATCTGTTGAGACCACACACAGAGATGTGTTTTATCAGGATTGTGACATAAGCTCAGGTTGACATTTGGCACTGGATTCCACTACAGGCAATAAAGGCTCTCTCTAATCAACTGCAAAGGAATCCAAACTTTGGTCAACCCAGTGTAGTGAAGGAAGAGTGTGAAATCACAATCTAATCCATTAATGTCAGGATATCCTGAGAGATGATGGGGGAGAGGCACTAAAAAGTGTGATAAAGAGTCGATAAAGTAGAGTTGACCTCTCCAGTGAAGTCACTTCTCCAACACCTATGTTCTTCTATGGAGCCTATGAACTAAGGTCTCTCCGACCTGAGAAGTCTTAGTGCATAGGCTCCATAGAATAACATAGGAATTGGAGAAGTCATCTCCACTTTACACCTCTTTATCAGCCCTTAGTGCATCTCCCCCAATGAGTCCTTAGATCTGCAAACCAATAATTGCAAGTGAATAACCATACCTGGGAACTTCCAATTGAGGGCTTCTCGGAGGGGAGTCCTCTGTTCAGCAGGGGGTGACAATGATGCTAATCGCGTCAAAAAGGGGCAGGGCCTGATGCAAGTTTGGGGGGCAGGGCTTAAAAGGTGTCACACAGAAGACTGGGGAAGGAGGAACAGCGGGAGAAAAAGCAGATGTGGCCGAGTTTCAATAGAAACTCCCCACGTCTGGAGGAATCAGCCTCTGCCCCGGAGACCCACCCGGTAAAGCTCTGTCAAAACCGGAGTCTCCGGAGCAAATCCTGAGACTTCCCAGGTATGTGAATAACACAAGTAGAACACACTGCAGGTCGCGCAAAGCAATGCATTGCGCACTCCACTGGCACTCAAAGGGTTAAAATTTTCATTGAAGGTTTACCCAATTCCTTCATACAGACGACTTGTGTATTATTGTGTACAATTTTTAATTAGAATTATTATTTTCCATTGTATCACAAATATATTTACAGTTCCTCATTTGAAGTCTGCATTTAGTTCACACCTTCTCACAGTAGACAAACAGAAGGAATTAAAAAATTCTAAAGAAAAAAAAAAAAAGCCTCACCCACTGAGCTAAATAACAAACAAACAATGGTCACTGTGAAATGCAATTCTATAGCTACAGACTACAAAACACACCCGCACAAAAATTATATATAGTTATCTACTTTAGGAAGGATACCCAACTAGTTACAGAAATTATTGCCATCAAGTATAGTTTCCTTTTAAATCCTGCACGGTTAGTGGTGCTTGTGAATAGATTCAGAACATTTGCTTTACATTACCATGTCCCTGTGCTACAAAGCCATTGTTTACATACTTTTGTTTCATGTTGGTAATGAAAGACAAGATCACTGATGTTCGTACCCTCCCCTTTTTCTGTTGAGACTTCCCATCTCTACTGTGATTACAGAGTCGCTTCAGGAACCAGCACTCTAAATTTGCTCAGATATGCAAATCATCTAGAACGGCTTCCAGGATATACAATTAACCCTTTAAAAGCACTGGATACCTCTCTGGAATCCAAAGGGTTAAATGTGTGCAGCCCCATTTGGTTAGGTTGTTTAATTTTAAAGGAAAATCAATACCTCCTATTAATAGACCTCTCCCTTATCTCAATAAGGGTAGGAAATCGTAAACGTTTACTTGAATTCATCATGTGTGGACACAAACGGGAAAGGGTGCTAGCCAGCGTCAAAACAAACAGAATAAATATCTGCCATTGTTTGAACAATATAGAGCATCAAAACTTCCATATATAGGGGGTTATGCACTAAGGCATGCTAAAGTGGTGATAAAGCGGAGAGGACTTCTCCATTGATATCGCTTCTCCAGTTCGTGTGTTATTCTATGGAGCCTATGCACTAAGATCTCCAAAGCTGAATAATTCTTGGTGCATAGGCTACGTAGAATAACACAGGAACTGGAGAAATGATAAACTGGAGAAGTCATCTCCGCTTTATCACCTCGATTATGTTTTAGTGAATAACCCCCGTTGTCTTCCCCAGTAACCTCAACCGGTTAACAGTAATTACCTGGAGGAACACAACCCTTGCCCTCCCAACTCTGGGCTACAGCACAATAATAAACTTTAAATGAATACTGGATATCACATACTTGGAGAGACAGGATGCTTTATTTCATGACTCAAGCATCCAAACTTCCTCCCACCAATATTTCCTTGGTCCGCCTTAAATGGGAGGAGTTTGGGGTTGAGTCCTGCAACATTGTTTCCTGTCTACCTCCAAGCACATGAGATAGAGTACAAATAAGATGGAAGAAGTCTAACTCAGCAGATCTCATGCCCTGGGAGTAGACATGGGGATAGAGTCAGGGTTGCATTAAAAGCCAGGGAGACTAAACAGAGAAACAAGTTAAAATAAATAAATAATAAAAATCCCAGTGCTTCTACGCTGGACCCACAAGAAAACTCTCCGTTCAGTCTCCTCTGGCTGTACACTGCTGCCACAGATCCTAAAGAAGGGCCTGCAAGACTCATACTAAGAGTTAACGGAGTCACTCACAAAGCTTGTGGCCAAGAGCCACAGAATTCTAGGTTCCTTTCTAACTCATTGCCAGTTGAAGGGGTCCATTTTCTTCATTTTCTGACACACAAACACACCCTCCCTCCAACACCCACCAAATGACTTAAAGGAGCAATTTTGGTGCTGCACAGTGAAACCTCTGGCTTTTTCAGCCAGTAAAGAAAGACAACTGCCCTTTCTTAAAGGGATATTAACGTTACAAAAAAGCAGGTCCAATTAATCTTCATAGTATTTGGGTCATGGAGAGTGTTATTTCAGTACTGTCAGAGTTGTAGTTCAAGAGTAATGGAATGATAGATCAGTAAAAGGGGCAGGAGGGCATATTCTAACACTGCTCACCTCAAAGCAGCAAGACTGTCCAGATGGATCACAGAGAGGGACAATCTTCAGAGAGAATAAGGAAAAACCTGTCGGGGGGGGAGGCAGGGTTTTCCTTATGCTCACAGTAAGAAGATTGTCCCTTGCTGCGACTTGTCTGGTCAAGTGACCAGATTCCATATCTGAGGGGAGGTGGCTTACACTGGGTGAAAGGGGGCGGGAAGGGGATACATCATCATTCAATTACTCCTGAACCACAACTTTGACAGTATTGAACACTCTCCATGGCCCAAATACTAGGAAGGTTAACTGAAGCTGATTTTATTGTGAAACATTACTATCACTTTAACCCTTTGAGTGCCAGAGGGGTAAGCAACGCATTACAGAGCAATGCACTGCATACCCCTTTGGCACTCAAAGGGTTAAAGGATTAATTTTGGAGAATTATTTCACACAGAATTGATTATTTGCTTCCATGTTGATATTCTGTCCAAAGACTAAAAACCACACACACCTAAAAATCACCTGGGGAAATACACAGACAGTGAACTCTGTTCTAGCCTCTCTAAAAATCCTTTACTAGACTTCAATACCCTAAAATTTGGTCCTATGTGTGCTCCCTGACTTTTCAAGGACTCCCATTTCACAAGCAATCTTAATATATGCTTTGACGTGATAGTGTTTTATTGTCCGTTAATTGGTCTGAAAAGATATCTGCCTTTCTAAATAGAACGGTTGTGTACCAACCTCAATATATTAACAGCATTACCTGTGCACACGTTAACCAAATTGGGCCTGTATAGCATAGTCTATGAATGTTTTAAAAATGCAAGTTTAGGATTAGATTTTAGATATCTAAACACAAAATGCATAATCTATTCATATGCTAGTTGGAAGTACAAGATATCCAAAATGATCTAATTCCATTAATTCCATTTTTGGTGTTAGTATTCCTTTAAGATAAGTGAGGGAATTATTACAGGAGGTGTTAGTGTACTACTCTGAGGAAGCAAAACACCATGTACTCAAATTTATGTAAGAATTGACCTTTTGAGTGCCAAAGAAGTATCCAATGCAACAGATACCTCTCTGACACTCAAAGGGTTAAACGTTATCTCATAAATACGCACTGTTCATAATGATCGTGGTATCAGACATTTCTCAAGTATTAGAACAAGGTTAACATTTAGCAAGTGAAAGGGATATTAGTTTACGCATGAATGTCATTTCAGTACTGAGAAAAGAGGAAATAAGAGGTCCAAAAAAACGATCATCCTGTTGAGTAGGGAAGACTGACAAATAAGCACCTTACACAGAAAGCAATTCTGAAACAAACTACCTACAGAACAGGGGACAAAATGACAATTCCTCAGACCTCACAGATTTAAACGGGGCTTTTACACCAATGTATGGTAGGTGTTCAACACATTACTTCACCTCACATGTGTGGCAGCACAATGAGCTGTGTGTATAAAGAAAAAATAGTGGGACAATTCTCGGGCAAACCAACTGAACTACAGAGGTCAATTTATAACGCCCTCATCCTTACATGACAATGCATTGGAGACCTCTATCGTTAAGGGGGTTAAAAAGTCCCATTAAAAGCAATGAAAAATTGAGAAAGGTTGATTTATCCCCCATATTGCAAATAATTTGCTTAAGAATTGTACTGCTTCACCTTGCCCATTGACTTCTGAAGAGACATTGTGATTCACAGAGGCCCATGTACCAGAGTGAAATACTGGATAATGAAGCACCATTAATATGTTTTCCTGTCCAGAACAGAAAGGAATAATTAATAATAATTTATTAAAAAGCTAATGCATGTAAGCCCAGTAAAGGTTCATTATAACGCAAGGTTCAATCATTCCTTATAGTGTGTACCAACTCTCTCTATTGTTGTTAATGATCATATAGCTCTAGTTTCTATGTAATTATATTATAAAGTTTCCCCCTTACGCCCTTTTTACATATATCAGTTAGGTCTTCAAATCAAAAATCTGGTCTGGACGGATCATGAGGAGGGACAATTTTCTGTCAGTGTAAGGTAAAACCCACCCTCCTCCATCAAAGGGGGCAGGGTGATGGACAGAAGATTGTCTCTTGTTGCGATCTATCCGGTCAGCTGACCATGTTTCAAATCTGAGGGGAGGCTGCAACTTTATAATATAATTACATAGAAACTAGAGCGATATGAACATTGAGCATTCTTTGTTGTTGGCATACGTTTCAATGAACCCTTACTATCTCTAATATCTACAACACAAGGGGAAATGTATAAAAGTATCATCATCAAACTATTCATGCAGACACTTTTCTGTGTGTTAGACTTTCACACATTTTTTCCCCATTCAGTTTGGGCATACACTAAGGAAAATCCCCATTTCCATATCAATCAATGCAACATGAATGCACATACAATCGGTATCTATACATTTTCACACCAGTATTGAGTCTCCCTCAACATATAAAGACTTCAAAACTCATGGGTATTTGTAACACTCAAATGCAAGCACAGCACACACACACACCTTAAAGGGACACTAACACCTAAAAATTGATTGTTATATCATTTTAAATATCATGTATGTTTGATCCCTGAAATCTAATCTTAACCCCTTAATGGCCGCCTGATCTGAAGGTGGGCATTCATTAAGGGCCATGCCACTTTTTTTTTTTTGGCATTGAATTCTGGGATGGCAGAGTGGCGTGCAGCCTCGCTGCCATCCCAAAACTCCATGACGTGTCAGGACCATCACCGGTCCTTAACATCCAGACCGGCTTGACAGTCCTGGCACATCACACATCGTTAAAATGTTAAAGAACATTAATCACCAAAATATGAGAAGGGCTCAAATCATTTAAAATAAAAATGTACTTTTATACAGCATCCCCCTCCTCCAAATATTCAATGATGAGCAAGTTATAAAAACTTTGAAAGAAAAAAAAAGGGCCACTTTTGGTCACTTATGATAAAGTCATAAAAAGAGAATTGTTTTTATATTAGAACCAACTCAGTTCAGTTGACAAACTTTTTTATTTATTACCCAAATAACACCATACACTGCCATCACCACTTGTGAAAACAAAGAGGGATCAAATTGTTACACAAGGCTGCCTCTAGATGAACAAGAAAAGCACATTTATAATATAGTATGAGGTTTATGCAACTAAGAAATCAATACAACTGCTGGCTAGGAGTACATGATATTTAACCTTTTGAATGCTGGAGAGGAATCAAATGCATTGCACTGCATTTGAAACCACTTGGGCACTCAAAGGGTTACAAGTGTTTAAACTTGCATTTTTAAATAGAACCTGTCGCTTCTCTGAGATATAGCAAAAATCTGCCCATTTCGTTCCTTGTTCTATGACAGAAGCCCTCATACTTTCCCACCTGGATTACTGCCGCTCTACTTATTGGTCTGCCTGCTATCCATATCTCTCCACTCCAACTGATTCTTAACTCAACCAACAGTATACTCTTCTCTCCCCCAGAACAGTACTTAACGCAACACTTAAAATAACTGTCATGGCTTCCCATAAAGCAACATATTAAATTCAAAGTCATCCTCATTTCCTCAAAGGCTCTCCAACACACGTCCTCATCCTATATTTCATCATCAATGATATCCCACCATATGCCTGTACATCCTCTGCGCATGATGGACGACTCTCAGCTCCTTTAGGTTTTTTCCCTTGCTACTCCCTACCTCTGGAACCCACTACCACCCAGCACTTGCAAAGCCTCAACAACTTAAAATCCAAGCTGAAAGAGACTCTCTTATATATAGCACTACCATAATATGTAAACCATATCTCATATGCGCTATTCGAACTGTCAAAATTGAATTTCCTCGTCTACCTGCTTGTAACCATAACAACCATTCTGTACTTAGATTGTAAGCTCTATAGGGCAGGGACCTCCTATCCTAATGTATGCTCACCTAGTGTCCCCCTTATAATTGTCTTGCTGCACTTACTGTGCAGCAAGACACTAAATGTAAACTGTAAAGTGCTAAATACACCCATTGGTGCTATATAAATACAAAATATACATACATACGTGTAGACAATCTTATACAGACACATTTTGGTTAATGGCTTGCACATTGAGATTTATACCAACTGTTCTTCTATTAAAATGTGTTCTTACCTCAGTCCATTTAAAGACAATGCAGAACAATCAACCTCCTATACACCCAAGCTAGATTGCTAATGTAATTGGAGCCTTCAAAAAAGCAGAAATGGGAGCTCCCACAGAACATATTTAAGTGTAGATTTTAGGTCTCAGAAAACAAGCAGATTGTAACAAAGACTAGCATGAAGTACAGGGTATTTAAATGTGTACAAAACCAGATGATTTTGTGTGTTAGTGCAACTTTAAACTTAACCACTTATAAATCTAGGACTGGGGTAGGAATAATTTGGCTTAACAGTTGTTGGGGATTACAACTGCTGTCCATTGGCTGGCTAAGGATGATGGGAACTGCAGACATCAACAGCTGGAGAGAAAAAGGTTGCCAGCTCTTGGCCTAGGCCTTAGTTATAGGTTAAGGCCACTGTCCAGATTCACCCAGAGCGGAAGATGCCCATTCCATGTATGGAAAAGGATTTTAAGCTTGTCAATGACTATATAAATGATACATGATCAGTAATGATTGAGGTCTTATGTGTATTGGTTTAGTGTGTTAGCGTGTCTGGGTGCCTTGCTAAGAAAGGCTGTTACTTTTGTTAATGAGTTACTTCAAGTGTCTTAAGATATATAAATTATTGGTGTTTTGGCGTGTTTAGCTATGAGTCAGTGTGTGTCACTGACAGTCTAGCTCTAAAAGAATTTTAACATTTTGATGCAATGTTAACCTGTGCTAGTTACCATGACTCTGATAATGACTATTAATCTAAGACTGTACACTAATATGCAGTATTCTGGTTGTACCAGACTGCTGTTAGCATACAATAAACAAAGAGATGTTAGATGATGAGTGTGTGTGTGTGTACGCGCACACACACCAACATTATATATTATAGTTAATCACTTATAGAAAGAGATTATTCGTTTCTAAATCCAGGCAAACATTTATGTAGCCCAATGACAGGGTGTAAACGTTCAACCCCGTCGTCTTATGTAACATAATATTCATATTTACACATATACATGATGAAGTGATGCAACAAAAACAGAACATGCTGTTGGACAAACTGTTAAACAAACAGAATAGGAGTATTAATTTAGTTAACTTCGCATAAAAGGCTTTAAGGACATAACATTACAGCAGAAAGGCTAAATAGGTCGTATTAATACTAGTGGGTCAGCACAAGAGGCACTCTCCTGGTCCAGTGTCATAATGAGGACAAATGTGTCAAAATGATTTGGGGAAAATAGTAATTACACTGAGAAGGACTATAAGAATTATCATAATAAAGACACTGAAAACTGATATGAAGGGCAATGATGTGTTCCATGGGACAGGGTACAACTAGCTTTAAAACCAAGTGTGTGCCATGGAACAATAATAACTGTATTATAAAACAAATACTGACCACTGTGACAACAACAGAGTCACTCGAGGCCTCCCTGTGACCTGATCACGGAGGTTGCTAGGTATACAGTACCCCTGCTCGGATTAGGCCTGGACCGCAGTCTAGAGTTTGAAGCCACAGGCAGTGAGCCAGCCGTAGTAGCCAGACGAGAAGAAGGTCAAGGTTTGCCCTTAGGGTAGCAAGTCACTCACTAGATGATGTTACGGGTCTTACCGTGTCTACGAGAAACCGGTCTGGGCCTCACACAGCTCCGTCCGATCCACGGAGTCACACAGAGCGTGTCACGGGCTCAAAGCTAGGCTCCGCCCGCTCTGCCAGACACCCACAAGAGGGTGCTGTGCTTTCTGGAAAAACAGGCTAATCCGGAAGAATGTCTCTACGCTTTGGTTCTCGTTACCACCTGATTTGTACACATGAAGCCTCACAGTGACACAGCCTATTAAATCCTTATCGCTGCATCTCTAGGCTGCACGTCACTGACAGTCGACTCAGCCTCGTAATCATAAGATCATCTGGCTATATGGTGGTAAATCTGAGTGTTTAGTCGGTGTCTGCCCATCAGTTAACTCTTTAAATCCTGGAGGGTACGCATTGAAAAGCAATGTGTTGCGTACCAGCTGGCATTCAAAGGGGCATTGACCTACAATAATGGTTCTCGAATGTCTTCTATGGTGGAACCCTCTAGTATCATTTGAAATATGTATGGAACCCTTATAATTAAAACCTTTAACTCGGAGCTAGACAACATGAAGTCTTCCAGTTACTGCTGGATTAAAATCCTATCATTCTCGGTCAGCCAAATACTTGGCCGGGAATGATGGAATGTGTAGTCCATCAGCTACTAGAGTCTCTCACCTGCATCAGCCCTTTTGGTGCTAAAGAGGTCACCAACGCTTTGGCTCACTGGCTGTTGTACGTCTGTCATCCAAGTTGTTACACTAGTACCATATAGGCTAATGTAATCAATACCACTTGCTGTGGCAATTTTGTATCTGCTATTTTAATCCAACTTTTTTTTTTTTTTTTACAGAGAATTAAAATCTACTTATGTATTTTATTATTCCTCATATCTGTGTGAATATCCGGACACCAAACATGTTGGGTCTAATTGTTTGCAAAGTGTCTATTCTTGTAACTCATAGCAGGAACACTTCCCCCTGGCATGTTTGGTACCCACCCCAAGGGTAAAACCTGGGCATTTTGAATATATATTTGTATTGAACCATTTTACACTATATATACATGTTCTCCCTATTTCATAATATTTGACTGTCCCCTGGATGAACCACATCAGAGAAGAGGGTCCAATATATTTTATGACACTGTGTTCTGCTCCGGTGATCTACTCATTCAGTTTCTGGTGATGTTATCTACGCAGCTAATTTTATGGCCTAGGACTGGTGCACTTTGAATAACATACAGGTCAGCAAACAAATTATACACCCAGAGGGCCAACTCATGCCTTGGCATGACAGGTAGTACCACTTAATATATATTAAAATTTATATTGTAAGGTTTATCCTCCTGAGTACAGCAAGCGTAATCCCACTACTGAAAGGCGCTTTATTGTAAAGTTATATTAGCTCATACTGGAATTTTTTTTTAGGTTCAGTATCTCAATGGCCTGAAACTTTACAGTGGCACTGTTGCTACACCATCCTATGGAGGTTTATGGTCAATTGAACAGGACATTCTGTAAGATGATGTAGCAACAGTTCCACGTTAAAATTTCAGGCCATTGCAATACCGAACCTAAAAATTAAAGTTTTAGCTGCTATAACTTTTGAATAAAACACCTTTCTGCAGTGGGAGTACCCTTGTTGTACTCAGGAGGATACACCTTACGATATAAATTTGACTATATATCTCTTTAAAGACAGAGGGGGATGGTCCTAGACGTAGGGAGAGAGGTATGGAGTTCCATAATAAAGGAGTAGAAAGTGAAAAAGGTTTGAGAGGGCGGAGGGTGTGCAGGTGTAACAAGAAGGGCATTGTGTGCTGAACGATGCAGGCGGCAGGGAATATAAGTGGGGGGGTTCAGCAGTGTGATGAGTTTAAAGGTACTAAGGTCTTTGTGGTACATTGCTGAATATGGAGCCATGTCTAAGAATGATGAGAGCAGGGTCAGTTTTTGGAGAAAGTTTGGTGATTCGTGCAGCTGAGATTAGGATAGATTGCATAGAGGAAAGATGGGAAGACAGGAGGCCAGTTAGTAGGAAATTGCAATAGTGTAAGTGAGACAGAATGAGGGATGTACAGGAAATATAGTAGTTTTTTGGGGGGACAGAGACTGGCAGATTTTAGGAATGTTGTGGAAGGAAGAAGCAACAGGTTCTAGCCAGAGTTAATGTGGGGCAGAAGGAAAGGGAAGAATCAAATATGGCACCTAGGCAGTGTGCTGAGCTAACCAAATAAATGTAAATTCCATCAACTGAGATGGTGAAGCTGGGAGAAGGGTGAGATCTTGGAGGGAAAATGAGAAGTTTGGTTTTGGACATTTTTATTTTTAGTTGTTGGTGGGCCATTCATGAGGATATGGTCAAGAGGCAGCCTGAAATTTATAACTGCATTTGCGGTGAAACATCAGGAGTTGACATATAAATTATGGTATTGACAGCATCTAGATGATACTTGAAGCCAAATTAATTAATAAGTTCACCCAATAAAAGCGTGTACAGGGAGAAAAGTAGCGGACCTAGAACGGAGCTTTGAGACACCCCCCCCCACAGACAGAGGGACTGTAGATGAGGTGTTATTGCCAGAAGACACAAAAAATAAACATTGTGAGAGATAGGAGGAGAACCATGAAGCAGCTTGATTGCGTAGAATCTGAGCAAGAAGAGAATGGTTAACTCTATCAAAGGCAGATGATATGTCAAGTAGCATGACTATAGGGAAATGGCCTTGAGTTTACATTCTGGAGATCATTAGCCACGCTATAGAGAGTGGTCTCAGTTAAGTGTCCTCACCAGAATCCAGACTGCAAAGGGTTCAAAAGCTTGTAAAAGTCAAGGAATTTGGTTATTTGGGAGAAGACAAGGCATTCTAAGGGTTTTGAAGATGTAGCAGGGAGACAGGTTGATAGTTAAAGAGACAGGAAGGGTGGAGGTTAGACTTTTTGAGTAGGAGTATAACGTGCCTGTTTGAATGAGGAAGGGAAGGTGCCTGTGGAGAGAGAGGTGTTGAAAATGTGTGTTAATATAGGAGGTATAATGACTGGAGCAAGTGGTTTCAGTAAGTGGGAGATCATTGGGTCCATGCAGCAGGTGGTGGGGTGGGAGTATATGAGAAGTTAAGAATCTTCTGCCTCTGTTACTGGAGTAAAATGGTCAAAATTGGATGAAGGGGTTTTGGGGAGAAACAGTTCAGAAACTGATGGAAGAATGGAAATCTGTTTTTGCATAGATTTCACCTTGTCTTTGAAGTAGTCAGGAAAAGCTTGTGGCAAATGTATGGAGTGAGAGGAAGCCGTAGAAGAAGGATGGAGCAAGGCGTCAAAGACTGCAATACCCACAAATGGGTATTACCACATGCTTAGGCAAGGAATTTCACAATTGAACAGACCTTTTCTGTAAAAAAATAAAAACCTTCCTCTGCTGATATCTTGTTCTGTCTGGGCTTTGCAGCAGAGCTCGCATGGGAGATCCGTGGGGCTTGGGTCCTCTGGGCCCTGGAGTGGTGGGGGTATAATATCCATGCACCTTCTGTGCCAGAAAGGACCATTTAGAAGATATCTGTGGTACTCTTTCCACTAGTGGCATCACTAATGATCTACTTGATATCAGGACCAAATAATGTCTTACCCTCAAATGACAAGAAAACCAGTGGCTTCTTGGAGAACTGATCCATGGACGAAATCAGTAGCCACAAGGTGAGGCATGCAGCAACAGCAAAGGCTAAGGACTTGCCAAGAAACCTTGCTGCATCAAAAGGGCTTCAGTAATAAAAGCAATAGCTTTCATAATATTAGCAAGCACAATTAAAAGGTTTTCCCTAGGAGCTTAAGAGCACAGTGCATCAGAAAGCTGTTCACCCTACACAGCCATGAACCTATTGACCCATGCAGAAGAGGTTCACTTTTAAAAGGTCACAGCTGAAATATCGTGTGACGGCATGCCACAATTAACATGTCGCCTGGATGAAAAGGGGGATATCAGAGATTCTCGCCCTGCATATAAGCACAAGGTTCTCCTGTCATCCCCTTAAATGCCATATCAAATTGCCAGCATACCCGAATCTGTATCCACCCGTCTTTAAATCTCTCGGTTTACTGCTGCTGTATAATATAATCATTACAAGGGACTTTTAGATGGCTCATGGACTGCATGTCATCTCCTGGTGTGCAATATCATTTTTTTTGTGTGGTACTCAAAGGGTTAAGCTACATATGGAACATAGGACTAAAAAATCCTACATATGTTTGTTCCATATGCATCTTATCCCTTTGAGTGCCACACAAAAAAATGATACTGTTTCACAGCGATTGGCGATAGAGGGGACAGACTACTTCTATCCCCAGCATCCAATCTCTGTCTCAATTCCTGGGTGCACAGATGCCAAATTTCAGGTTGGCCAGCAAATTGTAACAAGCCAATGGTGTTAAAGGGGAACTTTCACCTCAGAACATTTTTTTACCAACTCATTAAACAGTGCTGGGAAAGGTGCTTCTTTTTTATTTTTACATACTTAGTAAGATATTTGATGTCCAAGCCGCGCACTTCCGCATTCTGCGGCATGGTATCTGCGGCACAGCTCTAAGAACAGTTTAATTCTCCTCCCATCTCCCTCCCAGCTGCCCCTGGGAGCGCATTCACGCTTCACTTCAGTGTGCTGTGAACGGCTCCTAACGTTACAGCAAGAAGCGATTAGCATTATAGTGAGGTTGCAACTTCAGTATGATGCTAATCGCTTCTTGTTGTAATGTTAGGAGCCGTTCACAGCATACCGAAGTGAAGCGTGAACGTGCTTCCTGGGGCAGCTGGGAGGGAGGTGGGAGGAGAATTAAACTGTCCTGAGAGCTGTGCAATGCGGAAGTGCGCGGCTTGGACATCAAATATCTTACCAAGTATGTAAAAATAAAAAAAGAAGCACCTTTCCCAGCACTGTTTAACGAGTTGGTAAAAAATGTTCTGATGTGAAAGTTCCCTTTTAAAAAAATATATAGTGTCTTTGGTCTTGATTCACTTCCTCCCCCCCCCCCCCCCCGGAAAAAAAAAAAAACAGCCAACAAGCACAGTAAGCAATTAAATTACCTGTGTGGTGAAGAAATACCAGCCAAAACCCCCCACCTCGGCCGATAATTTTGCAGGCTTTTGCACCCATTCACACACAACAAAGTACCAAAATATGCTATTCAATTCCATGTCTTAGCACTAAGATACATTAAGGGACCCACCTTAATATGTGAAAATCTGCACCCAGTTTTTCTGGGCACAGAGTCCCTTATCTCATCTCAAAAGTGCTAACATAGGAATTAACCTGAAAAAAGTATAAAAGAAATTTAAGTCACCAGTGGATGTATTGATATGGGACCCTAAGCCCCATATCAGTACATCCAAAGCAATCCCAAAATGTGTGAAAGTTTATTAGAATTAATCCCATGAGTGCCAGTGGGGTATGCTTACACCACTGGCACTCGTAGGGTTAATCCGACTAAGTTAAAAAACAGTCCCTGACAATAAACACTTATCAGTACTCCTGATGTCCAGCACTCGCTTCTACACTCTGGTCAGCTACTGTCCATCTTCTTCTTCAATCTTCTGTCTTCTTTCAAATCTGTCCTGCAAAATAAAAAATTAAAAAAACTTAAATGAAACATAAAAAAAATGCCCCCAAAGGGTTACCTGCAGTCTGGCATCTCTCTTAAAACAATATGCTGCCATTCCAGTTTAAAAAAAAACAAGAAGTTATTCCTTTTTGTAATAAACGAAAGGCCTTCCAATGGATAAATATGTCTCCGATGTCGGTGGCAGGAAAGCATAGTGAAACAGAGCCCCCTCCCCCTCCCCAATACCTTTCAGGCCATTGCCCCAGTCCGAATAAGGGAATTTTGAACAGAGACTGGCTTTTTATATGACCAGTCTCTGTTCAAAATGGATTCCAGTCTATAATTGGCTGGGATATGTGCTTTTGCACCTCCCAGCCAATCAGCTTCTACAGAGGAATGACAAAATCCGCTAAAGGCAGATAGGCTGAAAGGTGCGTAAGCACACATTCCAGCCAATTGTAGGTTGGAATCCATTTTGAACAGAGACTGGCCATATAAAAAGCCAGTGTCTGTTCAAAATTCCCTCATTTGTACTTGGGCAAAGGCCCGAAAGGTATGGGGGGTTGTTTCACTATACATTCTTGCCGCCAGCAGTGGAGGTGGTGGCAGCAGAAACATATTTAACCATTAGAAGGCCATTTCTCTGTAACACAAAGGAACTGGAACACCAGCATATTGTTTTAAGAGATCTGCAGGCTGCATTTAACTCTCTGAGTGCTGGAGGGGTACCTCTACGGCACTCAAAGGGTTGTGAGGCATGTCCCGAGGGCAATTATGAAAACAAAAAAAGCAAAAAAAACTCTTTCATTTAAGTTTTTTTTTTTTTTTTTTTTTTTTTAAACAGGACAAATTTGAAAGAAGAAAAAATAAGACATAAGATTACAGAAAAAAGAACAGACTGAAGAAGAAGATGGACAATGGGTGACAGACAAAAGCTACACACATCTGGGAGTTAGGCTAGTGTTAGGGGTAGTCTTGTTGGACTTCACTGTTAGGAGTAGTGTAGCGTTAAGAGTTTGGGAGGGTGACTGTGTGTTTGAGCTAACAATAGGTGCTTGACAATGTGCCAGGCATCAATCGTTAGTTCTTTTCCTTTGATGTTCCCATTATACACCCTATTTAGTGTGCATTTTGGGAACTTAGCACACAAAACGGACGTTTGGCCACAAGTCTGTTTCTATGTCCTAACGTCCATTGTAGTTTCAGCTGGTAGGGCAGAGAACCGTGTACTGTTTGGAGGTTGTATGGAGCTAGAACATTTATTATAAAATTCTGAACCCTCAAGGTATTCAAGCGGAGTCCTATTTTTCACTCCATCCTGGAGAAAGGAGATGATCACTGGAAGGTCAAAATCCCGAGAGGGCAGAGACCTGTCCACACACCAGGAATGAAAGAGTCCACACCCTGTGGTAGGTCTTAGATGAAACAAGCTTTCGAGCCAGTATCATAGTGGAAATAACCTCAGTGGGGAAATTCTCTCTCATCAAAATGTGGGCTTCAACAGCCATGCCATCAAAAGCCAGCTTTTCCACATCCTCTGGAGCCCTGGAAAAGGAGGTCTGGTCTGAGTGGCAGTAGAAACGGATCCTGAATGGAAAAGCTCACTAGTTCCGCAAACCATGCACTCTTGGTCCAATAATTAGCAACTAGAATCACTGTTATACCGTCCATCCTGATCTTTGGGAGCACCCTGGGAATGTGAGGAATTGGAGGAAAGACATAAGTGAGGTGGAAGTGCCATGGAATCGATATTGTGTCCATGACAAAGGCCAGAGGATACCTCCCATCGGGAGCAGAAGACAAGAACCTTCATGTTGTTCTCTGTGGCCATCAGATCAATCAGTGGCAGTTCCCTCCGTAACACAATCAAGTGGAACACTTCAGGATTGAGTTCCCACTCTCCCGCATCTACATTTTGGTGACTTAGAAAGTCTGCCAGAATGTTTTCTATCCCTGAACTGTGAATGGAGGAGATGGCCTGAAAGTGGGCTTCTGCCCACCCCACAATGTACCTCACCCAGTGCCAGGCGGTGGCACTTCGAGTGCCCCACTGATGGTTGATGTAAGCCATGGCTGTGGTGTTGTCCAACTGGACTCATACTGGATGACCGTTCAATTGAGGGGTCCAGTATAACAGATCGAAGTGAATTGCTCTGAGTTCCAGAACACTGATGGACTGAAGAGGTTCTTCCGCAGTCCACTTGCCCTGGATACCCAGGTGACCAAGCACCTCACCACAGATGCTCTGACTGATATCCGTCATGAGCAAAGTCCATTCCAGTATCACAAATGGCTTCCACTGTTCCAGGTGGCGCTGTTGCAACCACCACTGCAAGTCGTGTCTGGCTTCTGGAGAGAGGGAAATCTGCTGATCCAGAAGAAGCAAATTTTTGTTCCACTTCTGGATGACAAGCCACTGAAGCTTCCTAATGTGCACCTGAGAGTAAGGCACCACTTCTAGGGTAGGCACTAGTCAGCCCAGAACCCTCATGTACTCCAACAGTGGCCTAGGGCCACTCCAGGGCCTGAGACGACACCTGTATTATCTGCAGGATCTTGTTCTCCAACAAAAAGACTTTCCCTAGGTGGGTGTTGAACCTCATGTCTAGGAACATCAGCTCCTGGGACAGCACAAGAGAAGCCTTCGCCATGTTCAGAATCCACCCATGATGGACCAGGAGTCAAGCACAGTCTTGGATGTGTTGGGCCAAAAGCTCCTTTGAAGGAGCCTTGATCAAAAGATTGTCCAGATAAGGAGTCACGGAAATGCCCCAGGTGTGAATGAAGGCTGTCAAGGCCCCCATAACCTTGGTAAACACCCGAGGAGCTGAGGCCAGGCCACAAGGCAGAGTGATGAACTAGTAATGTTCTGAGCCTAAGGCAAAATGCATATAGCATTGGCTGTCCGGTTAGATCATCAGCATCCTGAAGGTCCAGAGTTGACAGATACTCCCCCTGGGTACATTGCTGCAATGACAGATCCCAAGGATTCCATCTTGAAGCGTTCAGTCTCCACATACTTGTTGAGATATTTGAGGTCCAGAATGGGCCGGCAGCCTCCATCCTTCTTTGGAACCTCAAACAGGTTGGAATAGAAACCTGAACCTTCTTCTTAGGGAGGTACAGGAACCAGAACCTTCTTGTCCAGCAGTGACTGCACTGCATCCTGGAACATTCAACTTGGCCTGCACAGTAGGGACTCTGGTAGGGACTTGAAACCTATTATGTACCCTTCTGAAATTACCCGCAAAACCTACAGAAATTAGCCCCGAAGATAGAATCTAGCTTCTTATCTGCCACATCTTTGAGTCCAGCTGTATCCGCCAAAGGCAGAGCAGTGGCGTTGGCTAGCCTGGAGACTGGGGGATCCACAGCAGGGGAGAGGCCCACTCTGCCTCTGAAAAGGGGTGCAGTCTAGAAAACCTCTTGGTGATAGACAAATCTCTTATCAGGGGTCTTCCACTCATCCAGAAGAATCCATCCAGATTAGGGAGAAATACAGTAGAATATTTCCTACTCCTCTGGAATACATCTCCAGAGTATGACCCCTTATCAGGTGTGTCAGGGACCTGAAGAGTCTCCAAAACAGCCCTAATAAGCCCCTCAGCCAAGGGAAGGGGGTCCGTCCCCATAAGAGTAGTAGGAGGAATCCATATCCTCATATTCCTCTTCCTCACATTCCCCCTCTGAAAATTCCTCCACAGAGGAAGCCCCAATGAGCACAGGCATCCTCTGAGACCTAGGTGACACATACTTGAAGGTAGTGGGAGATTTCCCAGAGTCAAGAACCCCCTTGGAGGGAGAGAGGAAATTGGGCGATTGTGGACAGCAATGATTTGACCCAAACTGGCTATTGTGCAGTGCTGGAGGGGCCCAGTGAAGTAGTAGGGGCCACAGAAACAGAAGGGGCAGAATACTCTCTAGGGAGCCCCATTTGACACGAGAAACAGTAAGCAAGTGGGTGTCAGTTACGCCCCTGAGTCCTTAGTCTTAGGTCTAGCCCCATGTGCGTTGGATTCTGACAGGAGTAGTGTCTAAACTAGTATAAATCACTAGTAACAGTTCCCCAGTAAGAGGAGTGCTCTGGTCTTGATTTCACCTAGAACACATCATAACTGGAGGCGGGGCTCGGTAGAAGCTGTAGAAAGAGCTGGGAGTCTCCACCCTCAACACCTTGTCTTTTTTAAGAATGTGTTCTGCCCTCCAAAAAAAGGATCTCAACCCCTATGGTCCTAGTGTTCCATATTGGAAGATACAGAAATATTAAATGTAATGGTTTTTCTATACCTGAAATAAGCTCCTTACATAAATGACATCAGGTCCAGATGCTTTATTCTCCTCAGCATTTTCCAGTCTATGTTCTACTTTTGTCATGTTAGCCATGTACTTGTAAATATAAAGTTAAGTGTGCACTTTATAAAACTGTTCTGTGGAACCCCTTGTACCTCTTGAGGGAACTCTGGGTTTTCATGGAATCCAGTTTCGGAACCAATGATCTACAACTCCCATTATTTTCAGCTGGCCACTAGTTGGCTGAGGATGGGATTTGTAGTCAAACAAAAGCTGGCAAGCCACCAGCTGTCCGTTGCTTATTTTAAGTCATTACCATGTTTTCCTTTTTTCATTTAAGTAAGACATACACACACACACACACCCTCATCCCTTAGCAAATTTCTTATATAGTGAGGGCAGTTATGACTTGCAATTGACTAAGTGGCTGGAAATTTCTGCATATTGTCTAACCCAAAATCAAACATCTCTCTCTAGCTCTGTTAACTTTGGTGTATGGCGAAAGTAAGGGAGGGTAGGCAGTGGGGGTGGTGATGTGACCTGAGGTGAGGCATAAGAGTACTAGTGTCTGCCTAAGCCTCTGTGGTGTTGGTGTTGTAATGTGCCTGAGGTATTGTGGCTGGTAGGAGGGAGGAAGCTTTATGGAGGAAAAGGTGCAAAAGCACCTCAGACAATGGTGGATCTTTGGCTCTAGGTATTGTGATGTGTGTGAGGTGATGTAGTAGGTGGATGCAAAACACAAGGGGGTGGTTATGCACAAAGGCGTGATAAAGAGTTGATAAAGCGTAGATGACTTCTCCAGCGATATCACTTCTCCAGTTCCTATTTTATTCTATAGACTCTTCTCACTAAGACATCCAAATCTGGAGAAATCTTACTGCATTGGCTCCATAGAATAACAAAGTACTTGGAGAAGTGACATCACTAGAGAAGTCATCTCCGCTTTGTCACCTCTATATCACGCCTTAGAGCATTCCCCCCATTGTACAATGGAGGAAAACGGGTGAAAGTGAGAGGTGGCTGATGTTGTGAAATTGAGGGTTGGAGAAGGGGTAAAGGGAGGGTCTGAGGATGAGGCAGCCTGGAGTGCAGTGTGTTACACTTCTGTTTTAATATGAGAATAGATTACAGTAATCACAGTACATTTATTTGTCCAGGGCATTGACATACACACTGCAATGATGCAACCAACTTCTGTGGGAAGGAAAGGGTGGGGGGAGAGAGAGAGAGATACAGTAATTAATCAGAGTGTTTAACCTACCTGGAGGTTGAGTACCAGGACCCACGCTTTATCACCAGAGGCAATGTTTGTCTCATTGCCACGTCAGTACCTCATATATATTACGGTTTCTCATGGTGGTGGTTCATTGATTTATTCATATGCTGCACTTAGAGGCAACTTGTGTATAGGTTCTGTTTCCTCATGTGACCTACTTCTGAGTTACATTGGACAGAGTAAACGATTATATGTTGAGTGTACTGGGGTCTACGCTAGGACTGTGTTTGTAATGGGAGGCTGTAATAACCTCTCTAGAACTGAGAACCCACTTAAAAGCTGAATAGTGGAGTTGTTGACCTAATATATTTTGCTGCTCTGGCATTTAGAGTGTGTGCACTTATTTTCTGCTTTTACTATAGTGAATACAAATGGTGAGAGAGAGGATCTACCTTAAGGTGCAGCACCACTCTGGACTTTTATCTTTAAAGGGATAGTAATACTTCGTTTTATCTTTATTTTATTTTGTAGGCATTAAAAAAACATGCAGAACGATATAAGTCTTATCTCTCAAACCTTTATGGTTTGAGAGATATTCACAAGCAAGGTTCCCCTCCCACCCCTTTTACCTAGTGTAACCCATCTCTTCTCAGATATGGAATGCAGTCCATAGACCAGACAGATAACAGCAGGGGACAATCTTCTTCCTATGAGAACAATGAAAGCCCTGCCCCCTTGACAAGTTTTTCAGGTTTTTCCCTTATCTTAATTGAAGATTGTCCCTCTCTGCAGTCTACCTGGGCACCTCCCTTCTGCTCTGGCTGAGCAGTGTTACATCAGTAAAATGGGCGGGAGGGGGATACTTTGTCATTGAATTACTCTTGTACTACAACTCTGACAGAACTGAAATAACACTCTCCAAAGTCCAAATACTATGATGATTAATTGGAGCTGCTCTTATTATGAAACATTACTATCCCTTTAAGTGATCATCCTCAATTGATCTTGAATACAGAGAGAGATGTACATTTGGCAGTAATTTAATTTTTAGGGTTTTTTTTGAGCACTTGTTTTATTTTTTCTTTTGTGCACCTGGTAAGGCATGGGAAATGAAGCTGTCTAGGGATTGAGTGCTGAAGGGTGAATGGTAATTGGCAATTGGTAGCAATGTTATGTTAACCCTTTGGATGCTGAAAGATTCAAAAATGCATTGCAAATCAATGCACTGTAGAACTTTCCAGCATTCAAAGGGTTAAACAGTGACGGTTAAAACTCTAAGGGAATATAGTTTGAAAATAAATGGTTCCACTGTCATAAGCTATCATGGTTCCTTGTATAGGAAATTGTCTCCTTAGACACTTCTGAGTTCCTCCACAACAAAACAAATCCTAACAGATATTCATTATGCTTTTAACATAACCAGAACAAGAGATATATTATCAAGAAATTAGCTTTTATTATTCACATGTAAATTAGAAAACTGGGATTTACATAAAATGAATTTTGGTTAGCTGTATTGGTGAATTGCTGGACTCTATTTAGGGCCGTATGTTCAAAAGGCGAGTGGAGGAGTTCTGGAGCAAACCACTTTCACTATAGGGGAGAACTAAAAATGACCACCAATTTAAATAGGGATTTTAACCCCTTGAAAGCTGGAGAGGTCTCAAACACACAATAAAGCAATGCTCTGGAGACCTCTAGCTCCCAAAGGGTTACAATCCCCATTTAAATCAATGGAATTTTTGGAATATTTGATACTCCACTTGCACTGCAATTGGTTTGCCCCAGAATTACTCCACTTTTCTTCTGAAGATATGGCCCTTAGTGAGGCCCTGCCAGCAACACAAGGATTAAAAATACAGTACACGAGTTTACTGCCTGGGCGGACAAGTGAGACCGTATCACATTCCATCAGTGCTCAGACACGGCACGCTCTTCACAGTTATTACTAATACTGCATTACATTCGGACCCCGTGCAAGGCAGGAATTGGTAAAATCTTCATTAAAATGAGAAATAAGACACACAAGGCCAAAGTTAAAAAGAAAAATGAAGTCAATTTCCATCATACGGGACAAATAAAATTCCCATTTTTAATTGGGCCTTTTGACCCCCTTGAATGCTAGAGAGGTTCCCAAAGCATTGCTCTGCAATGATTTGGAGACATACCACTAGAATTTAAGGGGTCCAAGTCCCATTTAAATCAATGGTAATTTTGCCTTTCCAATGGTTCAGCTGATTTTTCCCAGAATGCAAGGGTGTAACTACGAGGGAGTGCAGTTGTCATGGGCCCAGCCTCCAAGAGGGACCCAAGTGCATATAAACCCTTTGAGTGCTAGACAGGTATCCAACTCAATACATTGGATACCTCTCTGGCACTCAAAGGGTTAAGTTAAGAGGCCCCCCCCAAAAAAAATTAGCACCAGGTGCTGCCCATGACTAGGTGCTTTTGAATGTAAGGCCCACAAACTTTTAAATTGGTGGCGCCAATTTCCTAGATTCAAAATACAAATTTATATTGACGTGACATTGGAAACAGTTATTCTGGTGAGTGGGAGAAATCATCCATGGAATTAATGAAGCATATTGCACTACATAATGAGGTGGATTATCTGTATGCAATTCTGATGAAAGTCTGTTTTGCTTGGAGTTTGATTGTACATCCGTTTACCGCAGGATATTTTGTCGTTCAACCCTACTGCATGAGTGTGTTCTTCTAAAGGACATTTAATGCTTAAAATAAGTTAGTCTTATGTGAAATTATTTTTTTGTATCCATAGCTGCATATGTAAATGTTTCCATAGCATTAACCCCTTGTTTACCTTAGATGTCTCCAAACATTCCTTTGTAATGCATTGGAGATATCTCTAGCTTTCAAGGTTTAATGCTTTGAGTGCCAGAGGGGGTATACAACCCAATGCACTGTGTAACAGCATGGCACTCTGATGCTTAAAACATATTAAAGGGACAGTAATGCCCCATAAAAAATGCTTATAGTTTTGTAATGCTTAAAAAATTAAACTATATGCTACAAATCCTATCTCTCAAACCGCTAGGGTTTGAGAGATATTTGCATTCAAAGTCCCCCCTCCCTCCCCTTCTCCTGACGTCAACTGTAAAGCTGACAGCAGGAGATCCGTGTCGGCTGACACGAGGTGGCTCTTCAGCAGAGCTGAATTCGTGTTATTTTAAACAAACTACTTAATTGGAACGGTCTACAAAGTGTACTTGCAAACCAGACACATGTTGTAGACCTTTCCACTGAAGTAATTATTGTCCAATAACGCAATTTCAGCTCTGCTGCAGAGCCGCTGTCTGGTCCAAGGACCAAGATCCCCTGCTGTCAGCACAACACTGATGTCAGGAGAAGGGGGGGGGGGACCTTTGAATGTGAATATCTCTCAAACCATAGCGATTTGAAAGACAGGATTTGTGGCATATAGTTTAATTTTTTTAAGCACTACAAAACTATAAGCATTTTTTATGGGACATTACTGTCCCTTTAAACACTACAGTCACCCCTCATTTTGACTTTACATACTCTAGAACTGCACAAAATCTAAAGACAAATTACTTATAATTTTAATTTTCACCTTTTTTAATTTTGATATCCTTATTGCTATTTCCTCTAAATGTTAGAGGGATGACCCCTGCTCAGACTGAATCTGGTCAGGAAAGTAGGGATCGTGGAACAATGTACTTCTATCCCTTATAAGGAAAGAGCATGGAAGAAAGGAATTTAGGGATCAACTCCAAAATTCCCACTATAAGTGGATGACAGATATATTAAACAATTTGGATGCCTCTTGTGACTTTTTCAGTTTTTTTTTTTTTTTTTTTTTTTTTTTTTTAAACTATATGTGGCTACATGTCTTGCTGTGCACACAACAGAGCATACAGCATGACAGTGTACACTGACACAGAGCACAAAGAGGCCTGTCCCTGTACCATGCCTGATGTCTGGGAGAGAATAAGGTCCTTCATCTACAGACACATGCACACAGACTTTGCAGATCTGCTCATGGGATGGGAAGTCTTCAGTGCACTGCAAAGCATAGCTAAGTGGTAGTCAGTAAGACTACAAGACCAGTGTATACCTGGGCACTGCACAGTCAAGTCACTGGGAGTTAATGAAACTCTGAAAAGGGCGTGGGGAGACCGCATCAACTTGTCAAAGGAGACGCACTGTGTAACTTCAGAAGGGATGTAGCCCATGGTGAGGCACAAAACTAGTGCAAGAATTTGATATGACTACAAAATGGGACAGGCATAAGAAAACAAGCCAGCAAAAGGATTTAATCATCAGACTGGATAAATAGTACCCACAGGCAATAGCCAGACTCTGTGTACACAGGACACAGCATCAGGCTAAGCTGCACCCCCCCTCACAGACTAGCTGGTATTGGATACAGAAGGCTGTCTGCACTGGTGGGACTCTCCCCTTCACTCATTTTCCTAAGCAGCTGTCAGTGGTCAGATAATGGCCTCGGTTCTGTACGCCTACACAAAGTCTGACCAGCTATACCTTCTTGACAAGCTCTTACAGGGACAGCAAGTATGTATTTATTTGCGTGTGTGTGTGTGTGTGTGTGTGTGTGTGTGTGTGTGTGTGTGTGTGTGTGTGTGTATTTGTGTCTCTCCCCTCCCGGGTGTATGTGTGTATTTATTTGTGTCTCTCCTCTCCTTGATGTGTGTGTATTTGTGTGTCTTCCCTCCTGGATGTGTGTGTATTTGTGTGTCTCCTCTCCTGGGTGGGTGTGTATGTGTGTGTGTGTATGTGTCTGTATCTCTCTCTTCCACCCTAGAGATGAAAGGCCTTACTCTCTCCTCGGTGTCAGACTGTGAAGGTTTGAGGAATAGGCAGGGAGGAGAGACTGGCCTGTCTGTGCTCAGTTTTTGTGTACATGTCATGTCTGCTCTGCTTTGTGTCATGCATACAGTTAAAAAAGGGGCATCCAAATTTTATAACATATCGGTCATACACAGTGGAAATGTTGGGAGCAACAATTACCTAAAAGTTATCTTCCTCCATTATTTTCCTTAACAAGGATAGTGATACAATGTTCAAATATCTGCATCTCAGATATAGGCAGAACAGAGTTCCTCCAGATACAGCATACAGTAACCAAGGGGAATAGATCTACAATTCAGAGCAAGTGAAACTAATACGGTGCTGTGTTCAAAAGAACAGCTGCAATATTTCTGGGGAAAACCAACTGCACCATAAGGTACTAATACTAATTCTCATTGATGCCTTAAATTCTAGAAAGATCTCCAAAGCACCTCTCCAGTGCTGATGGAATTAAAAGTCCCATTTAAATTAATGGGAAGTTATATTTGTCCCCTTTTGGTCAGCTGTTTCCCCTAAAAATACTAAATTTTTCTTAAGAACATTGGAGGCTACAGTTTTGTAATTAAGAGTTTTACAGAGTATTCAGATCAACAACCAGTCGATAACATGTTTTTTTCATGTGCAAGGTGCATGTATCACATACAAGTGACTGTAATTGCAACCAGGTTTACTGTAGCCCATCAGACAGCTGGATTCAAAATGGTGGGGTCAGCTGGAAATACAGTCCCAGTGGTGCTATGTTTGAAGGCATCAAGCTCATTGTATAGCTCCTTGACTTTTCTAGCTGAGAAGGTTCTCAGAGTCAGGAAAGATGAGAGGATTTTAGTCTTACCTGTTAAATCCTTTTCTCTTAGTCCATATAGCTTACAGGTACCATGGGGAGGCGACAGCTCCTTCTAGTGGCTGGAACAATTCTTCAAGAAATGCAGGATGGCGCCTCCCCCCACCCCCTAACAGGCTAACTAGCTTCTCCACTACTCCAGATAGGTTTATTTTCTCAAATCTACCAAGCCAGACAGCGAGAAGAAGAGGAAAACTCATGTGAGCAAGGACCCAAACGGACTCCCAAGTCTAGCCACAGGAAACCTAGCATGGTCCCTTTACTGGGTGGGAGACCTGTAAGCCATATGGACTAAGAGAAAAGGATTTAACAGATGAAACTAAAATACTCTTTTCTCTGTCATCCAATATAGCTCACAGGTACCATGGGGATGTACCAACATTGAGCTCCTATGAGTGGGAAGAGAAGGAAGGGATCAAGCGCTGGTCCCCATGATAACAGAGTTCCCATAGATTATCCAGGACACGGAACAGCCCAAACTAAGTGTAAACGGACACTGAATAACAATACACAGCACACAAGAACAAGAGCCAACAGGGCTCAACAATTAAAGAGCTATAAGGCACAGGAAAGTCCTAGACAGGCAAAACTGCCTCCAGGACTTTCCTGCCAAAGTTGGCTTCAGCCGAAGCCACAACATCCACATGGTAGTGTTTGGCAAAGGTGTGCACAGAAGACCAAGTGGCCACCTTGCACAGCTGTTCAGCGGAGGCCTGATTCTTGTAGGCCCAGAAGGCCTCAACAGACCTGGTGGAATGTGCTGTAATGCGGAAGGGAACAGGTTTCCCTCTGAGCTCATAAGCCTTGCAGATGGTCGACTTAATGCAGGATGCAATAGTCATCTTGGATGGAGCCAAACCGGTGCTGGGACCCTCAGGGATGACAAATAAGGCACCAGTCTTAGGGACAGACTTTGTGTGATGCACATAGAACATGCAATGCACCACATCCAACAAGTGGAGAACCTTCTCCTAGTCATATTTAGGATCAGGACAAAAGGAAAGCACAACAATCTCCTGATTGATGTGGAACTCAGAGACCACTTTAGGAAAAAATTCCTGGGAGGTATGGAGAACTGCCTTATCCTTGTGGAACACCAGGAAAGGCAGTTTGCAGGACAAGACCTGCAACTCAGCAACTCTGTCGACAAAGACCACAGCCAAAAGAAAGGCCATTTTCCATGTCAAAAGACGTAAAGGAATGGTAGCCAAGGACTCAAAGGGAGTCTGCTGCAATACTCCCAAGACAAGATTAAGGTCCCACTGAGGAGTGGGATCCTTGTAAGCAGGGAACGCACAAGTGACGCCCTGAAAGAAGACTTTGAGATCCGGCACAATGGCAATGCGTATCTGATAAAAGACCAAAAGAGCTGAGGTCTGAACTTTCAAGGAACTAAGGCCCTTGGTCACACCATCCTGCAAAAAAAGGATACAATAGATGGAAGGTCAAACTCCTGGAAGGACAGATCCTTGTCCACACACCAAAAATGAAAGACCAAACCCTGTGGTAAGCTTTAGAGGACACAGGTTTCCTGGCCTAGATCACAGTGAAGACTACCTTAGGAGAAAAGCCTTTCAGATGGAGGCTTCAACAGCCATGCCATCAAAGCTAAACTGTCCACGTCCTCATTCCAGAGGTAACCCTGGAGAAGGAGATCCAGTCTGCATGGCAGAGGAAACAGATCCTGAGCAGCCAGAGCCAGCAGTTCTGGAAACAAAGGCTGTCTGGTCCAGTAAGGAGCGATCAGAATGACTGACACACCATCCATCCGAATCTTCCTCAGCACCCTGGGGAGGAGAGGAAGTAGAGGAAAGATGTAGGCCAGATCAGAGTGCCAAGGAATTGACAGTGGATCCATCGCGAATGCCAAAGGATCCCTCCAGCATGAGCAAAAAAAATCTGGACCTTCCGGTTGTCCCTGGTGGCCATCAGGTCTATTGAGGGAAGACCCCACTTATGTACCAACAGGTCAAAAACCTCCAGATGGAGTGCCCACTCCCCGGGGTCCACAGACTGGCGACTGAGAAAATCTGCCAAGACATTTTCCATGCCTGGAATGTGTACAGGGGAGATGGCAGGAACATGCTCTTCTGCTCAGGCTAAAATAGCCTTTACCTCCAACCAAGTGGTTGTGCTTCTGGTGCCTCCATGCTTGTTGATGTATGCGATGGCTGTCGCATTATCGGACTGGACGCGGACTGGGCAACCTCTCAGATGAGATGTCCAATGCCTCAGAGACTGGAGAATCGCCCTGAGCTCCAAGATGTTGATGGGAGGGAGGGTTTCCTGTCACAGCTTACCTTGGTTCCAGCACGCAGTTTCAGGCGACGCTCGAAATGACGCTTCAGCATCAGCGGCATCCATGCCGCACGGATTGACGCAGGATTATGGCAGCGGCATCAGAGCAAGATGCGTCATCTGCAGGTGCGAGGCTTCAGAGTGAAGCAGGCTTCTGTTTATGCCATGCTTCCTGTAGTCTCCTCCTCTCTACTTCCTCCCTCTGAGCTGCTCCTCCTACCTACTTCCTGAGGAGAGGTTTAAAGGGCAGACTGAGTCCTGACTCAGTTGCCCTTACTTTGTTGTACAAAACAGTTCTGTCGCCTTGGGCTCTGTGCATGACCTGGCTTGTCTGACCATCCAATCTGGTGCTGACATGTGGCTCTGTCTGACTATTCTTCCGCCTGATCCCTTATAGTGGACAACCAATCCGGTGTAGACCTGTGGCCCTGGCTGACTACCTGAACTGTTTATGACCTGGCTTGTCCGACTACAACAAAGAGATTGGAATAGAAATCTGAACCTATCTGTAGCTGAGGTACCGGAGCAATGACTCCCTTGTCCAAGAGAGTCTGAACTGCCCCATTGAAAAGACTGAGCTTTTCCTGTCCCTGAGGGGAGTGAGAAGGGACAAATCTGAAGGGAGGTAGGGATGTGAAGGAAATCCTGTAACCTCCTGAAACCACCTGTAATACCCAATAATCCGGCACAGAGCCTGTCCAAGTACTGAAAACGTACTGCATGCGACCACCCACAGGTGTATGCGGGCCAGGGTTCAGTGAGCCATGCCGAAGTAGGTTTGGGTTTGGTGGAGGTGTGTTTTGACCTCCACTGATGCCTGGACTTGGGGGTGGAGCACGGGGTGCTGGCATGAGGCGGCACCAGGTTCGGCATCTGCATCTTGGTTTGGTTAGAACGAAAGGAATGTTGTTTCCTCGCCTGAAGAGGAAACAACAATCTTATCTGGAGTAGGGCCAAAGATGGATGTGCTCTGAAAGTCAGCAGACCAAATCTTAAGCCACAGCATGCATCTGGCAGCAACAGAGAAGGTGGAGGTCTTAGCCTCAAGCCTAATGGCATCAAACAAGGCATCAGTGATATAATGCTGAGTCTCGGATATATTTGCCAAAATGGGCAAAAGGTCCTCCTTGCGGACAGCGTCAGTCAACTGTTCAGTCCAAGCAGCAATGGCCCTATTAACCCATGCGGATGCCAAGGTGGGTCTCAAGGACGCACCAATGGCAGCATGAGAGCTTTAAGGAAAGCCTCTAGCTTCCTATCAGTCAAATCTTTGAGTGTCAAAGAGTCCACAATAATCAAGGCAGTAGACTTAGACAGCCTGGATATAGGCGAAATCAACCTGAGGCGGCATAGCCCACTGAGCCAATGCTGAATCAGTAAAGGGGTACAGCTTAGAAAAGCTCTTAGAAAGAGTGAAACACTTGTCAGGAATCTTCCACTCATGCAGGATGATTTGATCCAGAGTGGGATTAGGTGGCAAAACAGTGCTGTACTTCTTGCATCTGGAAAAGACATCAGAAGTAGACTGTGGTTCTACAGGGTTAACAGAAACGATAAGGGTAGCCAAGACCACCTTAATGAGACCCTCCATAGAGGACTCAGTCACAGCCTCAAAGGGGTCACCATGAAGCTGGGAACATGCCCCTTCTGAACACACACCATCCTCAGACTCCTCAAGTGATTCCTCTTCAGAGGAATCATATAAACCAGGAATGCCAGGTGCCTTACGGGGCCACAAACCTGAAAGATGTGAGGGGTCTGTGGGATTGGAGGACCCCTTGAAGAGAAAAAGGAAACTGTGTCATAGAGGACTTTAAGTCCTTGACCCAATGTGGCTTTAGTGCATGGCTGGAGGGTCCTGGTGGAGATGCAGGAGCCACAGAGCAGTAGGGGCATAAGTGACCTGAGTATTCTCTGGGAAGCACTGCTTGGCATGAGGAACAGAAAATGGGGGGTTAAAGACACCCCTGAGTCCTTACCCCTAGGTCTAACCTCATGTCCCAATGGATCAGACATCCTACAAGAGAAAAGTGTCTTGCAGTATAAAGGAAAAACAAAATACTGTCACCCAGATTAAGGATTTCACCCCAGAAAGCCTAAAAATCACTTATCTGGCAAGCAAACAATTAACCTGCGGAGAAATGTAGAGGAATTCAAGCCCTACATATGATACTCTTGTGAAAGGGAAAAGAAAATGGCGACTGAATAGGAGCCAATTAGAGAGCAGCCCACGAAACGGGAGCCTATGGGAAAGGTAGTACCAAAAAACAGAACCGAATGCCCCAGAGACCCCCAAGACACAGATGATGTGAAGTGGAATGTAGGGCAAGGGGAGACGAGAAGAATGAGCCCTCTCTCAACTCAGTACATAGAGTGGTTGCAGAGATTCGTCCCAATACAGTATGTCCCTTAGTGATCAATGGAGCATTGTGGCTATGCAGTAAAGCGCAGGCTTAAAGGTGCGGAATTCAAGTAAAATGGATAAAACTTAACACTTTTTAGACACTTTTAAACACATACAGAACACATTATAAAGAAAAACATATACATAAACCCAAAGGGAAAATGAGAAAAAAAGGTATCCCCAACTCAATAGCATGGCATGGAAGGGGCAAACAACTACCAACAGCCCAAAATGCTCCAAAGACTCAGAACAGAGGATACTACTATACCCAACATGAGTGCAGGAGTCATGAGAGAACTCCAGAATGCAACCCCTGTGTGGAGGGGAACAGTGGGACAAGTGGTCCATGGAGCTCAAAGGGTTGCTCACTTTTTTTTTGCAGGTCTTCTTACTTCAGATTACCATTGAATGGAAGA
This sequence comes from Rhinophrynus dorsalis, assembly GCA_037306005.1. NCBI lineage: Eukaryota > Metazoa > Chordata > Amphibia > Anura > Rhinophrynidae > Rhinophrynus > Rhinophrynus dorsalis. The sequence goes on from CM074728.1 coordinate 24,442,544, forward strand.
AGCCTCAGAGAGACAACTTCTGGATAGAGGGACATGGGTTGCACAGTTCTCTCCCAGGCCTGCACAGGGTCCACAACAGCACCTGATAACTGGGTATTCCTCCAGGGGAAGTAAGTAATGGTAACCTGCCTAATGGGGGAATTTTGACACCCCATATCTAAGAGAAAATAATAAAATAACTAAAAACTAAGCAGAACTGTTCTCAGTCTTCCTTCTAGTTGACAGAACAAATCTTATCTGGAGTAGGGGAGCTGCTAGGTAGCCTGTTAGGAGGAGCACTTCTTGAAGAATTGTTCCAGCCACTAGGAGGAGCTGTCGCCTCCCCATGGTACCTGTAAGCTATATTGGACAACAGAGAAATATGGAAGTTCATCAGTTAGAGAAGTAACTTAAAGGGATAGTAACACTTCGTTTTAACTTTATTTTATTTTGTAGGCATTAAAAAAACATGAAGAATGATATAAGTCTTATCTCTCAAACCTTTATGGTTTATGAGATATTCACAAGCAAAGTTCCCCTCCCCGCCCCTTTTTCCTAGTGTAAGCCATCTCTTCTCAGATGTGGATCAGGTTGTATGACAGTACAGATAACAGAAGGGGACAATTTTCTTTGTATGAAAACAATGAAAGCCCTTCCCCCCTTGAAAAGTTTTTCAGCTTTTTCCATTATCTTAATTGAAGATTGTCCCTCTCTGCAGTCTACCTGGGCATCTCCCTTCTTATCTGGTTGAACAGGGGGGGGGATACTTTGTTTGTGAATATCTCTTAAACCATAAAGGTTTCGGAGATAAGACTTATATCATTCTTCATGTTTTTTTAATGCCTACAAAATAAAATAAAGTTAAAATGAAGTATTACTATCCCTTTAAGGGCTTCAAACAGAGCAACTATACAACTTATCCTTTAAATTCCATCAAGATATGGAAACTGTGAAATTACCCCCCAGATATTGGATGCCCTACTGAAGCTGGATGTCCCACTGATTTTTAATATCCCAATCCAGTCCCACAAAATCTTGTTTATTTTTCAGTCAATAGGATATTTGATACAAGCAATTCAGAGCAAGTATATATGAATTTACTTGATAATACCCACCTTTATCTAAGACTGAAGCTTGGAAGATGATATCATAAAAAGTGATATTCACTGTATTCAATAAGCTGAAGAGGTGAATTCCGGGGCAATCCAACTGTACCAAACCACAAGGGACAAATGAAAATTCACATTGGTTTAAATGGATCTTTCAACTCCCATAATGCTAGCACTCCGGAGGTTTAATGTTCTATTTAAACCAATCTGAATTGTCATTTCTCCCCTATGGTGCAATTGGATTGCTACAGAACTGCACTTCTTAATTAATACAGCTTGGATTGCTGCTAATATATGCCACAGAAAAAAAAATGAGGTCCCAGTAGGGCTCTATTAATAAATAATCATTTTTTTAGGAAAAATGTACCTCATAAAAGGCTAGTACATAGCAATTTAACCCATTCACTGCCACAATGGCATCACCGCACAGCTCAGGTTCCTGTGTAAGAGATGGTGGCTGTAATCTGAGCCTACTTCTCTCATTGTTAATGTAACTTTAAAGAAAACATGTTTTGCAAAATATTCTGTCACAGTGTCACAGGCTGCAGGAGAGTGATCCAAATACAGCACAATGGCCCATATTTATCAACACCAACTGGAGTTATTCTGGAGTAAACCAACTGCACCATAGAGGACAAAATAAAAGTTCCTGTTAAAGGGTTAGTAAAGCCTAAAATAAAGTTGATGTTATATGTTCGATTTTACAAAAATAACGTATTTGAAAAAAGTCCCATCTCTTAAACCTTTATGGTCTGAGAGATATCCTCCGTTAAAGTTCCTCTCTCCCTCCTCTTCTCCTGACGTCAGCTGTAAGCTTACAGCAGGAGTTCCTGGTCCGAGGACCAACAGGCAGCTCTTCAGCAGAGCCCCAATAACGCGATTTATAAATAAATACGTCTTTGGAACAGTCTACAAAGTGTCTGGTTTGCAAGCACACTTTTTTAGACAGTTCCAGAGAAGTATTTCTTTTTAAATCGCACTATTGCGGCTCTGCTGAAGAGCCTGCTTGTGTCGGCCGACATGGATCTCCTTCTGTCAGTTTACAGCTGACATCAGAAGAAGGGGAACTTTAGTGAAGGATATCTATCAAATCATAAAGGTTTGAGAGAGAGGACTTTTTCCAAATATTTTATTTTTGTAAAATCTAACATATAGAATCAACTTTATTTTGGGCATTACTATCCCTTTAAGTTACATTGGGATTTTTTAAAACCCTTTGAAGGCTAGAGCGTTTGCAATGCATTGGCGACCTCTCTAGCATTCAAGGGGTTAAAAGGCTCTATGGAAATGCATGGGAATTTAGTCATTTTTATTTGTCCAGAATAACTCCAGTTGGCATTGGTAAATATGGGCCATTGTGTTATATTTGTATCACTCTCATGCAATCTGTGACACTGTGACATAATATTTTGCAAAACATGTTTTGACATTAACAATGAGAGATATAGGCTCAGATTACAGCCACCTTCTCTTACATAGGAATAATTCCAGATAGCTTTTATAAATATGGACCAAAGGGCTTTATTCATTAAGGTAAAGAGGTACAATTCTGAGGTAAACCAGCTGCAACATAGAGGGAAAATGACAAGTCCCATTGAGTCAAATGGGGATTTAACCCCTTGAGTGCCAGAGAGGCCACAACACATTGCAGAGCAATGTACCAGACACCTCGTTAGACTATCCCAAGCAACAAATCCCCATTTCAGTCAATTAGAAATGACAGAAGCTTCATTGTAACCATATGGAGCAACTGGTTTGGTCCAGAATTGCGCCTTTTTTTAGCTGGATGAATATTACCCAAACATCCTTCCTTACTCATCAAGATAAAAAAGGTACATATCTGTAGAAAATCAATTGCACCAAAAGGAAATGATCACTATTCCCATTGGCTAAAATGGAGCTGTTAACCCCATGAATGTTAAAAGAGGTCATCAACGCATTGTGAAGCACTGGGATGGAGACCTATGTAACATTCAAGGGGTTAAAATACCCATTTAAATCAATGGGAATTTCTGGAATTGTCAGTTGTTCCCTATGGTGTAACTGGTTTGCTACAGAACTGCAAAGGGTTAAAGGCATAGTTATACTTCAAAATTACTAAGCCCTATTTTGTAGCCCGTAAAAAAAGAACAAAAATGCACCCAGTGGCATCTCTCAAACCCTTATGGTTTGAGAGATAATTGCTTACAAAGTTCGCCCCTGCCTGATGTCAGCATTGTAGCTGACAGCAGGGGAATCCGGTCTCGGGACCGTCAGACGCTCTGCAGCAGAGCCAAGATTGTGTTAATGAAAAATAAATCCTTCACTTAAAAGGTCTTCTCCGTGTGCTTGCAAACCAAGCGCATGTAGAAGACCTTTTCAGTGAAGGATTTTTTTTCATATCTGGATCTCGGCTCTGCTGCAGAGCCTCCGACAGTCCTGAGACCGGATTTCCCTGCTGTCAGCTAGAACGCTGACATCAGGCAGGGGTGAACTTTGTAAGTGGTTATCTCTCAAACCATAAGGGTTTGAGAGATGCCACTGGGTGCATTTTTGTTCTTTTTAAGGGCTACAAAATAGGAATTAGTAATTTTGAAGTATTACTATCCCTTTAAGTTTGATGAATAAGGCCCAAAGTTTTCCTGTCACACCTTAGCCACGTCAAGGAATAGCAGCAAGAGCCCTATCTGGCAGCTAAGGGGTAATTTCCTTCACCATTCATTTCATATCCAACCACAAGGTGAGACCCCAGAATTATTACCTTAATGTGGATCAGTTTGCAAACCTCATTCAAAATTGCCATGATCATGTTAGCCAGAAGTCCATCAGATTCATAGTTAAACCCTTTCAGTCTCAGAGAGGTGTCGAAGGCATTGCAGAGAATTACTCTGGACACCCCTTTGACACTCAAATGGTTAAGAGGTGTTACTGAGTGTATTTTTGGATAGAGATCTCACTCATTGTAGCACCATCATCTAAATAAGATCAATGCAACAAAAAGTTCAAATTCAGGAAGGTGCTGCACTGACAGAGAGATCACAGTCCAGAACTAAAACTATTGAAGGAACAGTAAACCTTTTAGTGTCTCCTATACAATGCATCTTCAGGCCAACATTGGGCTTAAGTCTTGAATGAAGTTCTCATATCTGAAACACCACTATAAGAACATGTATCTAAATCAGTGGTTCTCAACCCGTGCCCTCAGTGGCCATTAACAGACCAGGATTTGAGGATTTACTTGTGAAAGCACAGGTGAGTTAATCAGTGTGAATGAGTCTCTGATCAACACACTTGTGGTCTAGCAGGGGAATTCCTAAGTCCTGGCCTGTTAGTAGCCACTGAGGGCATGGGTTGAGAACCCCTGATCTAAATGATAAGACATAGACAAAGTGCATCATCCTTCAAGGCTTGCAGACAAAATCAATTATCAGTGCAACACACCCAACACACTTTGCTTGGGTATATACAGAAACGTTCATCTGAAAATTCTGCATTAAAGGGACAGTATGGTTCTAGTTTTGTGGAGGTTAAAAAATGTAACTATATGCTACAAATCCTATCTCTCAAACCGCTATGGTTTGAGAGATATTCACTTTCAAAGTTCCCCCCTCCCTCCCCTTCTCCTGACGTCAGCTGTAAAGCTGACAGCAGGAGATTAGAGTTGTGCGACTCGAGGAGGCTCTTCAGCAGAGCCGAAATTGTGTTATTTAAAAAGAATTACTTCACTGGAACGGTCTACAAAGTGTGCCTGCAAACCAGACACACTCTATAGACCTTTCCAATGAAGTAATTCTTTTCCTATAATGTGACCGGGATCTCCTGATGTCAGCGCTGTGGGAGGGAGAGGGGGAACTTTGAAAGCGAATATCTCTCAGACCATAGCGGTTTGAGAGAGAGGATTTGTAGCATATAGTTTCAGTTCTTAACCTCTAACTATAACCATTTTTTATGGGTCATTACTGTCACTTTAAGCTTTTGAGCAAAACACTGCACAGCTGTTAAGGGTCAACCAAAGAGACCCTAAAACCCAGTTCAGGCAGCAAGCGGCCCAAAAGGGCTGAATATTGTCCCCTTAGGGCTGCATGTTCAAAAGAAAAGAGTAGGCGTTCTAGGGTAAACCATTTGCACAAAAATTCCCCATTGATTTAAAAGGGGATTTTAACCCCTAGAATGCTAGAAAGGTCTTCATTGCACTGCGTTGGATTCCACTACCATTCACAGGGTTAATATCCCCATTTAAAAATCAATGGGAATTTTTAGTTCTCCCCTATACAGCAAATGGTTTGCCCCAGAATCCCTCCACTTTTTTTGGAACATATGGCCCTTGGTCTCTACTAACAAGAAAGAACAAACATAAAGCACGCATTCAGACTGATGAACTAAGATGAACAAGGGCAACTAGAGCGGTGGAGACCGCTACCATTCAAGGGGTTAAAAGTCCCATTAAATCAAAGAGAGTTTTAATTGGTCCCCTATGGAGCAGATGGTTTGCTTCAGGTTTTCTTAACCCCTTAAGGACCAGCGGTCCTGGGATGTTTCCGTCCCATAAGGACCACTTTGATCTTTGCCGACATGCCGGTACACGTGACCTGTTGTGTGTATCGGCACGCTGCTTTGGGGCCTGTAAGAGATCGCTCCAGTCTTGAAGCTGTCATTTTTAGGCCCCGTTTTTACTTACAGCGTTCCCGGTGGAGCGCTGTAAGTAAAACGTACGTGACGTACTATGACCGTCATCGGTCCTTAAGTATTTAAGGACCGTGACGGTCATAGTACGTCACGTAGTCCTTAAAGGGATAGTAATACTTCATTTTATCTTTATTTTATTTTGTAGGCATTAAAAAAACATGAAGAATGATATAAGTCTTATCTCTCAAACATTTATGGTTTAAGAGATATTCACAAGGAAAGTTTCCCCCTCCCGCCCCTTTTTCCTAGTGTAAGCCATCTCTTCTCAGATGTGAATCTGGTTGTAAGACCAGACAGATAACAGCAGGGGACAATCTTCTTCCTATGAAAACAATGAAAGCCCTTCCCCCCTTGACAAGTTTTTCAGCTTTTTCCCTTGTCTTAATTGAAGATTGTCCCTCTCTGCAGTCTACCTGGGCACCTCCCTTCTGATTTGGCTGAACGGGGGGTGGGGGGGATACTTTGCTTGTGAATATCTTTTAAACCATAAAGGTTTGAGAGATAAGACTTATATCGTTCTTCATGTTTTTTTAATGCCTACAAAATAAAATAAAGATAAAACAAAGTATTACTATCCCTTAAAGGGGTTAATATTTAAGCCCCATACAGCGGTACAACAGTGCAGGAACAGAATGGTGCAATTTAGTACTGTGTTTCTTCATCAAAGTATGGCTCGACTGTAAAGCATACAAATAAAAACATTCCTTTCTGTGCTAGTCTACACCAATAAGATACTTCATCAGTAAGGAGGTTTGGAGGTTCTACACAGTGCAGGGAAGCAATGCATGACACACAAATTCATTCTTCAGGGGAATATATGAACATTCATTCATACTTTCATAAAACCCCTACTTATTGAGGAAATAACCTCTCCCTTTTACTCCTCCATCAAGACACTGAGGCTGATGTACTAAGAGGAACTGGGCAATTTCAGGCCAAAACAACCTGCACTGTTAGAGATGATGCAATGTGTTGAATACCTTTTGAGTTGGTTCATCCTATTCCTCAGTACATCAACCTCACTGATACCCCTTTAGTGTAGGGCAGGTGATCAAACTGCAGGCCACATTCCCATCATCTTTAGCTGGCAGTTGTTCTGCAGGTTACCCTCCCCTTCTTTAGTGTTTACAATCATTTCATACCCATAGAGTTAATAATACTAAAAACTCAAATGTTAGTGAGGAAGAAAAGCACTGGGTTGGGTAGGGCAACAAATTGTCAATCCAACCCTGAATAAGGCATCAGTGATAGATTACCGCTGAGTAAGAATGTGCTAAATTAACAGGCTTTTACCCAGTTGCTGAGAGACTGGCCTGCACCGCAATGCATTGCAAACCTGTCTAAAAATGAAGAAGTTGGGGGAAAGTGTAATCCGACTTTAAGGCTGCAGAGAAGAACAGTAAGTAGAGCTTCTGTCACTCCTAGGAGAAGACAGGAAGTAGTGGAGATTTCACAGGAAGTTGGTCTTCAGCTGGATGCTGTGGGAGCCCGGGCCTCCTGCCTTGGGGGCAGAAACCTTGGGTTTAAGGCTTTCCTGGTTTCCCCTGAGAGCAGCTTCCAGACGGGAGCGAAGGGCAGGGGAATTGCTCATTAACTGACGGAACTGAGCAGGGTAACAGGCACCAAAATGAGTCAGACTGTGCAAACCGAAATCATGGAGAGCCCGGGAGCAGTGGGAGGCAGAGCAGAGTGTATTCTCATCCAGGAGGAAGGAGATAAGAAGGTGCAGCAGGATGGACACCAGTGGTGGGCCTACAAAGAAGAGGTAAGAAAATGTAACTTTCCAAGTAAAAAAAAATCCCTGTAGCACAATAACAAACAGATAAGTCATGTGATATCACTCCATGTAATAATAGAAAAAGGGATGGGAGAAACAAACAACAGGCACCCCTGTGCGGGATCAATATTACATCCAATAGCCACCACCAACACCCAAGTGTGAGTACTCACAAAACAATTGGCTGGATGATGGCCTATACCAAAACCAGCAAACAGGCAGCTGAGGATTCAAACTGCCCTCAGAAGCAGTATGGTGAACAGCACTTCGCCAGAATTAGGGCAGCTCTTTTAGATCATGGTCTCCCTGAGCGGCTAAAAGCTCTCAAGAGTGGTATAAATGTAAAAAAAAAAAAGAAAAAAAAAAAAAGACAAGGCACCCAATAGTGTTATATTTTCAAGTTTTTATTTGTTTTGTATTGTGGATTGTATGTGCTTTGATAAAGCAGCTCTTGTGGCTGCGAAGCGTTAGCGTTTTAGCCATTTTTATATAATTTTTTTTTTTTTTTTTTTACATACTTTATCCATGTGGATTATCCATTAAAATTTTATAACTTGGAACCAGCCGTCCAGTTGTTTGTTTGTTCGGAGTGGAACGCTGCCGATTGAGAGCCCTCCGTATGGTGACGGATGCAAATTCTCCACAAGAGCTATTGTCATATTGACTGATATCAGCCATCTGATCAAGCTTGAAAATATAACACTATTGGGCGCCTTCTCTTTTTTTTTCCCATTTATACCACTGTTCAGAGCTATATCACTCCATGGAAGTCAAAGATATCTCCAGCACATCACTTCTCAATGTGCTGGAGATGTCTGTAGAATACATGGTGTTAATGAATTCCCTAGGACTCTTTCACAAATGGGTGATACAACTGTAGCTGGTCCCCTGAATCAATGGCACCACAAAGCTAAAATGAAAATTCTGCAAATTCATGTTAATTTATATGTTTCTTTAACCCTCAATGAATGCTAGAGTGGATGGAGACATCTCTAGTATTCAACAGGGTTAAAGGCCCCTTTTAATCAAAATATTAACTAGTCCCATTTAGTAGAGCTGGTTTGCTCCAGAACTGCTTTTTAGCATGGTGAATATAAGGCCTTCAGGATCGTTGCTTCATAACCAAAAGGAGAAGGGGAGTTCATAGATACCTAATCCTTTAAGGATTAAAAGGGCGTGCAATGCTTTGCTTCACAATATGCTGCATATTCCTCTGGTTCTTAAGAGGTTAAATATCCAAACAGCTGTAAACATTCCTCTCTTTATGAAAAGCACAAAAGAAAAACGAGGACACAGGGGGGCACTGCTCACTGTATAATAACGGTTACATTCCAATCATACCAGTATGGGAAGAAACCAATATGTTCACACTCACAAAGGGATGAAAGCTGGACTGTGCAACACACAGACTGGCAAACAGGCTTTACCAGGCTTATAAGGAAAATAGACCCAAACCCATACTGGTTGTGTTGGCTGCTATTCTTTAAATATACATACACCATAAAACAGTGATTCTCAGCCTATGCCCTCAGGGCCCACCAACAGTCCAGGACTTGAAGATTTCCCGACTTGACTACAGGTGTGTGAATCAGAGGTTCACTCATTCTGATTCACTCACCTGTGTTCAAGCAGGGAAATCCTCAAGTCCTGAACTCTTAGTGGTCCATGAGAGCACGGGCTGAGAACCATTAAAACCCACAAGGCCTTATGCACGATACAAAAAAGGGACAATTTTGGGGTAAAGTAAATGAACCATAGGGGAGAAATAAAAAAATGCCCAAAATCTAATGGAAATGCTAGCTTGCTTCACAATAAAATAGAGACCTTTCTAGCATTCAAGGGGTTAATGCCCAGTTTAAATCAATGAACATTTTTATTGCCCCCTATGGTGCGGTAGGTTTACCCTGGAATTGCGCCTCATTTGTTTTTTGCATAAAACCCACAATGTACCTGGCCACTTCACCAGGAGAAGCTATTAAAATGCCATGGTAATAGGTTATTAAATCCACTGACTTATAGAATTGTTTTTTTTTTGTTTTTTTTTTAATTAAAATATTGTGTACTGATTCACCATTTGTGTATCCACATTTACCATTCAGTTTGGGAACAGAGTGTGTGTATATATATATATATATATATATATATATATATATATATATATATATATATATATATATATTTAAATACCACTTTGGGGTTATTTTATGTTATGGTATATGGCCCACGCATGAGGATTATAGTCTGTTTAAGGTCCCTGGACACACCAGTATGATCTTTTGACGGTGGTCTGGCCGTGCACTATAATCACAACTAATACCTTAATGGAGGTGGGTAGGTATGTGTTTTATTAGCCACACTGATTGAGGAATAGTGGAGAGACTTTTGGGACTCCGTACAAATTATTCTGTGTCATTACGTACAAATCAAATACTACGAATATACATCTTGTGCCAGGTTATATAGAAAAACAACATTGTGTGGTTTTAACATTAGAGTTAGAATATTTTTAATAAATGACATGATATTGAACCATTTGACACTGTATTCAAATTGTGTTGTATGACCCTAGTAAGAAGATCCTTATCCTTATCTCGGATTCTATATTATATACATTAGAGCAAGAAGAACCTTTTTTGGTATTTTGAGGATTTGTTTTTGGGATCCTTTTCTTTAAGATTTTGTTATAATGCTTTGTTCCAGCCTCTTCCATAGGGTGCACATTATTTTCCTGTAATATATAAACCCTACACTTATCTCTGCTTTACTCTCCATCTTTACAAATAACATAATTCTGCCCTACCAGTATTCATTTAACCCAACCCAGTTTGACACCATGTGCTGTATTCAGGAAGCTGAAGTGGTGCAGTTCTGGACCAAACCAACTGCACTGTAGGAGAGAAATTAAAATTACTACATATTTAAATTGCAGCTATCAAACTGACAGTGCCACATCAAAAGATCTGTTCCCCTGGAAGCATAAGTGTTTATAAAGAAGGGGCTGCAGTGTGATCCCAGAGGACCAATGGGGAAGCCAAATGGAGGCGGGACCCCCAATGCAGTATCTCACACAATACAGTTTCAAAATCCAGACAAAGCAGGTCAGTGGAGATTGCACACTCAACACAGGGCTTTGTGGCCGAGAACCAGACTTGTAGTTTGTGTTCTAGACCCTCCAAACAGCTGATAGAAGCCATTTCATGGCTGCATTGTGCCACAGCAGGTGTTTTTATTAAGTCTGCTCCCAAAGAAATAAAAATGTGGCACAGAAACCCCCCCCCCCAAAAAAAAAACAACGGAACATGGACCCTTCTTGTTCTGTGCTCTTTTCAGATCATTGGCTTCTGAGAGACAGAGGCTGGGTGTCCATGGGGGAGCTGCTGCCATCTGAGGATTGTATCCAGTACCATTGAGTGTCAAGGCAGGGTAGTGTCCTTCACCTGCCACCAGTCACCTTCATTGAAAGTGACCACCATTTTTCGAAGTAAACATCTTGAAGTTTTGTGGAAGGGATTTGAATACATTGTAACCAACATAAGTCACTATAAGGAACCTCCTTTTTTTTCTCTCTATGGATTTAAATGGGGCTTTTTACAGAGGACTCCAAAGCCTTACAAGAGCAATGTATTGGGTATCTTCTTAGCATTAAGGGGTTAAAATCCCCTTTTAAAGCATGGGGAATTTGGGTAATGTTTATTTGCCCTTCATGGGGCAGCTGGTTTAATTCAGAATTGCACCTGTTTAGCTTCCGGAATACAGCCCTATAAAACAAATATTGAATGAAATTTCAAACAAATCGCTAAGCAGTTTGGGCAATGCTTACGGTTGTGCTCCTCAGTGGCAGTGACAAGAGCCTGCAGCAAGTGCACTCCCTCCTGTATAACCAGCAGTTCTTCCTGGCTCTGTGGCTTCCTGCTATCTGCCTGGCTCAGGTGTCGCATGACTCTAGGGGCCAAGCTGCACACATAGGGGGCCACAACTCCAGAATTGGGATGCTGGAAAATGGATAACAGCAGCCGGTAGCATTTTAACTGCTCCTAGAGAATGAGAATTAAGAAACAGATTATACAGAACCCATGCAGACCTCCTTGCTGCTTATTAACTCCTTCGATGACAGAGATAGATCCAGCTCATTGTGTTGCAATACACTGGTGGCATCCCTAGCATCCAATGGGTTAATGAATCAGAGTAAATCAGCAATATTTATCAACCTCCTTCACAGCCATAGGGGCAAATCCCCTTCCCCCATCCATTTACGACCCCTTTATAAATAAACAATAGTAAGTGCTGAAAGTTATCGGATAGTTATGGAAATCAAATTGACAGTCGCTTCTTGACCACCCTGCAGATCTCCATGAGATTCACTCAGCACTTCTGGGAGAAGAAGCAACAACGCTTTTCTCTCCACGGCCTAGAATGGAGACGACAAGAATCTCCCAGAAGCTCTGACATCACAAAGTCCTGCAGATCCTACAAATCTGAAGGGTGAACGAGGACAGTATGTCAGAGTTTTTAGATATGGGAATTCATAGCTATCGGGCAACATCCTTCACTTGCATTTTCAAAATTCATTCCTCAAACAATTTACTGCTTCAGAAAGGTATGCAAAGCAATGCTTCTCACATACTTTTGGGCTTGGCACTGGAAGTGCTTTTATGGTTGCTGCTTGTAGATTTTTACTCGAAAGATGTAACAAAAAAATGGTGCCCTCCATCAGTGAAAAAGTTGGGAGTCTCTGTATTATGGCCTATTACTGCCAGAGGTTGGGTTTCTCTCTCTCTCTCTCCTATAAAACACCTCCTCTGATGGACGAATGATCAATTAATCTTTGCTTCAAACCTATTTCACATCATTGCAAAACGGTTAAGGTTGGCCAGTCACCAAAATATTATGTACACCACTATCAAAATGTTTGGTTTTATAAACAATTTGTGTTAATTTGATTCCCGATCCCCCCAGAAGGATTCGTGACTCTTACATTAGGATCTTTGCTGTCAATGCTGTGCTGAAATTTCTGGACAACTGCGCTCTGCAGGCCTGTTTGAGACATGACCTCTGGACTTGCTGACAGCAAGAAGATGGTGATCGCAGTCAGAAGGCTGATAGAGTCTAGCCTGGGCTCTCGTTCTGGAGGACATGACAAGCAGTGAGAAATTTGGGAGCCATGGGGCAGGAGGTGAAATGGTGGCTCATCATTCACAAGAAAAGGTATACCTAAATCCCACGTGAGTAGCAGCGAGGTGACAGAACTGCGAAGAAGGCTGGTCCAGGAAGCATTGCTTTTCTCTGCTCGGGACATTGGAGATGAGACAATCACTTTCAGCGCTTGTAGGGCCGTAGTAACTGTCAGAGGTAGACGCCCATCGGGAGGTTTCACCGCTGTCTCCTTCAGCACTCCCATTACCAGGTACAGTAAGGTGGGGAGGATAGACACACTGCCTGAGGCAGAATAAAACAAGATATTGAGCTACAATTTCATAAACCTTTTATGGTCCAGAGGGGCTTACAACACATTGTTTTGAAATATGTTGCACATCCATCTGGTCCTTGATGGGTTAATATTTTACTTATTCACATATGTTCTACATAAGACAATAAACATGCGGTTAGGATGTTGAAGACAAGATTTGTAACCACCAGCAACTTAATACGAACTTAAAATAGAAGTGATATAGTAACATAACTGATGGATGGGGGAGGGGGGGGAAGATATGCATCCATCAAGTTCAACCTTTGCAGAATCATCCTTGTTTTTCTGTTCATCCAATACATAATTTTTCTATATAAAAACATGTCATATTACTTTGTAAAGTGAAAAAAGTGCTCTCCCACTTTTCATTCATAAGTTATTAAGGTTCAAACTATTTTTTTAATGAAACTTTGAGCAACAGTATCAAATCGTGTAAAGCAAAAAAGTTTTTTTTTTTCTTTTTTTTTTTTATAATGGACTCTATATGAGAGTTTGGATCAGATTACAGCTCTCCATAACAAGTAGTAGAAACAGCACCACCTGGTGACCACAAGAGAAAATTGAAAGTTAATTTAAAGGAGTAGTAAACTTTTTTTTTATGAAAAAATATATACTGCTGAGTAAAATAAGTAAGTGTACTCCCACTGCTGATAGATGCATATTTCCAGAGTTATTACTGTTTAAATTTGTGGTTTTTTTACATTTGCAGTGCCCCCTAGTGGTCAAATTCCAATTACTTATTCTGTTACATTCTAATGGAGAGTAAAGTCAGTGACTTACATTTCTCCACAGAATGTGATAGAAACTGCCAAATCACTTCCTGTCAGTTAGAACTATCAGGAAGTAAACACAGTAACTTCACTTCCTGATTATTTGAACTGTTATAAAGTTTGAATAAAACAACTGACAGCAATAGGAGTGATCTTGTTTTACTCAGCAGGAAAAGCCTTATAAACAACACATTTAACCTCTTAAGGCCCGGCCACGTACGCGGCGGTCACTTATGGACCACATTTTTTTTTTTTTTTTTAAATTCGATTCCAGACTCCCCAAACGACGTGCAGTCATGCGAGGAGCCCGGAATTCCATGACAGTCCTGGTACGTCATCGGTCCTTTGTTTGGTGTAATCATATGGGGTTTCAGTCCTCCTTTTTCATCCCCTAACTGTCTCCAGAAGCTGGAGAGCTACAGGTTGCCAAACTCCTGCCCTAGCCACTGTTATCATTCAGATTCCCATTCTTCTCCCCAGTGTTCTCTTACCTTCTGGGGAGCAGAGGGAGGGCAACTCTGCCAGGATACCCAGGGAAGAAGAGACTAAGAGACTGGCATTGTGTGAGAGAGGCAATGCTGCTCCTGCTCTCCCTGCTGAGCCCCCAGACAGGCGGGGACTGAGTTGGGGTAATTGTCTGACCAGAATACAAAGGCACAGCTCCAATGCAGCTACCACCAGTGAGCGCCCAGGCACCAGACCACATGTATCATGTCCTTCACCAAATACTGGCAAAGTCTCCTTCTCTTCCGCTCCATCATCCACTGAAAGAGAGGACAAGACAGCGTGAGAGACGTGCACAGATAATGGCAAAATTGGATAGGGCAAACAAACTCCACAACAGATAAACACAACACAAACATTCTCATATACTTTTAGTTAACATGACACAGTTTTGAACAAAGTTTTCAAATATGAAAAAAAAAAAAAAATAAAATAAAAAATCAAAGATGATAGTCCACTTTTGGCCTTTTAACCCCTTAAGGACCAGCGGTCCCAGAGTGTGCTGTCCCTTAAGGACCACATAGAAAACTTTGACGTGACGTCCCATGTGACTGATCACGTGGGGAGGCACGCCGAACGGAGGGACTGAAAGAGATCGCTCCGGTCTTGGAGCAATCAAATTCAGTCCCCAGTATTACTCACCGCACTCCTACAGGAGCGCGGTGAGTAAAAAGTATGTGACATGCCAGGACAGTCACTGTTCCTTAAGTGACGGACCAGCATGACGGTCCTGCCACGTCAATGGTCCTTAAGGGGTTAAAAGATGAATGAATACTGGAGAGGTCTGTAACGCATTGTTTCACAATATTTTGGAGACCTCTCTAGCATCAAAGCTGTTAAAAGCCCCATTTAATTCAATGGGAATCTGTATTTCTTCCCTATAGTGCAACTGACTCCCCCAAAAGTTGTTGGACTTTTGAAAGAGGAGAACCAGTATAGAAGCAAGATTATAAACTAGTAAAATAACTATTTGACTTTTGGAGTCTCTCTCAAACATTTTCCTTTTATCACACTGCAGACTATCTCCTCCAAAGACCTGTTGCTTTGGCCAACTTAAAGCATCATTAATGCAATGTGAAGTCCAATTAAGTTACTACTAGTAGGAAGATTAGCAACATTACAAGTCCCATGCTAGCAACAATCCTAGGGTTTTATGCATGAGACCTTGGTCTTTAGACCCACAAACAGTACCAAGCAATGCCACCGATCTCTTCCATTCAGCAGTGTTCTTATTACCCCTCTCCAACCCACTGTACTCCACCACCTTTCCTACCCTCTGCGCTCCTCCTCCTCTCCCGCACATGTTCTTGTGCTGCATTCAAAATCTGTTTTCCAACCTCCAGAGCCAGAAGTTGCACCTCCGGTGATTCTCGCATCAGCAACAACCGGTGTAGGACAGTGACCAACTCAATGGCTAGGTCCTATGGAACAGATAAACTTTCTAAATGACAAGACTGTGAAAGGAGCAAGCATAGTACCCAAGATTCTGAAGGACAGAGGAGACTTAAAGGGATAGTAATACTTCGTTTTAACTTTATTTTATTTTGTAGGCATTAAAAAAACACGAAGAATGATATAAGTCTTATCTCTCAATCCTTTATGGTTTATGAGATATTCACAAGCAAAGTTCCCCTCCCTTTTTCCTAGTGTAAGCCATCTCTTCTCAGATGTGAGTCTGGTTGTATGACAGTACAGATAACAGAAGGGGACAATTTTCTTTGTATGAAAACAATGAAAGCCCTTCCCCCCTTGACAAGTTTTTCAGCTTTTTCCCTTATCTTAATAGAAGATTGTCCCTCTCTGCAGTCTACCTGGGCACCTCCCTTCTGATCTGGTTGAACAGGGGGGGGATACTTTGTTTGTGAATATCTCTTAAACCATAAAGGTTTGAGAGATAAGACTTATATCATTCTTCATGTTTTTTTAATGCCTACAAAATAAAATAAAGTTAAAATGAAGTATTACTATCCCTTTAAAGACCAGCTAAGTGGCAAATATTTTTGTGGTTCTGCACCTGAAACAAATGCACAGAAATCCGCTGATTACCAAAAAAGTACTGAGCTTTTCTACCAATCGATCTGATCACACAAAATAGCACTGCAAACCAGTTTAGACAGTGCGATGAAGTGATAAGTAGGTAATTGTGTGCACCACCACCATTTAAAACAGACTGAACATTTTTGAACCTTATAATACTAATAATGCAGGGGTCTGGGTTGCAACAAAAATAGGTCAAAGTATACAACTTCCCACAAGTATTCCACTTAGCAGCAGTGTGAAACAGATACATAATGAAAAGAGTCTTTCATACCCAGCCTTGTGCAGAAAGGAGCATTTATCTCCTTAGCAAACAGGAGCCAGTAAGCTTTATGTACAACAGAAAAGAGTAACCATTATGGGGAAAATCAACTGCTCTATAAGAAAAAAAATAAAAAAACAAAACCCCCATTGATTTAAATTGGGCTTTTAACCCCGAGAATGCTAAATAAGTCTCAAAATGCATTGCCTTGAAGTGCGTTCAATGGGTTAAAAGCTCCATTTAAATCAATAGGATATCTTCTTTCTTAACTGTACTGCAGTTGGTTTTTGCTCCACAATTGCTCCTGTTTTCTTTCGTGCATCAGGACCAATAATGGATAAAGAGAACTGCTGTACAGATGGGTCCTGAAGAACAAGAGTAAAGGGATGCAGATACTAGTTATAACAATAGGTAATTACCTGATCAGCCCCTATATGAGTCCTTGGCCACACTCCACCTAGAAGTGCTCTGAGGGCTCGAAGACAGGCAGTAATCCTCTCCATTGGGGCATCCACAGGGGGGCAACAGAGGAACTCCACACTGATTCCTGGAGAAGAGGAGGAACGCAATGTTACATTGAAACCACAACCAAACCTACATTTAAGTCTCCCCAGTTATGAACAGACATAAACCCACAACCAACACCATCCACTGCTACACAGCACAGAAATACCTCCAAGACCGTATTCAAGAAGCTGATGGGGTGCCATTGTGGAGCAAACCAACTGTTCTATAGGGACAAATAATCCCGTGAGTACCAGAGGGTGTCTGACGTATCGCTACAAAATATGTTGGACACTCCTCTGGCACTTAGAGTTAAATGGGGCTTTTAACCCCTTCAATGCTGGAAAGGTACCAAACATTGCTTTGCAATTCCTTGGAGACCTCTAGCATTCAAACGGTGTAAAAGCCCCATCTAAATTAGTGGGATTTTGTATTTGTCCCCATGACGCGTGTGGTCTACCCAAAATATACACTTGTTCTGGAGCAAACCAACTGCACTTTAGAAGACAAATAAACCTTTCTATTAATTTAAGTGGGGCTTTTAAAGGGATAGTAATGTTTCATAATAAAACAGCTCTAATTAAGCATCATAGTATTTGGACTTTGGAGAGTGTTATTTCAATTCTGTCAGAGCTGTAGTTCAAAAGTAATTCAATGACAAAGTATCCCCCTCCCGCCCCTTTTACTTATGTAACACTGCTCAGCCAGATCAGAAGGGAGGTGCCCAGGTAGACTGCAGAGAGGGACAATCTTCAATTAAGATAAGGGAAAAACCTGAAAAGCTTGTCAAGGGGGGCAGGGCTTACATTGTTCTCATATAAAGAAGATTGTCCCCTGCTGTTATCTGTCTGGTCTATGGACTGTATTCCATATCTGAGAAGAGATGGCTTACACTAGGTAAAAGGGGCGGGAGGGGAAACTTTGCATGTGAATATCTCTAAAACCATAAAGGTTTAAGAGATAAGACTTATATCGTTCTTCATGTTTTTTTAATGCCTACAAAATAAAATAAAGTTAAAACTAAGTATTACTATCCCTTTAAGACCTTGAATACTAGAGAAGTCTCCAGTACATTTGAAGCAATGCAATGGAGACCTTTATAGCAATCAATCGCTTAAAAGCCCCATTTAAATAAATAGGAATTTGTATTTGTCCCCTGAGATGCAATTGGTTTGCCTCAAAATAGTTCCACGTTTCTTTGCACATAACATGCTTAGTCTTTAACCCCTTAACGACCGGCCGATCATCGTGGAGACGCGACTTAAGGACCGTGGAGCATTTTCTTTTTCTTTTTCCGGTTGCGGACTCCCAGAACGGCGTGCAGCCACGGGGGGAGCTCAGAACTCCATGACGGTCATAGTACATCATGGGTCGTTCAGTCAGATCGACCCTTGACGTACTATGACCGTCAAGGGTCGTTAAGGGGTTAAGGTACAAACACTAAAACATTTTAAATAAACAATGTGATGCAATCTTGTGAATACACTGCCCAGATTAGAATATAAACTTGACATTACAGCAATATACAAACTGGAGAAAAAAAAAAAACAGGAGTGGGTGTCTAGTGCAAGAGAAATGGGATTGCAGTAGCCACACCCAGACATTTTGTCTGTGGGTGTGGCCTGAAAGGCTACGGCCTTTCTTACAATTAGGCACTCTAGGCTAGAGTTTCTCATCCTTCTCAGTTCTAAGTAAACCTACAGTTTTAAAAGGATAGTAATCTTTGAAAAAAGCAAGATCGCCGAGTCTTCTTTATAATAAAAGTAACACGCGCTGTTTTAAACAGCTTTCGTTTCTGTCATTCATAAGATATTAACTGTAGAAGGATCCCTCTCCAGCCCCTTCTGGACACCTCCATTGAATCTCTAATCCGGTCATGGGACAGGACAGATACAGCGAGGGACAAACTTCTTACTGAAGTCTGTCCCTCGCCGCATCTGTCCAGACCAGATAAAAGGGGTGGGAGGGGGATCATTCTACAGTAATATATTAATAACTACAGAAATGTAAGTTGTTTAAAACAGAGCAAATGTCTTACTTTTATTATAAAGAAGACTCAGTGATCTTGTTTTTTTCAAAGACTACTATTCCTTTAAAGTGATAGTATGTTTGACAAAAATAGCAGCTCCAATTAATCTTCATAGTATTTGGACCATGCAGAGTGTTATTTCAGTACTGTCAGAGTTGTAGTTCAAGAGTAACTGAATGATAAAGTATCCCCCCTCCTGCCCCTTTTACCTAGTGTAAA
Organism: Rhinophrynus dorsalis; assembly: GCA_037306005.1. NCBI lineage: Eukaryota > Metazoa > Chordata > Amphibia > Anura > Rhinophrynidae > Rhinophrynus > Rhinophrynus dorsalis. The sequence goes on from CM074728.1 coordinate 24,461,866, forward strand.
CCACCTCCCCTCAGATGTGGAATCTGGTCACTTGATTGGACAGCTCGCAGCAAGGGACACTCTACTTACTGTGAGCATAAGGAAAACCCTGCCTCCCTTGACAGGTTTATCCTTATTCTCACTGAAGATTGTCCCTCTCTGCAATCCACCCGGATAGTCTTGTTGCTCTGATGTGAGCAGTGTTACATCAGTAAAAGGGGCAGGAGGGGGATACTTTATCATTCAATTACTCTTGAACTACAACTCTGACAGAATTGAAATAACGCTCTCCATGGCCAAAATACTATGAAGATTAATTGGAGCTTTTATTGTGAAACATTACTATCCCTTTACAAATTTTCACAAGTACCCCAATAGTCAATTGAACTATACTGAGGCCATAATATCACTGGAAATGGGGCATAAACAGATTTTAGAACACACACAACCAAGCACACCTAATTTCTATCACACAGAGAAAAACACTCTTATACAAACTCTCATACACATACAATGTTGTGCGCAGACAAAACACACACACAAACACTTTTTATTTTTCATAAATAGGATTTCAAAAAGTAGTTTTCCTGGCAGTATTACAGTTCTTTATAGGTTTGATGAGACTCAAAAATATTGTTGTTTTTTGTTTGTTTGTTTGTTTTTTTGAGGGGGGCAGTATAGGGGAATGTAACTGGCTTCAGTATCCTGATATACTCTCAGGGAGACACACAACACAACTAATATCTCACTTAGTTGCATGGGCTCCTAGAGATGAATAGAGAGGGCAAAAGAGCTGGCAATCTCATCTGCTGGAGAAATTCTGTCCCACGACAATGAAAAATGGAGGTGGAGCAAACATCTACATTCCTAACAGAAAGGTGTTGACTCTAGCTACTTCCAGCAATGCTGCATAGACCTCTTCCCACAGAACTGTTTTAGGAGCCTGTGTCTTGCGTATATGCAAATGTCTTAATGATCAGATGGCAGTGATATGTTTTTCAAACTTCAGACTCAATGAGCTGCACAAGAGTCAATACACCGACCTTTAGCTGCAGGATCTGCCTGCAATCTAGAAATGCTAAGTTGGCCTTCAGACACATTATGTAAGCACGGGCACTGTCATCGATTGCATAATCATTCTAGGGTCAGTAGGCAATTCAATATTGCAGAGATTTTCTCGCTACGGCAAATACGCTCTGCCTATGTGCCAAATACCCCCCAGGAGTACAAAAACCACCGGCTGAGAAACAAACTAGGCCGTAAGCAGTAGCATGTCTAAAGAAAAAACAAATTACAGACGGATAGCAAACAACTCTGTTGACTTACAATAATCCGAAAGAATAATATGCAATACCGACTTAAACTTCCTTCCTGGCATACAACATAGGAGTCAATATTTTTTCTTATTTTTTTTATATTTTAAACTGTGGATAACATAATCAAAAATCCATATGCATGTAAGCCACATTAATTTTTAATGCATAACAGTGGTCTAGATAGGCACTGGATATTTAAGCATATGTTTTTTTAAACAGGATTAGAAAAGCAGTACAAAAAAGTTTACCAACTTTATCCAAACAAAGGCACACAATTATAGGCCTATTTCTATCAATGATCAGTTCTGATCATGTCAGTAAGAATACTGACATTGGAAAGACTGCACTGTTATCGACAATTGTATGGTGTAAGTTACACTAAAGTGACAGGAAGAAGGTTACTCCCTACTAGCTCACGTGTTCTAGCTTCTTATTTAAAAAAAAAAAAAAAAAAAAAAAAAAAAAAAAAAAAAGTATCTCAGATGGGCCGCACTTAGACTACAGGTAACATGCTGGATGCCCATAATATACAGATAAATAATTAGCACTAAGTCTTACGTGTCCTGTAAGAGATTATCTAATTGTAGTGTGATGTGTACATGACCCACCGAGGATAAGGTGGAACCTCTCTGAGTTCAGATCCTCTGGGGACTTGGCTGAAGCCTGTAAGCTGCGCTCTTGCCCCATGGACGTGGGAGTGACTGGGCGGGACAAGTGGCAATTCCCTTCATCCTGGTCAGGAAGGAGGAATCCACAGCTGCTCAGCCACAGAGAAGAAGCGTGAAGGATTGGTGCCCAAGATAGGAGGTAATGAGGTCTGGCTGCAACAGTGGTCTCAGCAGTGTAGAACGCTCCACCTGTGAATAAAGTAGGAGAGAAGGCAGAAAAACAAATTAGTGTGAGGTATAATGGGCCGAGAGGAAGAAAAAGAAAGAAGTTTAACACCGTGGATGTTAGAGATGTCTCCAGTGTATTGCAAATCAATGCACTGGAAATATCTATAGCAGCCAAGGGGTAAAATAATATAGTATGGCCATCTGTTTGTTGTACTACGCATTCTTCATTTACCCTGTGATGGAAGTTGAGCAAGGCCCTCTGCAGGCAGGGTTAGCAGAGCATGATCTTGCAGAGCAGCCAACCACAGCCTGCTGAGAGTGGACAGATCAGCCTGTACCAAAGGCAGGAGGACTTCAGCAGGAGCATTTTTCACCATCCCATCCAGTGCTTGCCTCTCCATTGCTGCTATGTAAACCTGCGAGGAACAAATATTGTGCTCATATTATAATAACCATCTTATAATATCTTTATTTTTATATAGCACCACCAATTTGCATGCTGCAATTGTACACGGAATTTTTCAGGCATATGAGTTAGAGCTTACAATCTAAAGTTCTGGTGTCTGAAGCACATGGAGATAAAGTGGCATGTCTAAGGTCACAAGGAACTGACACCGGATTTTCACAGTGTCGCAAACAGTGTCTTGGATTCAAAGTCAGTTAATTAACCAACTGATGCACTCCATCTCCCACATTTATCTCTCCCCTTCCAGCACATGTATCACTGGTCATCCTTTAATGCTAGAGGGATTCTGATATATAAAACAGGATAATTGCTCCCTACATTCAAGAAAGACTACATAAAATAGTGCCACTGACCCCCAGAGTATCACAGATGTGTTCAAAAGATTTCAAAGGCACTTAATTTTACCTCTGCCCAGGCCTTCAGCACTGCCAGGCTCTCCATGGTAGTAGTGCTCTCACTGTAGACACTGGGAGTGTCTTTTGCGGCCTGCACACGGTTGAGTGAGGACAGGAGCAGCTGCTGGACTTTGTGAAGGTCTGAAGGGTCCTTCACCACTCTGCTGGCAAGCCACGCACTGCAAACCTGGAGGGGGATAAAGGGGGGTGCGGTGGAAAGAAAACATCAATACCTACTAAGCCTCCTACATTTCCATCCTAATGATCACTATAAATTTTGTCAGTGTGTCTTGGTTCAAGAAACATCTTCAATCTGTCCTGGTTTTCTTGTTAATGGGGTTGACAGGACTCTTGCTGGTTGGCCTTATAGACCCCAAACTCCACCCACTTCTTTACCGTTACCTTCCATGGTGTCATGCACCCTGCCCAATTTAGCTTGCAGAAAACAACAAAAAATAAATATTCTAGTGGGCAGAATTTGGGGCTCTGGACTCAAGTTAGCAAAATATGTGTCCACTTCTAAGAACATAACATACACAACTGCTGGAAATGGGTCCCTCTTGAAACAAGGAACAAGAGTGAACTTTAGTGGTCATATTAGTAAGAGGTGTTTCTATACTATCTAAGACCACATAAGCCCCTCAAGCTTCCATTTGTACTGCAAATCCATGATCACCTACCAATGAAGCTTGACGGGAGTGATTGTGAAGTGGGAATTGAAAGTAATGCCTCAATCTTAGCTGAGGATATGAAGCTTTGTGTAAAGAAATACATACAGAGTAGTGAATGGGTGGAAAAGTGACAGATGAGGTTTAATATAGATAAATGTAATGTTATGCATTTAGGCTGCATAAATAAGCATGTTACATAGGCACTACATGGGAAAATGCTTGGGGAATACTTGTTAGAAAAATATTTAGGAGTACTGATAGACAGCAGGAGTATTTAAGAGTACTGATAGACAGCAATGTCACTCAGGTGCTGCAAGAGCCAGTAAGATAATATCCTGTATAAAAAGGGGTGCAGGCACATGGTATGGGAATATAATTTGCTCTCTTTATAATCCCTTAGTAAAGTCTCATCTAGAATATGGAGTATAGTCCTGGGAACTAGTTCTTAAAAATACATTATTGAACTGGAAAAAGTACAGAGAAGTGCAACAAACCTAATAAATGGATTGGAAGATTCAAAGGGATAGTAAACCTTGAAAATCAGTTTATTTTATAGTGTAGCCCTTAAAAAAACATGAAAAATGAAAAAAGTCTTATCTCCCAAACATTTATGGTTTGGGAGATATTCAGAAGTAAAATAAAGTTCCCTTTTCCTGGCTGTTTCAGCCAAATCTGCCATCTAGTGGACAGATTTGGAATTTGGTCCACAGATCAACCGGCAGTTTTTTTAGCAGTGCCGAGATCACGATCTTTAAAAAGAACTACTTAACTGGAACTGTGTACAAAGTGTGCCTGGCTTGCAAGCACGTTTTGTAGACCATTCCAATTAAGAAATTCTTTTTAAAGATCGTGATCTTGGCACCTCTGGAGAGCCACAACCAGTCCCGGTACCGGATTCCAAATCTGAGAGCTAGAATGGTGACGTCCCAAAGGTTTGGGAGATCAGACTTATATAATTTTTCATATTTTTTTAAGGGCTACAATATAAAATAAACGTATTTTCAAGGTTTACTATCCTTTTAAGTTACAAAGAGATACTAAACATACTGAGTTTGTTTACATTAGAGAAAACATGTCTAAGTATGGAATCCATCAGGTCACGAATGACTCAATGGTCAAGGAAATCAGAGGATTTCCTTTCACATTAGCCATTCCCTAATTCAGCAACTGATGGATTGTATCTGCACATTGCTTATTCATCAGTGAGCAATGGTCAGATAGATTCCCAAATTCACACCACCAGATTCAAACTGGCAAATCCCACTAGAGGCAATGGAGACAATCTTGCAAATACACATATGGTGTATGAGAATATGAGCGTATCCCTGTAAAGTCAACATTTACCCCCATTTTTCATTATATTCCCTTCTGCGCATATGTAAGGGACGAAAATACAATGGACCATTGATGAATAACCAAAGTTTTCCACCAATAATCACGGCAAATTGTTTGTGAGCAGCAGTATATTGCATACTCTTCTTTTCCACACTCATGGGAGGATATAATTACTATTTCTGAATATATTCAAGACCAATACAAAGAACTGTTTGGGAACCTCTCTACTCAAGGAGCTGAACAATAACAAGGGGACAACCTTTAATTATTATGTAAAAGTCACTTCAGTTAAAACAAAGAGGGATTTTATACAATTACCTGAGATTGGTGCACTGCATTGCCTGTTCCATTGGGCATACCTTACAAGTTGGGGACCTGGTGGACTGCTGTGTCCCTGCAGAGATTTTCACAGGAGTGGGCAGGGAGCTCAGCCCCCACCCATTCCTGTGAAAATGGCCACCTCTGCTTCGCTGCATGCAGGCAATCTCCATCCCCCCGTAGCCTTGGGGTGTGATGGACAGCAAACCAGAAACCACTATGATAGAGGTATTATATATATCTATATCTAGCAAACTGGAAAGACTGGACGCACTCACGGGGGGGGGGGGGGGGGGGGGGAGAGAGAGAGAGAGAGAGAGAGAGAGAGAGAGAGAGAGAGAGAGAGAGAGAGAGAGAGATAGAGAATGAATATCAGTTAACTTCAGGGCATATAAGAAGGGGAATGGTTCCAGGAACATGAAGGTGGCGATCATCCACTACTTGGAATTGCAATTACCAGATCGTATCCCAATTCAAAAACATGATGCTTAAGAGGCTGTTCACTTCAGGGATCCATGGCCATCAAATCAGAAGCAGCTGCAGACTGCAATCAAACTTGCATGGACCAGGATCCCTGTGGAACACTTCAAAACCTCATGAACTAAACTCCCACTAAATGGAGGCTGTTCTGAAATGGACAGTAATACATATATTTGGGTTTATCTTACTAAGTAATACAAGAATACTCCCTCCGTTGAAAAGTATTTTATTCAAATGTTATTGCAGCTAAGAAGTTCATTTATTTAGGTGTCTCAATGGTGTGAAATTTTACAGTGGTGCAGTTGCTAAACCCTCCTATGGAAATCTCTGGTCAACTGACCATAAACTTCCATAGGATGCTGTAGGCACTTTAAATTGTCAGGCACTGCACCTAAAAATGTCAGTTCTGAGCTGCGATAACTTTTGAATCCAATATTTTTCAGCAGTGGGTGTACCCTTGTTGTACTCAAGCTGCAGTATACATTTTGCTATATATATTGAGTGTTACTATCCCTTGAAGGCCAAAGGAGGCTTCTACCTGCTATTAAGTTTGTGTACTTGATAAACTGGCCCCCTTATTGCAAATCAGAGGCCAGAATGTGAGAGAAGTATCAGAGGAATCACCTGGCAGGCCTTGGCCGTTACATCAGGAGGAGTGTCTGCATTGAAAGCTGGTCTCACTGCTGCCAACACCTGGAAGAGTAGAACAGAGTTACCCATAATCTCACCCCTTGATGAAACTGAGCCCAAGGGCTTAATTTACTCAGGAGAGAAAATGGGGCATTGAATATGCCTCTCTTCTCTGCTCTGGTTTGCAATTTTGTTTTATTTTTTATTATAAAGGATGTTGTAAGAGCTCACATTGGCTTGGTATTGCTCCAGGATGAGGTGTCCAGGAAATTCTGGTTCTGGCACAGTGGCGAACTTCTGTATGACCACAAGTAGAGCTTGGAGCCCAACAAGACGGAGCTGCTCACTGTGATCTGTGGCGGCCATGAAGGACATGCGGATAAGATCCTGCAGGTGCAGCACCAAGAAATCCCCTGAAGAACATGATCACACACACATCAGCATTAAGGTCTACTAGTACAAATAACACTTTCATACTTCTACCATCCACTCACTCTCTGGTTCTTTGTGCTTCATCTCCTGAGCCTGTGCCATATCAAAGTGTGCACTGCCCTCTCCTTCACACTGTGCCACCAGCAAACACACACACTCCATGGAAAAGACTCGAGTGCACCAGCGGGGGCTAATTGAAGAGCCTGGGACATCCTCCTTCTGAGAGGTTAACACAGAGTCTGAGCATGCTCTCTCACCCTCCTCCTCCTGAGTAGGGTCTACGGAAGCCACTGCTGCAAAATCTGAAAAAGATAGAGAATTTAGTTGCATATAACAGCATCATCCTGAAGGAGCATTTCCTGTGCTACCTTAACACCTTACAGCAGCTGTAAACTTTTATTATGAAAAAAATATGTAGTGTAGGGCTTTTTCTGCTGAGTAAAACAAGACTGTCACTGCTGTGATATGTTTCTTAGCAAGGTTTTTACACCTGAAACCTGTTATCAACAGTGCCACCTGGTGTCCTTTTCTATGGGAGAGGGAAGCCTGAAGCTACAGTGCTTCATAAAATTTGATAGTAAAAGACCTATCACAGTTTAAGCTATTATACATTTTGAATGAACAATCTTCCAAAAGGGAAATCCTCCAATGTACCTTTTTCCCTAACAGATCTGTACTGATATTTTAAGAACTGGAAAAAGCACTTTTTTTTAGTACCTTCATGCTGGAGGACACACATATGGCTTGGTCCTTCATATAAACAAGGAACACTGTTAATAGTGACAGAGCAGTCTGGTGGACCATACAGCATCTGCACCCAGTTGTGTATGATGTTCAGATTTCCATTCTATCGCCTTGAGCCGATTAATTCTGGTCTGAGCATAAACTGCAGTATTTTAGTCATTGCAATCACTGCTGTTAGAGATCACAATTTACATCACTATGGGTGCACTATAAGCAATTACAGAGCCCTTCCATAAGTGTGACCAATAAGGGAAGTCTGCTGTCGGTGACAGTTGTTTCCCCCTTATTGCTAGTAACTGATTGTATCAGTTTCCAGAAGTAACACTCTATTAAAGGTATATATGTGAGCAGTGACCCGGGGGAAGATGCACTAAGATTTGATACTGTGAAGGACTTGTTTTGACAATGTGATGACAATATTTTGCCTAGGAGAACAGACACACTTCATCATTTGATCTAAAAATAAAATATTCAGTCTTTCTCTGAAAGTAAGAAAAAGTTATAAGAATATATAATATAGGAAGTGGGTAGCGATTATGGCACTGGTGTCTCCTGTGGCCCACGCTCTGCTGTTCATCCTCATTGGCCAGCTGAGCATGATTGACATTTTAGTCCAATAACAGCTGAAAGGATGCAGGTTTCTGATGCTTATTGAATGCCCCTCCCCTGGAGTCTGGAAGATACATGTCAAGTACGATTTTTCTGGAAAGGTAGTGTACAAGTGGATTGCCCTTCAGGAGGATGTTCTATTGTACTCCAGCCCTTGCCTGCAGTTTGCAGCGTGCATAGAACCATATTCAAGAAGCTAAAGAGAAGCAATGCTGCAGAAAATCAGTTGCACAACAGGGAACAAATGAAATTCCCAACGGTTTTGAATTGGGCTCATAAGCCCTTGAGTGCTACAGAAGTCTCTAACCCATCTCAGTGCTGTGTTGGAGACCTCAATAGCAGTCCAAGAGTTAAATGCCCCAGTTAAATCAAATAAAGTAATTATAATTTGTCCCCTATGGTGCAGTTGGTTTTCTCTTTAATTGCTTCTCCTAATTTCCCTGAATAAGACCTATAGCTTGTGTGCATTACGCTAAAGTCACTCAGCCGTTGACTGTGTAGTGAAGCAACATGTTCCCACCGGCAGAAGCAGATAGGATGTCTTTTTGGAGCCGGAGCCAGAAGGAGAGACGAGACAGCCCTGTGCGGTTCTGCATGTGTAGTAACGTCTCCTTCACATCACGCAGCAGCTGACGGTCACTCTCTCTGTCCAGCAAGCTCAGCAGGACACCTTCCAGGCCCAGCTCCCTCATGTTGACATCTGTGCAGGGACAGGAAAGGACAAATCTCTTAAGCAGGGGTAAGTAACTTGTGGTTTTCCACCTATTGTTGAACTACACCTCTCATCATCAGCAGCAGCAACAGCAACCAGTGAGTTACAGGTTGTCGACTCCTACTCTTAAATTATCAGTTTGCCATTAATCATATAAATCCTCACATAGACAAATACATTCTGGTGCAAAGAGATTCAAGGATTATCTAGTCAAGTGAACCAACTGTGTAGCTAAACAAAGAACTGGGAGATTATAGAGTAGGGGTCTCCAACAGGTAACTCCTAAGCTAGTGGTAGCTCTTCAACTACCAGTGAGTAGCTCTCTCCAGCCCAATCAGGTATCAAGCTATCTGGTCTACAGCGACAGGATCAGTGGTTGAAATCTGCTCCCCAATTGGCCGCAGCCAATCTGGGCACAGCATTTATCTGCGATACCCAACAGTGGTCAATCAGAGAGCTGACAATAATGTAGATATAGTGCCTCACAGCATTTTTATGGTGTTCCTGCCCCACTGTCATGGTAGCTGCTTACAGATTATTCCACATCACTTGCATAGATGACTTATGGTAAATGATCTGGGAAATGTGTGGTGTTAAAGTGAATAAAAGCAGTGTGACTTCATATTCACTCACCTTGCCATAGTGATGTCCATGCACCTGCGCTGTCAGTCCCAGCCGGCTCTAGTAGGCATTGCTAGGAGCCTTTCGGCTCCGGAAGGGACTGACAGAGAAGGCGTGCGGACGTCAGTAAGGCAAGATGTCCGCGATCTGTCCTGCCTGTCAGCTGTGGAAGAAAGGATAAATCTATTGAATAAGGTAATAATTCTGGCGACTAGCGCTACTAAGCATATAGTCGCCAGATGGGGAGATATTTAAGCTAAAGTTGTTTCGCGGTGGGAGTTCCACTTTAAATGTTTTATTAACTTTAAACATGCATAGTAATATGGGAAGTATTGTTAAGGATGGGAAGGCATTAGCAACTGAAAAATCTAGAGCTCACTGGAGACCCACAGATTATGTCTTCTATAATGAATATGGGATTTGGCTTGAACAATTGAGCTGGTGCATTAACCAACTGAGCCATCATTCTGGTGTATATTGGGCTTTATGCCAATTTGTGTGCTGCCAGTCTCCTTTACATGGATCTCCCCAGCTGGTGTTGGGAATGTGTGATACGGGAGCATGGCCAAGTCACATTTGTGCCATTTGGGCTGTGCACTGTGAGGCTATGTGACCAATGTCCACATTCTTACCAGTGAAATGGTTTATTTGTTTAATACCTTGATTTACCTAGGTAAATGTCCTTAATAAAGTAATAAGTCGTATCTATCTGTCTTTCTATCTGGCATTTTATCTGCAGTTTCCTGTACACAGTGATTGGTATTGAAATCTTCCTCTAGATCACACCCCTTCACAATAAACTATAGCAATGATTCTCAGCTCCTGTCCTCAGCACCCACTAACAGGCCAGGACTTAGGGATTTCTCTGCTAGAGCACAGGTGTGGTGATCAGAGGCTCATTCACATTGATTAACTCACCTGTGCTCTAACAAGGAAATGATGTGATCAGAGGCTCATTCACATTGATTAACTCACCTGTGCTCTAACAAGGAAATCATGTGATCAGAGGCTCAGTCACATTGATTAACTCACCTGTGCTCTAACAAGGAAATCATGTGATCAGAGGCTCATTCACATTGATTAACTCACCTGTGCTCTAACAAGGAAATCATGTGATCAGAGGCTCAGTCACATTGATTAACTCACCTGTGCTCTAACAAGGAAATCATGTGATCAGAGGCTCAGTCACATTGATTAATTCACCTGTGCTCTAACAAGGAAATCGTGTGATCAGAGGCTCATTCACATTGATTAACTCACCTGTGCTCTAACAAGGAAATCATCAAATCCTGGCCTGTTAGTGGGTCCTGAGGACAGGAGTTGAGAAACACTGAACTACAGGCTCATAAAATACCTGAAAGGACTATAAGGGACCCTGGTTGTTTTCAGATTGAAATAGTCAGTAACAGAACCAACAAACAATGGAAAAAATGGAGATCAAATGCATACATAAACAGTAAATAGAAGCAAAAGACTGCTGTATGAAGGACTCTACCTAGGTAAACCCTTCTAATGAATACATTAAGATCCCCTTATTCTTTTAGTTCCCCTACAACTTTTTATTAAAGCATTAAAACAAAGTAGACAAAATATACAGCAAATAAAATAACGTCACTCCTTATTTGTCCCACAAACTGTGGAAGAATTTATTACTGTAGCATATGGACATATTGTGGGGATTTACTGAAAACAGCTTGTAACCTATGAAATGTATGAACCGTGGCACTTTACGGTTTGCCAAAATTAACACACAAATAAAGACATCTAAAAAATTAGCTGTATCAGTGACAGCTGAAAAAAATGTTTTAAATTTGCTCTTTCGCAAAATCATCATCCATAATACAAGGTTGTATCTGGGAAGCTAAAAAGGAGCAACTGGGAATCAAACCAAATGCAAATGAGTGGAACATAAGGGAGAAGTAAAATTCCCCACTTGTTAAAACTGGGCTTTTAACCTGTTGATTTCTAGACAGGTTTCAAACACACTGGAGGTTAAGCACTAAGCTGTGATAAAGTGGAGATGACTTCTCCAGTGTGATAAACTCTCCAGTTCCTATGTTATTCAAAGGAACCTATCTACTAATATATCTCATGTTGGAGAAATCTTCGTGTATTGGCTCCATAGTATAACATAGGAACTGGAGAAGTGATATCACTGAGACGTCATCAACACTTTATTACCTCTTTATCACATCTTAGTGCATTTCACCCATTGCATCACAATATGTAGGGGATCTCGCTAGCATTGAATAGGTTATATATCAATATGAATTTTGGGAATGCTTCTTTGTGGTTAGAACTCTCAGCACTCTATCACTGGGATTACCTACAATTCTGTAGTTCATATGGGCATGCTACCCCCACCTCCGCCGCCCAGAGCGGACAGTCATAGTGTTTATTTAGTATTCCAATCCTGTTTTGTTGGCAGGGTATCTGATCCTTGCCTTCAGTCTAGACCACCACTTCAAACCGTCACCTGCCAGCAACCAGTGCTTTGAACCAAGAAAACAGCTTCAGTCTGCCACCTGCCCACAATCATTGTTTGAACTTTGATCACTGCTTCAGTCTGCTGCCTGTCCATGACCATTGCCTTAAACTCTAATCACTGCTCAGTCTGGCAGTCCCTTCCAGTAATCACCAAATGTATATAATCTTGGAAGTTAAGGTGCACTGTTTATTCGATGGCTTGCCTAGTCACTGTTTAGTCTTGTCTGTGACTTCAAGACTACCCTTTTGCTCTGGATGTTATCTCCATATGGCAGCCTCTCTTGACCTCCCTACTACCAAGAACCTTAGAGTAGTCTGCCCAAGCATCCCACTGTGCTGCCTTGTGTTAAACTTCTGTACATCAAGTACAGACTGGCTTGTTTTGCACTGGCACATATTTATTATAATAAGAGTATATAATCTGCTCAAAGTTTGCATGCTGTCAAGCCCATAGTCCAGGCATCTGCACTGCTAAAACTCCTGTTTTCCCAGTATTCCAACCTACAGTCAACTGAGACTTCTGTCTTGCAAATGCACCTTAACCATTATCTCTCCTGACAGTGTCTGGTCCAGCTCCCACCTTCTATGAACTTTAACAGTACTGTTATTGCATGCCAGGATTTGGATCTCTTGTCTATTCTATCATTTCTTCATCTGTCCTGCAGGCTCATCATTCTAGTCTAGCTAGTCAACCTGTGACATTTATCCCTTATAGTGCAGCTGGGTTGTCCTAGAATTGAACTTCTTTAGCTTCCTAAATACAGACCTAATGGAGGTGCCAGCCTGACAAAGGCATGGGTTTAATACAGAACATACACAGTATTTGTTGCATTTTCTTTGTAGTTGAAGCTCCAAAAATAATCATCTTTGCTATCTTAATGAAGAGACGTACCAATTTTTAAGTCATCTTGCCCTTCTTTGGCTACAGCCATGGCATGTTCTGACACTTCAGCTGCCTCCCTCTGTGCAAGTTGCCTCAGGCATGCTAAGACGGCCCGGCGGAGCAGTAGGTGAGGGCTGCACAAGTGAACCTGAAAAAGTTAGATAGACAATTCTTGTTTAAAAAAAAACAAAAAACAAAAAAACAAACAAAAAACAAACAACCCCACCCACAAAAAAACACACACATCTAAAAGGACATGCACTGGAAAAATTATGCCTCCTTGTGAATAGTGCTGCTTATGAACACTTAAGGCTGTCTGCAGAAAGCAAACAATTCTGGAGCAAATAAATAAAAAACAAACTTGCACCACAATGGGGAGACAAAAATCCCCACTCTCCATGTCCCAAATACTAAGAAGATTAATTGGAGCTGCTTTTATTGTGAAACATTACTATCCCTTTAATTAAATGACTGGGCCTCTGAATAATTCACATGTATTCAATCAGGGAACTCTTAAAGCTGTGGTCTGTTAGGCTCCCCTGATGATAGGGCTGAGAACCACTGGTTTAAATGGACAAGCCTATGTTAGCAACACACAAGTACAATGGAAATGTGAACAAGCACACAGCAGGCAAGAAAAGCTTTCCTCATGCACTAAAAAATGAGAGACTTCACATGCCGAATATAGAGGGCTTAAAGCAGTTTTTATGGTGTGGTCCCATCCTCCCCCTGGTGCAGCATTACCATACCTGGGAACTCTCCGGATTTGCCCCGGAGACTCCGGTTCTGACAGAGCTTTACCGGGTGGGTCTCCGGGGCAGAGGCAGATTCCTCCGGATGTGGAGAGTTTCTATTGAAACTCTGCCACATCTGCTTTTTCTCCCGTTGTGCCTCCTTCCCCAGCCTTCTGTGTGACACATTTAACCCTCTGAGTGCCAGAGTGGTACGGAATGCATTGCTAATGCATTCTGTACCACTCTGGCACTCAAAGGGTTAAATCCCCCCCAACACTCGAGTTAAGCCCCGCCCCTTTTTGACGCGATTAGCGTCATTTTTGTTACCCCCTGCTCAACAAAGGACTACCCTCCGGGTAGCCCTCAACTGAAAGTTCCCAGGTATGTGCATTAGGTACTAAGAGGCCAGAAATGAACACTGACAGGACAGGATCATTAGGAATTATTTGTAGCGGGGACTGATGAAAGCACAGTACCATGCACTGCTAGCAGAGCTATCACTTAACCCCTTTAAAGAGGCAGTATACTTTTATTATAAAATACATATATATTAAAATCAATTTCCAGCTCAGTAAAACAAGGGTACTCCTACTGCTGGCAGCTGCTGCATTCAAAAGCTATTACAGTTCAAACTGTTGATTTTTTATATTAAGCTGCTAGTAACAGTGCCACTGGTGTGTGGCTATTCTGTTGCATTCTATGGGAGAAGTGTGCCAGTGTCTGAAGTATTCCATGGAATGTGACAACAAAAGCAACACCACTGTGTGACAGTTTGAACTAATAAAATTTCAATGAAGCATCTCCCAATAGTGGGAGTGCCCTTGCAATATTTAGCAGGGAAAGCCCTACAATATATGTTTTTTCATTATAAAACATTACTGATCCTGTATTAGCAGACACAAACTGCAGGGCTGCATAGGAACCATATCTGACCCAACAGGGGTGGACAACTTTGGCTCTCAGGATGTTGTTGAACTACAACTGCTATCATCCTAAGCCAGCCTCCATCCTTAGTTGGAAACTGGGAGTTGTAGTACAACATTTTTTTGACAGCTAAAGGTTGGCTGCCTCTGCCCTCGGGCTGCAGTGGTCACCAAGACACCCTGCAGCATGTATCGTTTCAATACAACTAGTATTAAATGGATGAGGTGGCAACTCTAATTGCAACTGAGCTGCAAGATATTTGCATATGGAAGATATGGTGAAATACAGGTGATCCAAAACAAAAATTACAAGCATTGTCTGATGGATTGGGGGAAGTTTGGCATTCAGTAGGATATGTAATGGAACTTGAAGTGTACATGTATTTACACTTATAAGCTACAGAGGAGGTGACATACCAACATAGAATTATCCAGCAAGACCTCCTGCAGGAGATAAAAAGGATAGAGGAGCAGTCAGGGTCTGCCACTCACCTGCTAGTGAACATACATCATAACCCAGCACACACCTAGGTACCAAAAACAGTGGTATTCAATATCAGAATGTAACTGTACCAACCAAACACTGAATGGGAGGTGTGTATGAAGAACCAGAGCAATTCAAAGGCAAAACAACCTCACCATAATGGACAAATACAAAATCCCCCAAAGTCTCATTGATTTAAGTGGACCTGTGCCTTAAGTTATGTTTCGTTAATTTAAAGAGGATTTAAATGCCTATATGTTGTACTAATCATTTATTTGTAATATAAACTGTTCTAAGAAATTAACCTTGATGGCACAGTCTGACGCAGAGCCCCCACATTGGGGAGGGTGTTCTGTTCTAATAGCACAGGGAGAGAAACGCTTGGACTTTAAAAGAACAAATTAGAATACTGTGCAGGGAATTTGTAAAAGTAGCCTCACTGTGCCACTAACACATAGCTAAAATTCTCAAAAACGATTTGTCTTATTGTCTTATAGTACATATGGTACATAGTTCTCTGTAAAACAAACTAAACTTATGTTAGGGTGACAGGTTCATTGTAAACATAAATTGCAATTCCTTTAAAGGGATAGTAATGTTTCATAATAAAAGCAGCTCTAATTAATCATCATAGTATTTGGACTTTGGAGAGAGTTATTTCTATTCTGTCAGAGTTGTAGTTCAAGAGTAATTCAATGACAAAGTATCCTCCTCCCGTCCCTTTTACTGATTTAACACTGCTCAGCCAGAGCAGAAGGGAGGTGCCCAGGTAGATTGCAGAGAGGGACAATCTTCAATTAAGATGAGGGAAAAACCTGAAAAACTTGTCAAGGGGGGCAGGGCTTTCATTGTTCTCATAGGAAGAAGATTGTCCCCTGCTGTTATCTGTCTGGTCTATGGACTGCATTCCACATCTGAGAAGAGATGGCTTACACTAGGTAAAAGGGGCGGGAGGGGAAACTTTGCTTGTGAATATCTCTCAAACCATAAAGGTTTGAGAGATAAGACTTATATCGTTCTTCATGTTTTTTAATGCCTACAAAATAAAATAAAGATAAAATGAAGTATTACTATCCCTTTAATGCACAAGAGGTCTCCAAAGCATTGTGAAAGACCTGTCTAGAGTTCAAGGGGTAAAAAAACCCAATTAAATCAATGTGAATTCTAATTTGTCATCTATGGTGCAGTTGGTTCTTCAGTTCTTCTCAGAACATCAGCAACTGGGTCTCATCAAAATAAACTGTGATATTCACAAGCACAAGGTGGCAAGCAGTTACTTACACACAAGGTGGGCACCAAGCTGGACAAGTTGACGTGCCTTGGAGCATACATATGCAGCAGCTGAAGGCAGGCGATGCCCTGGGCCTGAACAAAGCAGTCTGGGATTTCCTGCATCACAGAGCACGCCAGCAGACAGGAACTTCTCTGTGTGGACACTAGGGCTCCACTGCCTACAAAGCAAGCCAAAGCAGTCTCCAAATCACATTGACAAGGTATCTGAAGTGTGGCACTGAGATGATAAGGCCTAATTAGAAGTCCCTGCTGAGAACATCAGTGTATTGAAGGGCTATGGGAATTGTAGTTTGAAAATCAAAAAGTTGGCTATTATTGCTCTGTAGTTACAAAATTTTCTATGCAGCCCTGCAGTATGGATATTTAACCCCTTGTAGATCAGATGGATATTCAATGCATTGAAAAGCAAATTCACACCTCAAGGTGTTAATAAGCACATGGCATTTAAGGGGTGAGAAGCAAATCCTAATCAGCGAGGACTGGGACACTGAAACACTGTATCCTTTAAAAATGTCACAAAGAAAAGAGCGTGCAACTGAACACCACATTCACCAGGTCGCCTTGATGAAAAGTGCGACATGAGAATCTCGCCCTGCATCAAAAGCGCAAGAATCTCATGTCGCCTCATTAAATATCGCTGCTGCTTCTGCACACGCTTAGATGACTCTTTTTCCTGTTACCATTAGAAGGCCTTGCCCAACCCATTGCCAGGAGAGACAGGGATCCCGTGTCCATGCCGCGCCATGTACAAGCAGGACCTGCCCATGGATCTGAAGGAGGCTGCCTTGCTGGAGAGGAGGAAGAATGATGAACTGCAGAGGCAGAGCCGAGTGTTCAACACATGTGGTTCCCAAGTTTCTGTTGGACTATATATACTACACTTATATGTGAAAGTAAATATATACTCACTTAATCTTTGGTTCACCGGTTATTGAACACAAGGTGTACAGCATGCAGGATATTCATACCTGGGAACTTTACAGAAGGTGCAACCTGGAGGGTAGCCGCCGGGTGAGCTCTATGATGCGATTCGCGTCATAAAAAGGGGTGTGGCTTAATAGAGACGGGGGGGTTGAAGAAAAGAAGAAAAAAAACACACAAAAAGAAAAAAAAAATGACAGAAAAGCCTGGGGAAGTAGGAGAATGGGACAGGGAGTCAGAGGAACGGGCGGAATGGAGCACAAGTGGGCAGAGTTTCAAGAGAAACTCCCCACATCCGGCAAATTAGACTGTGCCCCGGAGACCCGGTAATACAGTGTTAAATCCGGAGTCTCCGGGGCAAAACCGGAGAGTACCCAGCTATGAGGATATTTATACCCACCCTGGTCGGTAGAACACCCATAATGGACATATGAAGGATCTACTTGTAGTCCTCATAAAATGTTTATTATAAAATATATACAGCTTTTTAGGCAAGTTTTAAATAATAAAATGTAGCAAACACGGGCCCCCCGGCTCTCCTGGAAATGGGTTGGGTAAGGACTTCTAATCGTAACAGGTAACAGCAAAAGGATTCATTTAATCGTGTGCAGAAGCAGCAGCAACATTTAAAGCGGCAACATGAGAATCTTGTGCTTTTGATGCAGGGCAAGATTCTCACTTCGCCATTTTCATCAAGGCGACACGGTGAATGAAAGACACAGTAAAAGCAGATGCACAGGGAAAAAGGGGGGTAGAGGAACTGCACCATTATGCAATATAATAGTATAAAGACTGGCATACCTTGAAGTTCCGGGCCTAATGTGGTGAGGAGAGCGCTGAGGCAGCGACCCAGGCTGCGGTGAACCTCAGGATGAGAAGGGGGTGTTGTGATCAGTGTTGTCAGGAGAAGGGAGAGTGTGGCCTCTACATGCACATTGTACAGGGGTCCGGAAGTATCAATGATGATAGAAAGGGAGTGCAGAGCCCAAGTCTAGGAAACAAGCAACAGTGAGGCTGATGTTCCAAGGAAAGTGTTGCAAGTCTAGGGCAAACCAAATGCACAATTGGGAACAAAAAAAAATCCCCATTAACCCTTTGATTGCCAGAAAAGGATCCAATGCATTGCGTTTTTAAGTTCCATGTAATTCACACAAAGTGTAAAACTTTTCTATTTATTTTCTGAGGCCTACAATCTACTCTTATATATACTCTTGAGGGAGCAGACATTCCTGCTTCAGGGTTCCACTTGTCCAGAATTGTCTGCAAATGAACTGAGATAAGATAACAGCCTTTCTGAATACAGAAACAGGGGACACTAATCTCAGTAGATGGACTGACATATCATTACAGACAGTCGAAACAAAATTAGGCAAACGTTCTCGCAAAATAACAATTTACACATGCATTAAGCCAGATAGGTACTATGTTTTAGTGATTTAAGATATCAATAATAATTTTTACATATGCAAACTGTAAATATATGATATTTCAAGTTATATTAGCCCATTTCATTTTTAAGTGCAAGTGTTCCTTTATTTTAACCAGGTGTGTAACCCATTGATTGCTAGAGAGTTCTCCAACACCACTGCTAAGCATTTAAACCAATGGGAGTTTTTGGAATTTATATTTGTTCCCTAAGGTGCGGTTGGATTGCTCCAGAATTGCACCACTATTACTTAGTACATCAGCCACATCGGTATCCTGAAATGAATCCTTAACCCCTTAAACGGATAGTTATGTTTCATAATAAAATCAGCTCCAATTAATCTTCATAGTATTTGGGCCATAGAAAGTGTTATTTGAATACTGTCAGAGTTGTAATTTAAGAGTAATTGAATGATAAAGTATCCCCACCGCCCCTTTTACTGATGTAACACTGCTCACCTCAGAACAAAAAGTGGTGTCCAGGTGGATCACAGAAAGGGACAATCTTCAATTAACATAAGGGAAAAACCTGAAAAACCTGTCAAGGGGGGGGGGGGGGGCAGGCTTTCATTGCGATCTGTGGACCAGATTCCACATAGGAGGGGAGGTGGCTTACACTAGGTATAAGGGGAGGGAGGGGGATACTTTATCATTCAATTACTCTTGAACTACAACTCTGACAGTATTGAAATAACATTCTCTATGTCTGAAAAACTATGAATATTAATTGGAGCGGCTGTTTCTTTTGAAACATTACTGTGACTTTAAGGACCCATGACGTGCCAGGACCGTCATGGACTTCAGGGCTCCTGCGCGGCTGCACGCCATTCGGGGAGCCTTGAACAGGATGCACACATTTTTTTACAAATTGTCCGTGGTTCTTAAGTGCCGGCCTCATGCGAGGCCGGTCCGCTTAAGGGGTTAAGGACCAGAATCATACAATATGTTGTACGCCCCACTGGTAAATAAAAGTTTAACCCCTTAAGCTCCGGGCGCGCCCGCACACGGCCGTCACTTAAAGGCAACAGACCACTTTTTTTCTAGAATCCGATTCTGGACTCCCCGAATGGCTTGCAGCCGCTCAGGGAGCCTGGAATTCCATGACGGAAGACAAGCTGTAATGGTCCTGGACCGTCATGGGTCCTTAAGGGGTTAAAAGGATACTTACACCTCCCAATAATAAACACTCCCATTAATCTGGGCAGAAGATCCCTGTGGCCACTATGAAACAATCCTGCGTGGATTGGGTCTCCAAAATTAACCTTGAACCCTTTCAGCGCCGAAGCGGTATCCAATGCATTGCAATGCAATGTGTTGAATACCTTTCTGGCACTCAAGGAGTTAATTAATTGGTACTGGATATCGCATGCATGAAGGAGGAAGCCGTCAGAGGGAGGAGTTTGGTGTCTAGGAGTTCTGAAACAAAGAAACATGCCTGCCTCCATGGATATGACATCCTGTAGCAATTAATCCTTAAAGAACTAGAGAGGTGTGTCAATCAGCATTTTGCACACCACTCTGGTCCTTGGGGTGTGCAACGCATTGCTCTGCAATGTGTTGCATTTTCCTCTTGCATTCAAAGGCTGAAATAGTCAAAGATTATTTTTGGGAAACCAATCCACGCAGATTATTTCATAATGGCCATTAAGATTTCCTACTCAGTTCAAGGTAAGTTTTAGTGCTCCTGTATCTGACCAATCCCACCCTCCTCTCTCACTTCCATACAACCCTTTTGTACAGTAATGTCTCCCCACATTTTCCCAATGCCTTCCACAGTCCATTCCCATGCTCTGATGCTGAATTGTGCTTCCCTCCTGAAGGGAATGTATGTGGAATCATTTTTGTAAATTATATCGGAATTTTCAAGCACTGAAAGGGTTAAACTGCCACTTGGTGTCATTTTCTCACCTGGACTTCAGGGGACGTGGTGTCCTGGGAAAGAGAGTGCAAGATCCCTACACAGGACGCGAGGTGCTGTGACGAATGTATTCCCCCTAAGTATCTGTGCAATGACCCCAAGGCTAAAGAGTGACCGGTCCGAGCCACTACATCTCTGGCAGTCTTCAGCCTGAGGACAGAGAGTGAGAGTGGTGAGGGAACCAGGGCAGACCTAGTGGTTCTATACAATTACCTAAAGAGTAGCAATTCTGGAGCAAACTAACTGCACCCAAGGGAACAAAAAAAAACCAAATTCCCACTAATTCAAGTGGGGCTTTTAACCACTTGGATGCTAGAGAGGTCTCCAACGCATTGCTTAACAATGCATTGAAGACTTCTCTAGCATTGAAGGTGTTAAAGTCCCATTCAAATCGACAGGAATGTGTGTGTCTATCCTATGATGCAGTTGGTCAGCTCCAGTACTGTTCCTCTTTAGCTAACTGAATAGAGCCCCAAGTCTTCTGTGGTCAAAGAGAACTCAAAGGCATGATGGTATACACAGGAGCCTGGAACAGCTATACAATAAAGGGTCATATGTTCAAAAGAAAAGTGGAGTATTGCTGGAGAACTAAAAATTACCAGTGATTTAAATGGTTATTTTAACCCCTTGAATGATAGCGAGGTCTACAATGCATTGCAAAACCTGTTTAGCATTCAATAAGTTAATATCCCCATTTAAATCAATGTGATTTTTTTTTTTATTTTTAGCTCTCCTCTCTAGTACAAACGGTTTGCCCCAGATGGTATTTTAGGTTGTACAGGAAGAAAGGCCTACTTGTCAAAGCTGGCTTGTGCTAGTCCAGATGTATACACAGGATCATCCATAACATGGACCAGCCTAGCCAAAGACTCCACTGCAGCACAGCGAAGCCATGGACTGTTGCTCTCTAGCGCCCCTTGGATCAGGCTGAGACATGGTTTCTGTGCTTCTTCTGGACCCAGACTACTGCAGCTAGATGCCAAGTGCTGCGGAAAAAACAGGAAGAACTGTAAATTGTCTGGCCATGCAGGCTCTCTCGTGTGCCATTGATATCTTGGTGGATCCTGCAATGGACCTGAACTCAGAGACGTGGAATTCCCAGAATTCAGGTTACAGAGCCTGTCTGTGCCACAGACAAAGGGGAATCATGAATCCACTTGGATGACAGTGCAGCAACATATAGTTAGTGTTATATAAAATGAATATAATATAATGGAAACACACAAGTGAATTTAAGTTTATGTAGGAGATCTATTATGCCACTGTATAAAACTTCAAAAATAGATTAGAGAGAATATAACAACATAATGCTACGTTTGTCCCAATTGAAATTTGTACTAGAGACAACAAGCATATATATTAAGCTTGCAACAGTGCTTTATATTAAAACAAGTCCTTGAAAAATAGCCTGGAACATTGGACAGTGGACCACACTGCTTCTCCCCAAACTAGAAGTCTTCTTTCATGCTCTGTTCCTCCAGGGAATCTCTCACGTTTCCAGAGGTCCTGTGGCCGAGGAACAGATTTCATCATCGCTACCAGACCATATATATTTACTACAATACTGGTAGGGATGATGGATTCAGTAACTCCACGATTAAGCCATTCAGACATGGATCTAAGTGGTACTACAGTGAAGCACCTTCCACATTAAAGAGAAGCCTATCTATACTTAGGCCACAGTAACCCAGGACACAAACGAGATGCCCTGGAAGATGGTGCTTGAAAGAATATGTCTAAATTGGGGAGAAATAATGCCATCCCGTGTCCACTCTTACACTGCTGCAAGCTTTCAGAAATCCAGGAAGACACAGAAGTTTCTCGAATTGGGTCATCTCAGCTATGCTTAAGGCATGCAAGCTGGCATTGTCCAGGATTTCTCACAGCATTTTGACACTCTTCTTCAGTTGGTGGGAGGAGTACTGGTTCTCTTCACATTCTCATCATTTGCCCAGGGTGTTGAACACACTTAAAGTGCAATTTTTCAGTCTTGTCTGTCCTTTTTTTTTTTTTTTTAAGGAGCCAACGCCACCATGAATCTTCAATCTGGATCTGAACGTTCTTCAGAAGTAACCTTTTGAACATCTTTCTGCAATGGCCATCCAGTAGGTTACATTGAAACCCAACTTCTTGATAGTTATATCCATTGCTTGAAAAGTGGTGGACTTGCACATTTTCATGCATTTCCAGCTGAACCGGGAAATTGATGCTCCTTCTCTTTGCATTAACATGCAAATTGGAAGGAGGTGGTCCTGCAAGCATTAGATGTTGTTTGCCATTTCTGAAAGTACGTGCAGCAGACTCAGTCAAGCTATCCTACTTACGGAGATATTCGTTTCTCTTAATCCATGGGGACCAAAGGACCTAAAGTGCCCTGTCTCATTTTGTCTTAGTCCAAGAGGGATACTGGGACCATGGGTTAACTCCATGATCCCTGTATCTCCTTTGGACAGAGAGAATAGGATTTATTGGTAAGTAACACAAAAATCCTCTTGGAGTTTAGGACTCAACATGACTGCACTAACCTTGAGGAAGCCACAGAGAGCAGAAAGTGCACATAGTTGAACGCTCTGCTGACGGGAACCCTTTGTCTGCTTAATGGAGTCCACCAACTGCTGCAATATCTGAGGTCTAAAAACAAGTTGAAAAGGGTTAATTCCATGGTCACCTCTAGTTTCACTCAATAAGGTAATAAGGGAACATAGTATGGACCCAATACGTCTCAAATATAACACACCAAAGCAAAGGTAAAGAGACTTCTGCTTAAGTGTTGTCAGCTCTCAAACTAAAGTAGGGATGGGCAAACTAAGGCCCTCAAGCTGTGGTGGACTACAATTCTCATCATTCCCAGTCATCTGCTGGGTAGGAGTTGTAGTCTAACAACACATAGTGAAAGACATGTTGCCTTCCCCTGCTCTGCAGGGGGTAAATAGCCATGTTTGGCCTGGTCTTACCTTTGCGACTCAGGCATGTGTGATAACAAGGCTCCAAACAGTGACGACGCAGCCTGTATGACAGTGTAGGCAGATGGCAGAGGTGCAGGCACAGATTCTCCTTCACAGGGCAACTGGTAGATAGAGTGAGGGTCATATTCCAAACTACCACCTGGAATACCACTACTCAGAAGGAGCTAAATAACAACAAAGAAATGTAAAATAAATATAATATATACAGACATATAAATATATAAATGCAAAATCCTGCTGGTTATGATAAAGAAATAAGGTTGGGGCTTCTCTTTGGCTGTGATTCTCAAGAAGTCTAATCTACTAAGCATAAGTGGTGCAATTCTGGGGCAAACCAAACTGCAAAATAGTTAATACAAATTCCCATTAGTTTAAATAGGGCTTTTAACCCCTTGAAAGATAGAGCAAAGCAACAGGATGGAGTCCTCTCTTACATTTAAGGGCTTAAAATCCCCAGTTAAATTAATAGAACATTTTGGAATGTTTATTTACTCCCTATCTTGCACCAGAATTACACCTCATCACATCTGCCCCAGTATTAGTCCTCAGGACACAACAATAGCTTTGCATATATCCCTGCTTGATGACAAGATGGTAACCTGTGAATCACTCCTTTTGAACCTGAACATATAGTAATAATACCCTGCCACACACACACACTTAGCTTAATCTAATGTCCACTAAGAATCAATTCTGCATGACACTGTACTCCAGAATTAAGCTTTACTTAGCACTGCATATCCAGGGCCGGATTTACATGTCAGGAGCCTGTAGGCACAGAAATCTGAAGCACCCCCCCCTTGGCCATCTCCACTGGACACCTCCACAATGCTCCTAATCTCCACATTGCCCCCCATCATCTCCATATTGCCCCCATCATCGCCAAATTGCCCCCCATTAGCTCCAACTTGCCACCATCATCTCCATATTGCCTCCATCAGCTGCATAGTGCCCCCATCATCTCTATATACCATATTGCCTTCACATTGCCCTCCATCAGCTCCATATTGCCCCCCTTCAGCTCAATATTGCCCTCACATTGCCCCCATCATCTCCATATTACCCTCACATTGCCCCAGTGTCCGTTTCCTACCTCTTCCCTGGTGGTCCAGCGGCAGGAGAGGGCTGTGCCCCCTCCTTCTGCACAGACCTGTAGCTGCTGGAGCTCCCGCGCAGTCTTCTATTCAGTAATGGAGAGCTCTGGGAGATGTCATCTCCCGGCACTCTGCATTACTAAAAACCCGACGAGGAAGCGCAGCAGCTACAGGTCTCTGCCGAAGGAGGGAGGCACAGACCTGTGGCGGGGAGGCGAATAATTAAAAAAAACCACCACACACACATGATTGGATGATCCCAGTGACAGGCGCCCCTCTGTTGGGTGCGCCTGTAGGCAGATGCCTACTCTGTCTAATTATAAATCCAGCCCTGTGCATATCATGTCATTGGGGGCAGACACGATTCTCTTTTACAGGACTCCAGAACTAGAAATCCCCTCCCATTGATTGCTTAAGAATATTTCAGTGGGAGGAGTTTGATGTCCTAGAATACTGCAAAACAATCATGCCTGACTCCACAGAGGTGTTAGTGTTCTTTTAAATAGGGATAGCCTTACAACATGACCCACTAGCGCAACTAGAGGAGGGAGAGAGTCCAGATTGCAACATGGACATCCATATACTTGTCATTTTGTAAGCTAATTAGCTTAAGCATCACTTATTAGATAGGTACAGCTCCCCTTTAAAATGGACTACTTCAACACAAGAACCATCACAGGCCACATGAAAGTAAGGGTAGTATTTAGGTTAACTGTAGAATTATCTAACAAGTTGAGAACTAAACATGTCAGAATATGATCAATTATATGGAAGGAGATTGTTACAGAGTTGACAGTGTTTGTAGAATTCAAGAATTAAAGGGACAGTAATGTCCCTTTAAAAAAAAAAAAAAAAAAAGTGTTTTGTAGTGTTTAAAAAAGTAAATTATACGGTACAGATCCTATCTCTCAAACCTTTACGGTTTGAGAGATATTTGCATGGAAAGTTTCCCTTCTCCTGATGTCAGCTGTAAAGCTGACAGCAGGAGATCCGTGTCTGCCGACACGAGGAGGCTCTTCAGCAGAGCCGCAATAGTGATATTGGAAAAGAATTACTTCATTGGAACGGTCTACAAAGTGTGCTTGCAAACCAGGCACACTTTGTAGACTTTTCCAGTGAAGTAATTATTTTCCAATGTCGTGATTTTGGCTCTGCTGAAGAGTCTGCTCGCTGGTCCCAGGACCGGAATCTCCTGCTGTCAGCACAGCGCTGATGTCAGGAGAAGGGGAGGGAGGGGGGAACTTTAAATGTGAATATTTCTCAAACCATAAAGGTTTGAGAGAGATAGCATTTGTGCCATATAAATTTATCTTTTTAAACAATACAAAACACAATTTTTTTATGGGACATTGCTGTCCCTTTAACCTCCAGCATGTTGAAAGGTCACTAATGCTTTCCTTTCCAGTGCGTTGGAGAACAAAGGTCATAAATGTGTGCTTGCATAACAGGAGAGGGGGCATTTTCAAACAAGGAACAGAGGAAAATAGCTTTAACATATACTCCAATTTACACCTGTGGGTAAATTTCCTAGACAGGAGTGCCCACATATCAATTAATAGTTGTTGTTTTTTTTAAATTGTATTTAGTTTCTTGTATTTAGGGGTTCTATATTAGTCTGCCCTTAATTTAAAGGGATAGTAATACTTAAAATGTAAAAATATATATATTATAGTGTTTATCCCCCTGAGTAAAAGAAGGGTACTCCCACTGCTGAAAGGTGTTTTATTCAAAATTTATTACAGCCCAAATTAGAATTTTTTTAGGTGCAATATCACAGTGGCCTGAAATTGTACAGTGGCGCTGTTGCTACACGATCCTATGGACAGCTCTGGTCCTGGGACCATAAATCTCCATAGGATGATGTAGCAACAGCGCCACTGTACATTTCAGGCCACTGTGATATTGCAGCTAAAAAAATTCAACTTTGAGCTGTAATAACTTTTGAATAAAACACCTTTCAGCAGTGGGAGTTCCCTTGTTTTACTCAGGGGGATAAACACTACAATATATTTTTTTACAGGCTAAGGATCCCAAACACATTCCTCACCTGTTCTTCTATAGCTCTGTGATCACTCTCCTGCAGTGAGGATCCCAAAAGCACTAGGTCATCAGGATGGCAAAGTGATGGCAGTAAGAATGCAGCCCCTCCAGGGGGGTAATCAGGAGAGGATAGATCAGCAACCAGCTCCTTCATGATGGCACAAAAGCTTCCTGTGAAGTAAGAAAATAGGGCAAAATGGCCGTCAAAAATGAAAAATGGCACAAGTTCAACTCCGGAATACCCATAAACAGACAGACAAACACACATTTATATTGGGGGTCTCCGCACGTCTGCACGCCGTTCGGGACCCCTGATACCACTGGACCAAAAAAATTATATTTATATATATATATATATATATATATATATATATATATACACACACACTGAAGGGCCGTCCGGTCCCGGGACCAGGATCTCAATCTGTCAGCTCAAGCTCTGATGTCTGGAAAAGTGGCGGGTGGGGGGAACTTTAGAAGCTTATATCTCTTTAAATAGCAAGTTTAAGAGATGGGACTTACATCTTTACATTTATTTTCTCAACCCTTTGAGTGCCAGAGTGGTACGGAATGCATTGCTTTGCAATGCATTCCGTACCACTCTGGCACTCAAAGGGTTAATAGGCACAATTTTAAACTTCATTAAAATGAAGTAATATTATCCCTTTAACTGCCGGCCACACAGCCAGTGCTTAAGAGGTTAAGCAGTGGGCTTCGATAGTCACAAATGACTTATATGGGTCAGTTGTTTTAATCAGATTATAAACTGAAGAGGACTTGAAATTGATTACATCTGATATAAAATGCAAATAAAGAAAATAAATACATATATAATAGACAGATCTGACTGCATTATGAAGAACACCCACCTAGGCAAGTCCTCCTATTATATTAACCTTTTAAGGACCAGTGGGGTGTGCAATGCTTTGCTTTACAGTACACTGCACACCCCTATGCTCCTTTAAAGGGATAGTAATACTTCGTTTTAACTTTATTTTGTAGGCATTAAAAAAAACATGTAGAATGATATAAGTCTTATCTCTCAAACCTTTATGGTTTAAGAGATATTCACAAGCAAAGTTCCCCCCTCCCGCCCCTTTTACTGATGTAACACTGCTCAGCCAGATCAGAAGGGAGGTGGCCAGGTAGACTGCAGAGAGGGACAATCTTCAATTAAGATAAGGGAAAAAGCTGAAAAGCTTGTCAAGGGGGGCAGGGATTTCATTGTTCTCATAGGAAGAAGATTGTCCCCTGCTGTTATCTGTCTGGTCTATGGACTGGATTCCACATCTGAGAAGAGATGGCTTACACTAGGTAAAAGGGGCGGGAGGGGAAACTTTGCGTGTGAATATCTCTCAAACCATAAAGGTTTGAGTGATAAGACTTATATTGTTCTTCATGTGTTTTTTTTTTTAATGCCTACAAAATAAAATAAAGATAAAACGAAGTATTACTATCCCTTTAAGTGTTACAAGTCCACTTACTCCTACAGTTTCTATATGAAATATAGAAATAATTGTTACACAACTGTATTTGTACAATAGTAACTAATGAAGGGTCAGGTCTGTGCAGATTACCTTCATACGTCTTGGGAGGCAGTAATGCCAGCAGCTGGTAAAGTCTCTGTCTATACAACACAGAGCACATTTTCAGGGGGTTGCCATAAAGTTTCTGTAAGGATGGAAGCCTGGGGAAAAGAAATGTCACTGAGATTCATGTACCGAAAAAAGAGTGCTGCAATTCGAGAGTACTCCACCTGTACCATACAGAAAAACACAATGTCCCAACATTCCCATTCATTTAAATGTTTCTTTGTTTTTGTTTTTTTAACCCCTTGAATCATACCTGGGAACTTTCTAAATAAGCTGTCCGTGAAATCTTTGAAATACTTTATCTCTTGATGTTCACCAGAATGTAGATTCCAAGCCACCTGCCCCTGTTGGCTCTAACTCAGACGTAAGTCAATTAGTCCACAAGGACCCATTATCATGCTACAACTTAGAGATATCACCTGATCAAACAGAAAACGAGCAGGACTTCTCCCTCTGCCTTTCCAGTAGAAATTACACAAATGTACACACTAAGGAAGCAGTTAACTGTTACAGATCATGTAGTAGGTAACACTACTTTCACCATGAGAATTTGACCCTTCACCCTAAGATCTGGGTAAAAACCCTGAATCTCAGGGTTCAACTGTGAGATTTTCCAAGTCTTATGTGATGCCTGGAAGACCTCTCTATCATTCAAGGGGTAACTCTTTCAGTGCTGGAGGCTTTGGGGAATTTTCTACCCTTGAGGATAGGAATCGTTTTAAGCATTTTGATATCCATCTGTTTAGGTATGATTATCACTGGTAACTTTCTTTTATATATACGAAAAACTCTATATTTTTTTCATAACAAATTCAGTTTTTTTACCTGGTGCCTTGTGATTGAAATTTTAAATTGGGACAAGCTATAACGTTATTCTATATAATAATTCGCTAAGGATGTTTGTCAGAAGCAGTCATGTGCAGTAGAGACAGCTACGTGCACTGCAGTCATGAGCAGTAGAGACTGTATGCGCCATGGCTGATAACGGAGTTGGGTGCTCCGAATTCAGACTGGAGTCCTCTCTACGCACCCTCCTGGGACTGCTTGGTCCAAGGAAGGTGCGCAGTGCGGACTACGGTCTGAATTCGGAGCGTCCTGCTCCGTTATCAGCCGTGGTGCGTTCGGGCACTCTGTACTGTGCATGACTGCAGAGCGGGCAGTGACAAAACAGGATACGGCCACCAGCCGAGGTTGCTGGGTGGCACTGTGGCCCGTGTACACAGGCTTTTCAACTAGTATTTACATATTTTGCTCATATATATCAAAAACATTTGTAAGTTGTGATAGTTTAAATTATATTTAAAAACCCTAAATCCTCTGAGTATAAAAATACCAAATATGTATAGTTTTACCTACATCTGTGGTCGGTGCTTCCGGAGTATGATTACCTGTGGGATTGCTTTCCCACTGGGTTATAGTAAGCCCCCAGGGGATGAGCGACGAAGGCTAACTGAAGAAAGGCAACCTTAGGTATCCCTGTAAAGAAGGAGTGTTGGTGGGGGGGCACAAGTGACAATGCGTCCCGTGGGAGAGGCTGCTGCCCGTCTTATAGGCCTGCAGCCCCTCCCACAAATACGGGCCCTGCCCTCCACGTATGACTGAAACAGACTTCTAATTAACAGATGCGTTAGAGAGTATTCTCAACATCATGCACATTCCACTGGATGCATGATAAAACTAGCCTTAAACATCTTAATAACTATATCAAAGCATATATTTCCTGAATGTAGACTAAACTATGAAACATAAAATGGCTTATGTTTCTTCCTACACAAAATGATGAAGCAAGCAAATTTAGTTAAAAAATAAGGATTTTCAAAAATGTATACAAAAGTCACAATTTAGTGTACCATTTACAAATGTATACTAGGTCAATAAAAATTCTCCAATGATTTACTCAAAGAGCTGAACCAAGATCAAGAGGTCATCCATTAAGATCAGAGGAAAGGCCTTCAGACTAAAACAAAGGCAGAGATTTTTTACAGTAAGAATGGTAAAGCTACTAAATTCTTTGCCTCAGGATGCTGCACTTCAAGATACTGTAAGTGTTTTTTTAAAAAAAATAATGGATTGCTATCTAGTGCAGAACAATATTGAGAATTACAAGAGTTGGCTTCGAAGCAGATATGTGCTGTTGATCCAGGGAACCATCTGACTGCCATTTGGAGTCAGGAAATATTGTTTTTTTTCTACTCACTTGGGGCTTAATTGGCAATGGCTTCAATGTTGTTGTTTTTTATGCCTTCCTCTGGATCAACGGAGTGATCTGGCATGGGCTAGACTTGATGGACTCATATCTTTTTTTCAGCTTCATCAACTATGTTACAAACTTAGAGTAACAGACAAAAAAAAAGTATGAAAAATGAATATCATATACATCCCGACTACACTGACACCAAATATGTATAGGGGCACAAATGTACAGACCCCGTTGGACAATAATGGAGAACACCAGTTTGTGAAAGATTGTGGGCAATAAGGTTGTGAGTGCCTTCTGGGTTGTCATAATTGATCCTTTACACAACTGTGTAAGTGTACAATACCAGAGTGGGGGGGGGTGAAAATCAGGAGGGTCCAGATGCCCCCAAAAAGGAGGTCTAATTAGTGTATTAAGTGTAAACTACAGGTGGGGGAGTGCAACCAAGTGCCAGACACGTGGTTGTCCTTTTGGGCACATTTTGGGCACATTTTTACAACCAAGCACATGGTATCTGCTTGGTACTCTAAGGGTTTAAGACCCATTTAAAGGAACTGTTTTCACATTATAGAGCCTTCCCTGCTGAGTAAAACAAGAGCAATCCCACTGCTGTCAGCTGTTTTATTCAAATGTTAAAACAGTTCAAATAATCAGGAAGCGAGCGACATCCCAAAAGTTCAAACTGACAGCCGGATGTTACTATCACATTCTATGAAGAACTGCTCATCAGTGACTCAGGAACAATACAAAAAGAAGGGCGCAGGACCCTCTAAGAGCACAAACTATTTGCTTGGTAAATGTGGCCCCCAAAGTAAAACTGCTTACCAGGTTCAAATACGTATAAGCCTTTATATAACTCCCTTCTGTAAGAATACACCTTCAGATATCCAAGCTCTCCGGAGTTTCCAATGGCATGTATTAATTAAAATGTAAAACAAGTTCCAATACAAATAACACAGATATATTATCTGAATATAGTCACCCAACGCGTTTTGTATTTTTGATAGCACTTTCTCAAGGGCTACAAACATAAGTACATTATACACTTAAAATCAATTACCTTTACCATTACCCTTGACTTCAGTGGAGCATTTAACCCTTTGAATGCAATGCACTGGACAGTTCTTTAGCATTCAAGAGGTTAATAGTTAATCATTCTGATGGTGTATAAACAGAATTATAGTGATGCAATACATAAATAAAACTAAAAAGGACTAAGGACCATGTTCAATAAGCTGTAAAAGAGCAATTCTGGGACAAACCGACTCAATCATTGAGAATAAATGACAATTCCCAGTTATTTAAACAGGACTTAAAGAGATAGTAATACTTCATTTTATCTTTAATTTATTTTGTAGGCTTTAAAAAAACATGAAGAACGATAAAAGTCTTATCTCTCAAACCTTTATGGTTTGAGAGATATTCACAAGCAAAATTTCCCCTCCTGCCCCTTTTACCTAGTGTAAGCCATCTCTTCTCAGATGTGCAATGCAGTCTAAAGACCAGACAGATAACAGCAGGGGACAATCTTCTTCCTATCAGAACAATGAAAGCCCTGCCCCCCTTGACAAGTTTTTCAGGTTTTTCCCTTATCTTAATTGAAGATTGTCCCTCTCTGCAATCTACCTCGTCACCTCCCTTCTGCTCTGGTTGAGCAGTGTTACATCAGTAAAAGGCGTGGGAGGGGGGATACTTTGTCATTGAATTACAACTCTGACAGAATTGAAATAACACTCTCCAAAGTCCAAATACTATGATGATTAATTAGAGCTGCTTTTATTATGAAACATTGCTATCCCTTTAATAGCTTGAATGCATGAGAGGTCTACAACACATAGCAACACAGAGCGTTGTAGACCTCTCTAACATTCAAGGCATTCAAGACCTCATTTAGATCAATGTTTTGTGTTTTTATTGTTACTTGTCCTCTATGGTGTGTTTGGTTTCCTCTGGAATTACTTATCTCTAGCTTCCTGAATATGGCACTATGTTTCACATGTACAGCTATGACACAGTCAGGGAATGAAGTATGTGACTGATCTGTTGCCCTTTGACATTGGCAATACTTACTGTGTAAGCAAAGCTACTGCACAAGGGAGGGGAGGTAAGAGCCTGTGCAGTACCTCCCCTGTCATCAGCTCCCCACAGTGGGACACAAAGCTGTGTATAGCTAGGAAAAGAAAGGGAGTGGGTCAGAAAAAGTAATAATGCTCTGTAAACAGCTACTGGAGAGGGTGCATGTCATTCATAAGATTTGTAAGCAACTTAGTGAAAAGTTTGAAGAAATAAAACAAACACTTGTGTGTTAAGTGTCACACTTACCATTCAGAGCCCCTGCTCGTCCCTCAAGGGTCACTTGCCAGGTGAAAGCATCCCCCCTACTCCTCTCTGTGTCCAGGTCCTTTGGGTTCAGAGGGAAGACACTGCGCCATAGAAGCAGCAGTCGGCCTAGTTGAGGCTGTATCACAGCAGGGCCTAGTGAGAAATGAAATGTGGGACATACGGGAAAGGAAATAACAGAAAAAAAAAAAAAATGAAAGAACAGAAAGAGAAGGAAAACAAGAGGAGACCAGTAAGGGGCGACAGGATGCAATATCAGCTTCGACATCTTTATTATTTAACTTATTCAACAATTTCACCTGCTATTTGACTCTGTCCTCTATCCTAGCAGGCATATTTTTAGAGCAGATTTAAGCCATTGGTGGGCTCTGGACAAAGTGTAAAGTGGTGGCCCCTTAAACCCTTGGTTCAAAATGCATTGAAGACCTATCTAGTATCCTATGGGTTAACTACAACAGTTTTCCCCTATGCCTAAAAAGGAGTACTCAAACTTATAGTAACTTAACATTTTTAACTCACATTAAATCTACTTATAGCATGCTGAGACCACACAATGCTAAGCACTTAGACACACTGACACTTGAAAAAATAATGAGTTTTCACTTGCTTTCAATGGGGGGGGGGGCAACAGGGACCATGAGGTAAAATATCTTCCAACTGTTGGCAGGCCACTTAATAGTTAACTTCTAAGTCAGAAGAAACTCCCACCATTTCCTCTGCCCTAAGTAACCCTCACCCCACTCTGGAGGTCAGTTTTCGGGTGTCCTCAAGTACAGTGCAATCACCCCTGGAGATTTTGGAATATAATTTGATGAATTTTACATACAAGCCCTAGACGGGCTGGGAACAATGCACCCAGTTCTGCACCATTGTTCCCTCTTCTACATGGGATGGCTCCACTATGGTCCTCCTCTGGGTTTTCTTGGCAAACAGGAATGGACATTATAGCATATAAGACCTTGATCGCCAGTATAGGGCCAGAAGCTCTGAATGCTGGATTCCATTATGCTCCCCATGACCAGAACATAAGTAAGTAACCTTCCCGCAAAGTGGGACTAGTAAGACAATATTTAAGCAGATAGTTCCTTTCTTTATAAATACTGTGTGCATATAGGACTGTTTTTGCCTCATAGGGCTAGACAATCGTACATATGAATCATGTAAGGCCTTGGATATTTTTTTGTCTCTCTCTATTATATAATATATAATAATGACGCATCTACTTTGTATTTATGTACCATATAAAGTCCTTCCAAGGCTTTTTAATTTTGACTATGTTTTTTTTATCATCATGTGCCTGGATGAGTTCTACATTTTCTTTTCAATTTTATTATTGCTGCTGTATGAGAGGTTTATGTTATGGTATGAACTGCAACATTTATAAAATAACTACTTAAAGGGATAGTAATGTTTCATAATAAAAGCAGCTCTAATTAATCATCATAGTATTTGGACTTTGGAGAGTGTTATTTCAATTCTGTCAGAGTTGTAGTTCAAGAGTAATTCAATGATAAAGTATCCCCCTCCCGCCCCTTTTACTGATGTAACACTGCTCAGCCAGATCAGAAGGGAGGTGCCCAGGTAGACTGCAGAGAGGGACAATCTTCAATTAAGATAAGGGAAAAACCTGAAAAACTTGTCAAGGGGGGAGGGCTTTCATTGTTCTCATAGGAAGAAGATTGTCCCCTGCTGTTATCTGTCTGGTCTATGGACTGGATTCCACATCTGAGAAGAGATTGTTTACACTAGGTAAAAGGGGCGGGAGGGGAAACTTTGCTTGTGAATATCTCTCAAACCATAAAGGCTTGAGAGATAAGACTTATATTGTTCTTCATGTTTTTTTAATGCCTACAAAATAAAATAAAGATAAAACAAAGTATTACTATCCCTTTAATTGGAAGTCTACAAGGCACACTATGTAGGCTGTTCCAATGAAGAAATTATTTTTAAATGTCGCGATTTCGGCTCTGCTGAAGAGCCTCTGCCAGTCCCGGGACCAGGATCTGCCTCCGTCAGCTAGAACACTGATGTATGAGAAAGGGGAGGGGGGACTTTAGCTGCAATTATCTCTCAAACCATAAATGCCTGAGAAATGGCACAGGTATGGTTTAATTTAGTTTTTTAATAGCTACAAGAACACATTTTTTATAATTGATCCAATACTGTCCCTTTAATATTTCTGTATAAGGCCCAATGAGTGCTGTAATGTTAGCCTGTACTTACCTAAAGTCATGACCGATGCTATTAGAAGCCAACCAGCCTGTGTTCGTGGTAGGGAAAGGCGGCTGTTCTGAGTGGCAGAGCACAGTAAGTCTTCAGCCTGGCTCATAATAACCTGAGGAGAAGCACAGCACAGTGTAGAGAGAATGTTACAACAAGCACATCTCTGCAGAGGACAAAGACCACACAAGATGTACCACAACTTGGTTCCTATTAGCCATTTTGAAGGACAGAAACTGGGCCTCTGCCTCCATGCGGGAAAGAAAACTACACAAGTGAATGAGGACAAAGAAATGTCAGGATTGACTCAAAGGCAAGATATGTTCTCCTATCTAATGGTTGTGATTCTACGCAGCCCATTAAAGTGAAAGGAGGCTGGAAGCACAGACCTAGCAAGAGAAGAGACACCTTGAGGATCTTAAGAGAAATCAAAGTGGAGCAATTCTGGGGCAAACCAAACAGCATCGTAGTGTGAAATAAAACTTACCATTGATTTAACCCCTTAAGGACCATTGCCGTGCCAGGACCGTCACAGCGGTCCGACACTTAAGGACCAATGACGGTCCTGGCACGTCATGGAGTTCAGGGCTCCCGGCGCGGCTGCACGCCTCTCCGGAAGCCCTGAACCGGAAGAGATAATAAAAAAAAAACATGCCCCGTGGTCCGCAAGTGCCGGCCGCGTGGGATCGCGCTGGTCCTTAAGGGGTTAAACGGGGCTTATAATCCAGTGAATGCTAGAGTTTTCCCAAATCCATTGTTCTGAAATGCATCAGAACTCTCTCTACATTTCCATTTAAATCAATAGGCATTTCAGGATTTTTGTATTTGTCCCGTGTTGTGCAACTGGGTTGTTCCAGAATTGTTCCATTTTACCTTTTAATCATAAAATACCCAGGACTTAAAATTGGAAGTCCTTTGCTACGAGCCAGACCTGAAAAGTTACTCGCCACTGCACGCCATAACATACCCACCAGGGCTAAATTTTCACTCGCCATTGGCTAGTAATGAGTGGAAATTTTGAGCCCTGAGACACCTTTGTTGGTTCCGAGCAGCCAAATCTGCCATAGGTTTGTGAAAGCAGCATGGATTTAGGCTGCACACAGAGGCAAAATTATACAGACCCAGTGAAAGTAGGTCTGCTTCTATGGAAGTAAACTTTTAATTTACTTAAAGTGGAACTACCACACCACACAAAGTTTCCTGCAAAGAATTACCCATCTGGCGTCTAGCTGATCAGTAGTACTAGTCGCCAGAATAATTACCTCCTTATTGAGGATTCCTACTGGTCCCGAAACTGACGGCCAGGAAACAGAGCTTTAGAAGAATCTGCGCACCTGCGCTGTCAGTCCCTTCCGGTACCTAAAGGTACAAAGCAACGCTTCCTAGAGCAGACTGGGACTGACGGAGCAGGAGCACAGATGTCTCTATGGAAAGATGTCTGCTTTGTTTCCTGGCCGTCAGTCTTGGGAACAGTAGGAATTCTCAATAAGGAGGTATTTATTTTGGCGACTAGTATTATTGATCAGCTAGTCGCCACATGGGTAATTCTTTGCAGGAAACTTTGTGTGGAGTGGTAGTTGCCCTTTAAAATAGCTGTTCATTTTTACCATTATCTAGCTGTTCAAGTTCATCAAAACACTCAGAGATCCCTACCTTGCCTTTACAGTGTGGCACCCCCAGTGGGCACAGCCTGATCGCCCCAAGCAGTGCAGCAGTGATCAAGCTGTAACCACTAACTGCCTCGGGGGATGATTTCAGGGCTGTGAGGCGCTCAGCACAGCGATCCAGAACTGGGGCAGCTAGAGCAGGAAGAGACACAACCAGACAGCGCAGACACCAGGCAGAGGCCAAACGGGCACTAAGACTAGGATGAAGAGCCACGGATATTACAGTGTCCAGAACCCCTGAAAGATGGCAAAACCGAGAAGAGAGAGAATGTTAGCAAAGTCTTTTCATCCAAAGTAGAAATACAATTAGTAAGCAGTTCCATGTAGGCAGACAGTAATATGTTACCTGCACTGGAGTCTCGTAGCAAGGGGGCCGCTGTGGTACCTAATCCCAGTACAAGGTCACCAAGCTCCTGTAGGGCGCACACTAAAACATGTTGACTGGAAGAGATGTCAGTGGTGCCGAATCGAGTCTCCATGTTACTGTCACTCAGTACAGCATCTAAAAAGAGGAAACATTAGATAGAGAGTCAGATATGGGGAAAAGGGAAGGAATATGCCTGAAGTTAAAGGTAGACATTTAATCCTCTGGAGTCTAGAGATGTCTCCAACTCATTGATTCATAATCCAATGAGTTAAAAAAGTGAGAAATAAGAAAAAGTAGGATAGACAGGCATGAGACAAGAAAAATAAATGGAACGGTTGCCGGCTAATATCTTACTTTCTCCTAGCTGTCTACGCATCACAAAGAGATAATCTCTAAGACAGCAGTTGCACTAATATGGATTTTCATACGATCTCTAGAGGCAGAAGTCATTAGCTTTTTGTGACCAAATAGTGAGATAGGTTTGACACGGGTGACAGGTACAAATAGAGGTACAAATAGAGAAAATAGATTGAAAATCTAATAAAATATAAGAAACTAGTTGAAGAGCTTGTTACACGGGCCACAGTACCACTGGCAGCCAGTCACAGGGCAGTCCTGCGCAGTAGAGACTACTGCCCGTGCCATGGCTGATACAGAGCTGGAGCGCAGTCTCTACTGCGCATGACTGCAACACGTGCAGCAGTCTCTACTGCGCATGACTGCAGCGTTACGCACGTTTTAGCAAATTATTATATAGGATGTATGTTTTCCCCAATTATTAATTCAGCTTTTAGCAGTAGTTAATGGGTTTACTAGAACAACAGGTCTCTGTGTATATCATACAATATAATTTTGTTTGCAATTAATGTCGATTTTGACGCCGGGAGTGATATCGTTCTCACTTGGTATAACCTTCATTTCCGGCAATTATTTTTAATTATGCTGTAAGAATAATCCATACGTAATGGTTTAATTATCTGTTATTTAATAGAGACATCTAGAATTAATAAAGTACATATTTTTTTCTATTTACCACCATCCTATAAACATCCCATATGTAGCCAGAATAGAGTGAGGAATTCTTGCTTCATTAAATAGAGAGTGGGTGGTGTCAGGGTTGTTGTTTTTTTTTTTTTTGTGGGGTGAGGGTTCTCCGATTCAGGACACACTCCTTACACACACATGGTTCATCTTATACATTTGTTCTTAATTACATAGTGAAAGTGATCTGTGAAGTAAGATGGGGAAATAATAGAGGAGAGAAGTGGTTAAAAGCCCTAATTATGAGAGATGGAATTTATCCATCATAAAACACCCACCATTTCAGACAAAGTTTTAATCTAATTAACTCTCACTTCTAACCAATGCTAAGACACATACCCACCTAGAAAAAGAGATAATGTGGACATTGGATGTTTCCTTAAGACCAGATTTCTGAAAGTGATTACATTTTTTTTGGGTCATTATTGTGGTTGTTTATGTACCTGAAGACTATATCTATTTAATCAATACAGAATAAGAATTTGTTATTACATGGTATTCTGGACAAGGAGATATTGGGCATTTTGCCTTCTATGTGGGTGAAACAGGCCAGCCACTGCATAAAATGATTAATTCACACAGATCGAGTGTTAACAACAAAAAAGACAGAGACACCAGTGGGAGAACATCTGTGCCAAAATGGACACAGTGTCAGGGACATTAAACTGACTGTACTGATGGGAACTGTTTTGCACTCAGAGGGACAGGAAAATATGAGAGGTTAACTTAAAGGGATAGTAATACTTTGTTTTATCTTTATTTTATTTTGTAGGCTTTAAAAAAACATGAACGACGATAGAAGTCTTATCTCTCAAACCTTTATGGTTTGAGAGATATTCACAAGCAAAGTTTCCCCTCCCGTCCCTTTTACCTAATGTAAGACATCTCTTCTCAGATGTGGAATGCAGTCCATAGACCAGACAGATAACAGAAGGGGACAATCTTCTTCCTATGAGAACAATGAAAGCCCTGCCCCCTTGACAAGTTTTTCAGGTTTTTCCCTTGTCTTAATTGAAGATTGTCCCTCTCTGCAATCTACCTGGGCACCTCCCTTCTACTCTGGCTGAGCAGTGTTACATCAGTAAAAGGGGCGGGAGGGGGATATTTTGGCATTTAATTACTCTTGAACTACAACTCTGAGAGAATTGAAATAACACTCTCCAAAGTCCAAATACTATGATGATTAATTAGAGCTGCTTTTATTATGAAACATTACTATGCCTTTAAGGCTCCA
Organism: Rhinophrynus dorsalis; assembly: GCA_037306005.1. NCBI lineage: Eukaryota > Metazoa > Chordata > Amphibia > Anura > Rhinophrynidae > Rhinophrynus > Rhinophrynus dorsalis. Next base: position 24,501,236 of record CM074728.1, read on the forward strand.
GTTTAATACTGGCCTGAATAGGGACAGGGAATTTCTGCCCCATCATCACAACGTGGATTTGCCTTTACAACAGAGTACAACTGGGTGTGTAAATACCTTTGACACGTACAGAGAATGACTGCAATTTACATCACACTCCTTTACCATTTACTTATCAAAGAATCTGGGTCTTGACTGAGCTATCTTATCTGATTTCTATTCTAAACAATGCAATGTGTACTTGTATTTAAGAGATATGTTTTCATATTTATCTGTGTAACATGCCTGAGGTAGAGTCCTAAGAGGTCTTGAAAGCTTGCATCCTAAATCTGCTCAGTTAGCCAATAAAGGTAACAACTTGACTATATTTGCCTCCTGTATTTCTACTGCTAACATGGTATAAACTCTCACTGTTTTTCCTAACACAGAAGGAAAAGTATATTCTCCAAATGCAAAGGTATATTTTGGGAGACACCAGTTTGCAAGCCCTGAGCATAGTTTGAATTACAGGAGAACTGAATCATTTGCTCTTTAATATTTGGGTTTCAAGTTCCACACCGTCAAAGTGACATTGAGTAAGTTGTGGTGGAGAATTGATCCTTGAGATATGAAGTCTAGAATCTGAAGAAGATGCCACAATGACATATCTCTCAGTTGGTGAAACCAAGATCTCCTTGTTCAAAATGGAGCTATGAGAATGGTGTGCACCTTCTCTTCCTTTATTTTGTGGAGGATTCTGGGAATCAAAGCTAGTGGATGGAAGACATTCACTAGTCTGCAATTCCATGGAAACGTTAGGGAAATGCTCTATAACATATAGGTTTTCATAAAAAAGTTTACTGCTCCTTTAAAGAGAGATTAGGCAGTTAAAAGGACAAGAGACTGGGCAGATGGAATACTGACCAGGAACAAAGCCATGTATACATGCATACATACCCACAGACTTCATGTGCCTCCTAATGAACTCGCATATCTCTCGAGCAGCCGCCAGTTGGGCCTTCTCTCCCAGTAGCGCTCCCAATGTGGCTCGGAGTATGTAGGATATGCAGCGTCGAGAGCAGGCAGCCTCAGCAGGAGTCTGAGTTGCTTTTGGATGGGATACCAAGTCCAACACATGAGAGAGAAGGACAGGTACATTTCTGGCAAGCCACTGTCCTCCAAGTATGCTGATGAACACAGTATAAGCCTAGAGAGAACATGAGACAGTATAAAACAGAGCAGGAAGCCATGGTTACATTGCTCAAACCAATCTGAGATGTATGTTCCTTATTAACAATACCTAGTGCATCAGTATGTGTGTACATAAAGGACAGTACAATTCTACTACCTCCTTTCATGAATATAAATGTAAATAGCAGCACCACTGGTCTCTTTCCAGACCTTTCTTACTACAACTTTACTGCATTCCCTCAGGAAAGCAGTGAATTTGCTGCATACTGGACTTTGGTAAGGTCACACAAGGAGATAGTTGCCTATGTGAAAGGCATCATAGTCCAGTTTGTTACCTTTCCCCATGGGAGATAGAGCCAATGCAGCATCACTGATGTCTCCATGTGAAAGGGTTTTTAGTGCTACAGTGTAGTAAGTTCTTCCCTTGATCACCTTCTCCCAGTAGAAACATCCTATATTATAATTTGCTAAGGATGTTTGTCAGAAGTCGTCATGAGCAGTAAAGACGGCTGTGCACGCTGCGTAACGGGGCGCTCCGAATTCAGACTGAGTCCTCTCTGTGCACCTTCCTGGGTCCCAGGAAATTGTGCAGAGAGGACTACGGCCTGAATTCGGAGCGCCCCATTCAGTATCAGCTGCAGCTCTGGCAGTCAGTACTGCGCATGACTGCAGCGCCGCCACTGCTGGTCCGAGTACACAGGCTTTTTACAACTAGAAAGCAATAAAATTGTAAGGAAAATTCAGCTACCTGCAACAGTTGTGCAATTTCAGTGTGATTCCATTTAAATCAGCTCTTCAAGCGGAACTACCACCTTTAATAAAGATGTCCCTAAATAATTCCTCATCTGGCGACTAGCTGCTCAGTAGCGCTAGTCGCCAGAATTATTACATCCTTAATGCGAATGATCCACTGATCCGTGACTGACAGACAGGACGGAGCGCAGACATCTTTCCATAGCGACGTCTGTGTTCCTGCGCTGTCATCCCCAGATGGCTCTAGGAAGCGTTGCTAGGAGCAGCTCGGCTCCAAAAGGGACTGCAGACGTCACTATGGAAAGATGTCTGCGCTCTGTCCTGCCTGTCAGTCCCGGAGCAGGGTATAAATCGCATTAAGGAGGTAATAATTCTGGCGACTAGCACTACTGAGCAGCTAGTCACCAGATGAGGAACTATTTGGGGTCATCTTTCTTAAAGGTGGTAGTTCCGCTTTCAGGTTTGTAGCAGTTATCACACTGTCAGCAAGCTGTAGTCTATATGACAATTGCAGTGCATGCGTTTTTCATGATTTGCCATCCCTGCAACAATGTCATCCATTTGAAAGGGGCATTACAAATACATAAGTTGTTATATCTATTGTATGAAGGGCTCCTGCCAAGCAGTGCAAATATCTCTGGGGCTATTTTTTCATTGGCAAGTGAACTGGCACTTGTTATATAGTGAGAGCACATGAAAGCGCCCTCACTTTGCCTCCATGACCTGGAAGCGCACAGGAGAGCGCGCTCCAGGTCACATGAATATTTGGGATGCACAGAGGGAGGAAGATTGATTAAGGCACAAGAGGGGAGGTGGAGGGTTGGTGATGGATGGCCCTAAGGTACTAACCTGTACCAGAGTGGTCACCCCTGTTATATCAGGAGGTAATTGCTTATAATCTAATATCGTTGTGCCCATAATAATTAAAAAAAAAAAAAAGAAAAAAAAAAAAAGATTAACTGATTGAAACATTATTGCACACCACAATTTAACTAGCAATAACATTCTGGAAGGTGCGAGTTAAACTTTAAACATGAAGAGACAACTTTTCCTGTGGGTACAGTTCTGCTTTAAGGGTATGTGATTGTAGCTGCTGTCTGCAATGTTTCTAAATAGTAGATTTATGACATTTTTGGAACTACAGTTGCATAACTGTGCTGTGCCAGTGTTAAATAAGTCATGATCTATGCACACAATACCAACCTGCGTTGCTCCTAGACGGACATGGCGTGTTGAGGCATTGGTTCCACCCAACATATCTGTTCCTCCCCGTAGGAATCCAGAGTTGCCACGCAAGAATCCAGCGGACAACAAGCCAAGTGCATCCTGCAGTGACAGTCTGCGTACACTGTGCCTCGGATTATCTGCTTGTAGAAGGAAGGGTGATAGGTATTAATGTAAATCACAGTAAAGGAATAGTAACCCCTTACTTGGACTTTACATATACTGAAAAAAACATAATATGAGCAGTCAAATTGCCTATACTTTTATTATTATTAATATTTTGTATACTTTTTATGTCCCTAACAGTGAGCTACCTGGATCTCAGTTTCCCGAGAATTTCCTGGTCAACAGCTCATACTATAATCTTACACTCCTCCCTTAAAGGGATAGTAATACTTAAAATGTAAAAAAACATATGTTGTATGGTTTATCTCAGTAAAACAAGGGTACTCCCACTGCTGAGGGATATTTTATTACAAAATTATAACAGCTCACACTTGATTTTTTTAGGTGCAATATCACAGTGGCCTGAAAATTTACAGTGGCGCTGTTGCTACACCATCCTATGGACTGCTCTGGTCCGTAGACCACAAATCTCCATAGCATGGTGTAGAAACAGCGCCACTGTAAATTTTCAGGCCACTGTGATATTGCACCTAAAAAATTAAAGTTTGAGCTGTTATAATTTTGTAATAAAATCTCTCTCAGCAGTGGGAGTACACTTGTTTTATTCGGGGACATAAACCCTACAACATATATTTTTTTCTACATCTTAAGTATTACTATCCCTTTAAGAATTGAATACTTTGTGTGCTTTCTTTTTAACAATGTTTACTTCTACAATACGTTATTAGTCCTGCTTTTATGTTCCCTGACAGAAAGCTCTCTGCAAACAGGTCCAAGTAGATCATGGTCAGGTGAATAAAAGTCTAAAAATAGGTGAAGGTTAAAAAATAATATTAATGGCATGTATCTACATAACCAGAAAACTTACATTATCCTTTATTTTTCTTTTCTTGTAATTGCGAGTCATAGTTACCTAGCATATTTAGAGACAATTTCTAATTTGTTATGTAATCTTGTTCTGTCCTTTTACCTTAGATAAAGCACTCATTAGTTGCTTAAAGGGGAAGTATTACCTCTTAAAATGTTTTTAGCATAGGTTTAGTTAATTCAAGCAGTTTTAGGAAAGGTGTGGGTTTTTTTCTCACATACTTTTAAAGATTTTTAATCTTCAAGCTGTGCTGGTCAGCATAATGCAGCACGCTGAATCACCAGCACAGCTCTTCTTCACTTCCTAATTCTCCTCCCACCTCTCTCCTAGCTGCCTCAGGGAGCGCACTCACGCTTCCCTTTGGTGTGGTGTGAATGGCTTTATTGTTACATCAAAATCCAGTTAGCATTATACTGAGGTTGCAACCTCAGTATAATGCTAACCGCAGCCTGATGTAACAATAGAAGCCATTCAAACTACATGGAAGGGAAGCGTGAGCGTGCTCCCTGGGGCAGCTGTGAGGGAGGTGGGAGGAGAGGGAGAGCTGTGCTGAAGATTCAGAGTGCCCATTATGCGGAAGTGCACAGCACAGAAGACTAAATTACTTTAAAAATATGTGAGAGAAAAAAAAAAACCTTTCCTAAAACTACATGAATAACTAAACCTATGTTAAACTTTTTAAGAGGTGAATGGTCCCCTTTAAAGGGATAGTAATGTTTCATAATAAAAACAGCTCTAATTAATCATCATAGTATTTGGACTTTGGAGAGTGTTATTTCAGTTCTGTCAGAGTTGTAGTTCAAGAGTAATTCAATGACAAAGTATCCCCCTCCCGCCCCTTTTACTGATGTAACACTGCTCAGCCAGAGCAGAAGGGAGGTGCCCAGGTAGATTGCAGAGAGGGACAATCTTCAATTAAGATAAGGGAAAAACCTGAAAAGCTTGTCAAGGGGGGCAGGGCTTTCATTGTTCTCATAGGAAGAAGATTGTCTCCTTCTATTATCTGTCTGGTCTATGGACTGCATTCCACATCTGAGAAGAGATGGCTTACACTAGGTAAAAGGGGCGGGAGGGGAAACTTTGCTTGTTATTATCTCTCAAACCATAAAGGTTTGAGAGATAAGACTTATTTCGTTCTTCATGTTTTTTTAATGCCTACAAAATAAAATAAAGATAAAACAAAGTATTACTATCCCTTTAATGACAATCCTGTTTCTCTGTCTCTCTGTATCAGATCTTGATAATAGCCTGGGAAAGTTTATATAACCCCAAAACAGACAAAAACCACATTAATCTACCTTCCCCTTATGAATTGCAGGCGGTCGTTTAGATGTTCATTTAGCAGCACATCCTATATAATAATTCGCTAAAAAGTGTGTAATGACGCAGTCATGCGCAGTAGAGACTGCCTGCTCCGTGGCTGATACAGAGCTGAGTGTCCAGCTCTGTATCAGCCAAGGAGCGGGCAGTCTCTACTGTGCATGACTGCCCCGCGGCCGGCTGGCAGTGGCACTGTGGCCTGTGGAACAGGCTCTTCAACTAGTTTTCTACAATGGGAGCTAGGCCTTCAGTTGGATCATTACAGCCTGACATGGCAGAAGTCTGCACAGCACCAGAGAGTTAGTGTGCTCTCAATTCTTTGTACTCTACAGTTTTTTCTTATGTTATATATAATACACAATACTTTTGGAAAATGGTTAATAAAGTTTTTGAAAATAAACAAACAAACAAATAGTAAGTATGGACTGTTTGACTGCACATAGTATGTACTTGCAGAATATGTAAAGAAAAAATAAAGGCTTACTATTCCCTTAACCAATAATGTCCCAACCCAACAAAATAACGATGCACTAAGGTGAACTGGTGCAAATCAACTACATCGCTGGCGACAAAAAAATTCCCCAAACTTCCATGAAATTAAATTGGACTTCTAACAAATTGAAGGGTACAAAGATCCCCAGTGAAACTGCTTTACAATGCAGTGAAGCCACCATAGCATTTAAGGGGTTAAACAACAATGATGTTTATCGGTCCCTTAAGGTGCAGTTGGCTTGCCCAATAATTGCTCTAGTTTATCAGCCTCACTGCATTACATAGCAATGTTGCTATATATCTTTATAAATCTAAGTGAATCTGGTTTACTGTCAGGGCACATGGAGTAAAACGTTGATTGGTTTAGGAGGTGAAGCCCCCACCTCCTCAACCAACCAAATGAAAGTCAGACCTCAAGGTGGGGCATCAGGACCCCTCCTGATGCCTCCAGCTACTGATCTCCCAGCAAATTTGGCTGGGAGATCAATAGTGGTGATCCAGGGGAGCAAGAGATCTACCCCGCTTCCATTCTACCCAGAGTACATGTGTAGGAGGGGACGGGATCGAGAAACCCTCTCACATCAATGAGGGAAATCCTTCATCATTGACATGCAATGGTTTCCAGATCCTGTCCACTCCTATCTGGTAGCAGGGGTATGCTACAAGCAGCAGAGCCCTCTTGCTCCCGTGTCACAGACTAATTTTTTGTTTGCAATGTATTTGATTTTTGTTTTCCAGGTTGGGGTCATTCATACAATAAGGCCCCTTTCACCCACCAGCGATGCTGCACTGCCTATGTAGCCTGTAGGCCTATACTGAGTTATGGTGTCTTTCATATTGGCATAGCATAGATGCAGTAAAAAAAAGTCTGCACAGAGGCCTATGGAGCCATGAAGAAAACCATTCACACTAACAGAGGTAGATGCAGTGATGCTCTTCCCAACAGCCAATGAATGGCCAGGCCAGTCAATAATATTGTCTGGTCCTCACATGGGCCAGCTGTAAGACACATCAGTAGTGTAAAGACATGTGACCCATAAGGACCATTCAACACTATTGAAGTCTATTGTTTACTGTGAGGATGTGTTACTTAAAAGCAGACTCAACAGAAATTGTTTTACAAAACCACCTACAGATACAAAGCAAATAATGTATGCATAGATATCTACATGATTGACAACTACACACCTACGTCAAATTAAGAGCAACTTATTCCTGGATATACTTACCATAGGAATAAATATAGTTTTATTTCAGGATAGTGATTTCTCTCAGTGCATAACAGAGATTAACCCTCTGAGCGTCAGAATGGCATGAAAATGCATTGCACACCCCTCTGGCAGTTAAAGGGTTAATTATCTCCATATGCTGCACTCAAGAAAGAAAAATATTATTTCCATAACAATTCATCTGATGGCCTCAAACATGATGTATTGGCAGTTTTGAGTAATGTTAGCAAATAAACAAACTTAACCCCTTAGGGACCCTTGACGTACCAGGACCGTCAAGGGTAAATTTGCTTGAAAGACCCTTGACAGTCCTGGTACGTCACGTACTTTTTACTTACAGCGCTGTACCGGGAGCGCTGTAAGTAAAAATAGGGCATGAAATAGACCGCTCCAAGATTGGAGCGATCTGTTTCAAGCCCCATAGTGACGTGCCGATACACGTGACAGGTCACGTGTACCGGCGCCTCAAAGTGCCCCTATGCGGTCGTTATGGGACGGAAATGTCCCATAACGTCCGGTCCTTAAGGGGTTAAAGGGGAACTACCACCCCGCAAAATCTTTAACTTAATTAAGTCTCCATCTGGCGACTAGCTGCTTAGTAGCGCTAGTTGCCGGAATTATTACCTGCCGGCTCCAAAAGGGACTGACAGCGCAGGCGCATGGACGTCACTATGGCAAGATGTCCGTGCTTCCTGCTACTGTCGGCCTCGGAATAAGTCGTAAATCATTTAAACCAGGTAATAATTCTGGCGACTAGCGCTACTAAGCAGCTAGTCGCCAGATGGAGACTTAATTAAGATAAAGATTTTGCGAGGTGGTAGTTCCCCTTTAAAATAGAATAAACACCTCTGAATAATAACTTCCCACTTATGTTACTATGCACAGAAAACCCTAATGACCCCTATGAATTTTGTCCTTGTACTTTTGTTCAAGAGAACATCTATATCAGTCCTGGATGTCATGCCTATGGAGGCAGACAATGCAGCTAAACTAAATAAGGCAGAGTGAATGAGCCTACATTGAGAAGAAATATGATGCACATTCCTCTGGTCCTTAAAGTGGAACTTTCACCTTTATTCACTACTGAATATTTGAAAACTGCATTAAAAACTGCCTACATGTCATGATAACCAACAGTCCAGAAGATGACTAGCTTAGGAGATATTTACACTTTAATTTCTGGGCAAAGTGAAAGTAAACATTTCCTGGTACTGCACAAAGCTTCATAAGCATCTGAAACATCATTAAAGGGATAGTAACCCCCCAGAAAACCTGAAGCTAAAAGCTAGTAATAAGCACAACATACCTAACTCCTTTATTCCCATCTCTCAAACCTTTATGGTTTGAGAGATGTAAAAAAAGAAAGACCTCCGCTCCCTCCCCCTTCTCATGCGTCCGCTTTATAGCGGACGTCATGAGATACTGCTTCCGTGACCAGTAGGCGGCTCTGCGGGAGCGCTGTCATCTTGATATTTCGGTATAATTACTTCATCGGTATGGTCTAAAATGTGTGCCTGGCTTGCAAGCACATGTTGTAGACTATACCGATGAAGTAATTATACCGAGATATTGAGATGACAGCGCTCCTGCAGAGCCGCCGTAAGTCGGGCGACCTGATTCTGTCTGCCTCGGACAGCTTTACAGCTCGTCAGGCAGAAAGGGGAGGGAGTGGAGGTCTTTCTTTTCTTACATCTCTCAAACCATAACGGTTTGAGAGATGGGAACAAGGGAGATAGGTATGTTGTGCTTATTACTAGCTTTTGGCTTCAAGTTTTCTGAGAGGGTTACTATCCCTTTAAAACCTTCATTTGAATATGACATGTCACTGAAAAGGCTTCATTAGAATATTAAATGTCATTGGCAGGTTTAATTAGCATATGAACTGTCACTGGTACTACACGGGTACTGCAAATAGCATACATTAGCATATGGTAACAAGTGAGAACATCTCCTGAACTGTACATTTGCTATTTTTTTGGCTCACATGACATATAGGAAGTTTTTAATGCAGTTTGCAGATATGCAAACTTGAAATAAGGCCAAAGATTCACACTTTAAAGGGTTACATTTACCACATGCAGAGGGTGGAGCTTGTGTTTTATGGTCCTGATCACAGCCGTCATATCTGCATCCATGGACATGACATCCAGGAATGATTGACGGTATCATATCTTTATTACAGGAAATAATTCTGAGGGGCCATTAGAAATTTCTGGCCATAGTAAGGTAAGTAGGGTTTTTTATTAGAAGGTGTTAGTTCTCCTTGGAATTTAAACCAATTCATTATACCAACACAGGTTTCATTTGAACCCATAAATTATGTTAGCCACATATGTTTAACTTTATTTATTTGTCAATGTATGCAGATTAGATAGTAGCGGCTGGAACTGCTGAATGCCAAACACTAATACCCTATAATGTCCTGTCACATGTGCTGATGCTCAAAAGGATTAAAGGGATAGTAATACTTCAAAATTACTATCCCTTATATTGAAGCACTTGAAAAACTGAATAAAATGTCACCAGCGGTATCTCTCAAACCTTTATGGTTTGTGAGATAGCAGCTTTTAAACATCACTCTCCCCTGCCTCTCCGCTGACGTCATCGTTCTTGCTGCAGCAGGGAAATCCGGTCCTGGGACCGGCGGAGGGTGTTTAGCAGAGCTGAGATCTCGTTATGGAAGACAAGATCCTTCATTAAAACGGTCTTCTACATGTGCTTGGTTACCAGGCACACGTAGAAGACCGTTTTAGTGAAGGATCGTTTCTTCTATAACGAGATCTGGCTCTGCTGAAGAGCCTCCGCTTCATTCAAAGAAGGGATTTCCCTTCTGCAGCGAGAACGCTGACGTCAGCGGAGAGGCAGGGAGGAGCGAAGTTTAAAAGCGGCTATCTCGCAAACCATAAAGGTTTGAGAGATGCCGCTGGTGGCATTTAATTCAGTTTTACAAGGGCTTCAATATAAGGGATAGTAATTTTGAAGGATTACTATCCCTTTAAAAATAAACTCAGTAATATTGTATTTTGCCTGTTGAGAGGTGTCTTATGAACCCCCCCCCCTGTTTCCAGTTACTAAAATAAGTACTAAAATCAGTAGGAAGGGGGAAGTAAGAGTAGGAAGGAGTAGCAGAGCTGGGTAGACCAGTGATTCTCAAACTGGCGAACTAGGGGCATCCCCCCTGGTGGGGCATTACATACTTCCAGGGGTGTAGGGCTTTGTTTCAGCACCTAACGTCAGAGTTGCTATGCAATATGACACTATCTATATTGCTGATCATGGTCAGAAAGGAAAGGCTGGTTAAATGAATGGTTATAAATAGCAAGATCCGCCTTTTTTGAATTTTGTGAGAAGAGTACATTTGGCGGTTCGCTTTTAAAAGGTCGCACGCAAAAGAGAGTGCCACCACTTCACTCATTTACCATGTCGCCATGATAAAAATGGCAACCTAAGAATGTCACACCTAATCAAGAGATGTTGCATAGCAGCAGATAATGTTTATAATCAGGCTGTTCTGGTCAGACAAAGTCACAGTAATCGGCTGTGGCAGCTGCAGATGAGCTAGACTGCAAAGTTTCATAGCGTGACCTGAGAATCTTGCACTTTCATGCAGTGCGAGATTCTCAGGTCGCCATTTTTATCATGGCGACATGGTAAATGAGTGATCTGGTCGCACGCTCTTTTGCGAGCAACCTTTTAAAGGGATAGTAATATTTCATAATAAAAGCAGCTCTAATTAATCATCATAGTATTTGGACTTTGGAGAGTGTTATTTCAATACTGTCAGAGTTGTAGTTCAAGAGTAATTCAATGACAAAATATCCCCCTCCCGCCCCTTTTACTGATGTAACACTGCTCAGCCAGAGAAGAAGGGAGTGCCCAGGTAGATTGCAGAGAGGGACAATCTTCAATTAAGATAAGGGAAAAGCCTGAAAACCTTGTCAAGGGGGGTAGGGCTTTCATTGTTCTCATAGGAAGAAGATTGTCCCTTGCTGTTATCTGTCTTGTCTATGGACTGCATTCCACATCTGAGAAGAGATGGCTTACACTAGGTAAAAGGGGCGGGAGGGGAAACTTTGCTTGTGAATATCTCTCAAACCATAAAGGTTTGAGAGATAAGACTTATATCATTCTTCATGTTTTTTATTGCCTACAAAATAAAATAAAGATAAAACGAAGTATTACTATCCCTTTAAAAGTATACCTATTTGGCAGGGGTACATGTGTCTTGGTTTTCAGAAATGTATGAGGCAAAAGAAAAGATGTATTATGAAATTGTTCTACAAAATATCTAATATGCAAATGAATAACATAAATAAGTGTCGAAAGGGTTACATTCCTTTGCCATACAAGAACAAGTGCATTGCAGACCCAATTGGGGAGGGGACATAGTTTTAATGAACGAGGGGGCAGAGTTTTAATGAAAACAAAAGGGGAGCATCATGTTAAAATGTTTGGTAACCACAGTGTCGACTGTTAGTATTAGTCACCCAGCGATAGCCTGCCCTGTCTAAATGCATTCACTGACAAATAAATACAGCTGAATATCTCGTAAACTATTATTTTTAATAAAAAATGAACCTAAGTTACAATATGGCGTTTGTTCCACTTTAATATTGTCTTGATGGGACAGGCCCACATTAATTTGTTTTACAGAGAATTAAAAGCTGCCTGAACTAACCATTTTTTCTGTAAGACCAATAAAATGTTAACACTCACTCGAGCCCTGGATGGCTTTGGCCAGCACCTTTCCCAGCAGCTTGGACACCACCAGCCGAACATCATAACTGCTGCCTTCGAAAGCCTTGAAGCAGAGGGAAGTCAGGCTCTCAAGATCAGAGCCCCACATGAAGGTTGCCTCATTCTGTAGGGCCAGCAGGCACTGAGTAGCGGTAAAGAAAGAAAGGCCAAAGAACAATACTACTTTAATTTATTTAATGGCGCTTTACAATAGGTAAAATAGACTAGGTAGAAAGCCTCTTATAGATTACTAAACTCCATAGGAAGAAATCTAGAGGTGCAATTCTGGAGTAAACCATCTACACCGTAGGGGGGGGAATTCTACTTTTCCATGAATTGCAGTGAGTTTTCTAACCACATTCAAGGGGTCAAAGATAAATATTTTTTTACCCCTATAGTTCAGTTTGTTTGCTCCAGAATTGTTCCACTTTACTTCGCTGACTATGACCCCAAATTCTTAGTTTGCCATAGGTTTTCAGAGACAGGTACCTGTGCAGTAGCGCATCGCACTGACATGGAACGTTCAGTCAGGCATGAACGAGCTGCCTTGTAGATGTCACGGTGACAGGGGGTGGCTGAGGATCCTAGGCCGGTCACAATTAACTCCAGGCTTAGCATAATTTCAGAACGTCCCTGAGACTGCAGGGTGGAAAAAGAAAGGAAAAACCAAGGCTATCACCACTGCCTGCAGGAGGGGGGAGGACCTGTTATGGGGGACAATCTGACACTCTAAATTTTGAACAATGAACTGTTATACAATGTGTTGCTCACCATTCCGGTACTCAGAGGGTTAACTCTAACCTTGATGCTTTAAAATCCACTCTTTGACCTCTACCCTGTAATTCTTTAAAAGGAGAAGTAAACAATATATATTATATATAAATCTCCCTGAGGAAGTATCAACACTGATACGAAACGCGTTGGAGGGCTACATCCTGACTGCATGTTTTAATACATTTGTATCAAATATTACTAGATCTTTGAGTGGAAAAAGTTACTGTGCTGTCAAATTATTCAAGGACGGGAGGTGCTAGAACCAGCACTGAGTTTTGAGCTGAGACAATTTGATCTCCAACCAAGGATCCATCTAAATAGCCGGTAATATCACAATTTACTCCAAATATAACAACGGGGGAGACATAAATAACTGTCTGAGGACTCTGCCCGCGTCAAGGGGCTAAAGATAAAAGAAGGCTAACAGCTATACGCCTAAAACACGGACCCGAGGAGATATATTGCTCTACGTTGTGATTAACTCTGATAGCACCTGCCCGCTGTATACAAACATTGCAAGTAACTCTCATATCAGTCCCTCATTAGTGATTATGCTCGCTATTTGATTTTTTAGTGAATTCACATCTTTTTATGTCTGTATTGTGCTATATATAATATTTTGAGTGCAGATTATCAGGAATATTGATATTATTGTTAGTATCCCTGTTTTAATAAATTATATATATTTGTATTTTCTCACCAGAAATATTCGCTCATCCTATTTTTGTCCTACTTTTTATTCTGTCCACTATCAGAATCTTAGGGATAGCAGCGTTTTTTTCTTGGGTGATAACTTTATAGGTGGAATTGGCCATTTGCGCCTTTTTTCTATATATTTGGTTTTTTAAAACAATATTTTATATTATATATACACACACACAAGCACACTTTGTAGACCATTACAATGAAGTAATTCATTTTAAAAAGTACTATTTCGGCTCTGCTGAAGAGCCGCCGGCCTGTCACAGGATCAGAATCTACCTGCTGTCAGTTAGAGCGCTGACATCAGTGCAAGGGGGGAGGGGTTAAGCTGCGTATATCTCTCAAACCATAAAGGTTTGAGAGATCGGACTGCCATCATTTTATTTATTTTTTTTTTAATATCTACAAGATTACATTTTGTTAAAATAATCCAATACATTCTCTTTAAAATGTTCTCCTGTTGAGTAAAACAAGAATAGTCCCCACTGCTGGGAGATTTGTCATTCAAAAGTTATTACAGCCTAAAGATTGCCAATGGGTGTCCAAAAAGCATTTTTTTTTAATAATATACTATGTGCGAGATATTAAAGTGGAAGACTACACAGTAATTGTTAGGAACAACATCTCCTGTTGACCAAAATAGATAACTGCAGTTTAACCTATTGAGTGCCAGAGGGAGTAAGCAACACATTGCTTCACAATGTGTTGCATACCCCTCTGGCACTCAAAGGGTTAATTAAAATTAACTTTAGAATGAAGGCAGTTGGAATGCTTTTGTCAAATTTAACACTAGATGCACTAGTACATTGTCCCCTACTATTAACTTTCTATGACTATTGAACATCATTGATATTTTTCTCCCTGCATATACATTCTACAAAAAGATGAAACCTTTAAGAATGAGAGGGATACACACCGCGTTGGAAAGCAATGTGTTTGCACATCCCTCTGGTCCTCAAGGGGTTAAAAGCCTGAAACTCCCATGAACTTGACTTCACCCGTGCACTTTAGTCAATAAACATATCAGCCACGGTTTAGACTTCTCTAAAGATCTTTGACTGAACAGCCCTTTGTGTGGCAGAGGAGTGTGCAATGCATTCATCTGCAATGTGCTGAACACCCCTCTGTCACCCGAAAGGTTAAAGCGGAACTACCACCCCTGTTCAAATTTGGCCCAAATAAATACTCATCTGGCGACTAGCTGCTCAATAGTGCTAGTTGCCAGAATTATTACCTGGTTATTGAGAATTATAAACTGTTCCCGGACTGACAGCCAGGAAACAGCGCAGACATCTTTCCATAGTGACGTCTGCATGCCTGCACTGTCAGTCCCTTTTGGTGCTGAATGGCTCCTAGCAACGCCTCCTAGAGCCGGCTGGGACTGACAGCGCAGGCGTGCAGACATCACTATGGAAAGATGTCTGCATTGTTTCCTATGTGCCAGTCCGGAAACAGTGTTTAATTCTCAATAACCAGGTAATAATTCTGGCGACTAGCACTCCTGTAAGTGCTATCATCCAGCTGGACTGTGTATATATTTATTTTTGTAACAAAGAACCTTATTGTTCTGTTAACCCTTTGAGTGCCAGAGTGGTACACAACATATTGTTTTGTAATGCATTGTGTACCCCTCTGGCATTCAAAGGGTTAAGGGTGAGAGGGGAGTTGCAGGTCCTTTAAAGGGATAATAATGTTTCACAAAAACAGTAGCTCCAATTAATCTTCATAGTATTCTGGCCATAGTGAGTGATATTTCAATACTGTCAGAGTTGTAATTCAAGAGTAATTGAATGATAAAGTATCCCACTCTCACCCCTTTTACCTAGTGTAAGCCACCTCCCCTCAGATGTAGAATCTGGTCTCTTGACCGGACAGGTCACAGCAAGGGACAATCTTCTTAATGTGATCATAAGGAAAACCCTACCCCCATTAACATGTTTTTCCTTATGTTCACTGAATATTGTCCCTCTCTGCGATCAATCAGGACAGTCTTGCTGCTCTCAAGTGAGCAGTGTTACTTCAGTAAAAGGGGCGCGAGGGGGATGCTTTATCATTCAATTACTCTTGAACGACATCTCGGACAGTACTGAAATAACACTCTCCATGGCCCAAATACCATGAAGATTAATTGGAGCTGCCTTTATTGTAAAACATTACTATCCCTTTAGGGACCACAAGGCATTATAGGAAAGCTCAGTACAATCACCTTTGGGGAGACTCACATGCACTGCAGAAAATATATAAATTATTCCCATAATTACAAGGGATGGAATCACTTGCAATATTGATGACTGATACAATGAAAAACAATTGTGTAGATTACATCAAGCTCAGAATCATAAGGCTTACGATTAAATGGCCAACACACAAATAAAGTAGTATATTTAAAGCTCATCACAAAACTATCCCTTGATCAAAGAATCACATGCATACAGAATAAAGTGTTGCGATTCTGGGGGAAAATGACTGTATCAAAGGGAACAAATTGCAATTAACACTGATTTAAATTAGGTGTTTAATCCCTGAATGGTAGTCTAGCATTCAAGGGGTTACCCCATTTCAATAAAAGCACTTTTGTCTTTTTACATATAGCCTATACTATTTTCAGATTTCCACTGTTCTAAGCCAATAGTAATATTCACCAACAATATAAGTCTGTGGAGCTAGGATCTGTATATCTCACCTCTGCATTCCGCAGGACTTTCAGAAGGTTGGTCACTGTGTCACTGAAGGTGCTTCCTAAAAGACGGCCTAGCCTCTGGTACAGAGCCCCTAGACAGGCTATAGCAGCACTGCAGAGAGAAGAGTTGCAGCAGGAAGCATGAAAACAGACTTAACTATGATACTATACACTGCTTTTTTGTGCTGTTCCAAAATAAGGTCACGTGCACATACAAAGAAAGGAGAAAAGATGCTCCATATCTAAGGGGAACTAAAGTTTTCATTCACTTTACAGACTATGGATGGCTGAGGGAGTGGGGAAGGACATTAAGTCTCCTTTTAAGACTAAGGGGTAGGACACCAGGCCCTCCAGTGGGGCCATCAGGAAGGGAGAGATGCTTCACACAGTGTGTTGGTAGGGGAATAAGGAAAGGATAGCTTCACGGAGAGTGGCAGGATTCTCACAGCATTATTATGGCAAAAAGCGGAGGGAGGATCTGAGTGCTATTGTGGCAGATGGTGAAGGGGATTCATTGAATGCTATTGGCGAAAAGGGTGGAGGGATACTTTGGAAGCAGTACATATGCTCTTTCCCCCTCAAAAGCAAGGGAAAAGTGCAGATTCTATGCATACTTCTCAACAAGAAGGAGGGCAGATAAGGGAAGGATGCTCTTCACAATTAAGAGATAAGGTGAGTGGGCAGATGCTCTGAAACAACACTGGGCAAAAAAAAAGGGACGGATGTTTTTGTTCTGCAGAATCCTGGGGTAAAAGTGGGTCAAATACTCTAAGCAACCATAGAATAAGAGGAGAGCAGCCGTTCTGCACAACTTCAGGGCAAGATATACCTCCAAAGCAAGAAGGAAGGCAGGAGATAAAAGGCAAGAGAGGGGTGCATCCTCTCTACACTGGGGTGAGGGAGAGATAGGATTCTTTGTGCCTCCACACAAATGGTACCAGTGCTCCATATGCCTACTGACCGACTTTGTGTGCTCTATGCACGTCTCGGGCAAGAGGTAGGTGTGACTGTGCACTACACGTTTTTAAATTGAAATGTTCTAACATTTTAATAGAATATATTGATTTATTTTACCTGCTGGTTTTAATGGTCTAATTCGGTTTTGCTTGCCTTTACACCTCTGAATGCCAGAGGGGTACACAGCTCACTGCACTGCAATGTTGCATACCCTTCTGGAACTCAAAGGTTTAATATGCTATTTCAATTCCTCCCACTTTCAGTGATGTGAGCTTCCTCTGTTCACGGCCTATTAAAGGTTAAATAGGTGTTATTCTGGAATAAATCAATTCCCACTGATTTTTATGGGACTTATCAACTTGAATGCCAGAGGTCTCCAGTGTATTGCCATATAAAAGCCCCTTTTAAATCATTGGGGAGTTTAATTTCCTTCCTATGGCGTAGTTGGTTTGAACCTGAATTGCATTTCTTTAGCTTGATGAATAAGGGCTGTTGTTTCCTACAGTACTCATACAATGAGAATCTGAGGACAGAGTGTCCCCTAATCTCCTCACTCCATTGGACTTTATGTTCCGAAGAAAAGTAGAGCATTTCTGGGGCAAACCAACTGAAGCATGGAGGGATAAAAATTTCAATGGTATATTTAACCATTTAATGTGTTGGAGACCCCTCTAGCAATTAAGGACTTAAAAGCTACAATTACCCCTTTGAATGCCAGAGAGGTACGGAACGCATTGCAAAGCAATGCGTTCCGTACCCCTACTGATCAATTAGTTTGCTAGAGAGAGAAAGAGAAAAACACTGTGCCACTCTCTATTCTCTTCTCAGCTGAATAGTCAATGACCACAAATCGAAACAACCCACACAGAGTTGTGATCAGCCTTTGCAGATCAGCTGAAACACAGACTGTTTTACAGACTGAACAGTGTGCTCACATCACTAAGAGAGGTTTGGAATAGCTGATTCAAAGTAATAACACAAAATTAAAGAAAAAAAAGCAAGCAGATAAACTATAGACACTGTAAACAGTTATTTCAGTTTAGAAAAAAAAAAAAAGACACACACATCCAACCTTGTAAATCTTATAACCCTGTATAACCTGATTTCCAGACAAAAAGAAACTTATTTTGATCATATCTGCCAATACCACATCTCTTTCTGCAGGAAATTTTTTTTTACTGCTCTGACAATAAAGAACCCTTTCTTTTGCTGAAGGTGAAATCTTTTTTTCCCTTTAATTTCAGTGACTGACTGAAAAATATATTCTACTTTAATAAGTAATATATGTTTAATTAAAATGTAACTATTTATTTAAAGTTCAGTGTCACAAGGAGGGATTGTCTGTGGATATGGAAGGCATAAAGTCAGTTAGTGAAAAATTAAACAGAATTATTAATGTTCAGCTCACGTACAGTTTGCTGGGCAGGTAGCTGGGAGAGTCGTCCTTGCTACGGATCAGCTCGTTGCAGCGATCAATAGTCTCATACACAGAGAAGGTGTCACCAGAACTGTACACGAAGGCCAGATTATAAGCCAAGAGCCGACGAGCTGGGGGCCCAGGGGAGCCCATCATTACCAGTGTCAACTGTTCAACCAACTGCTTCTGGTTCTCCTTTATTTCGGCCTGGAAATGAGAAGGACAAGTAATTAGTTACTGTCTGGTCCTAGCTCTCTATCATCCATTTATGTTGCTGTGATGCCTTTCGTTCCAGGGTGAGCAACCAGAGGCCCTCCAGCTGCTGTTAAACTACAAGTTGACTGGCTGAGGATTTGAGAGTTGTAGTCCACTAATACCTAAAAAAGCCTCAAGTTGTTCATCCCTACCTACAGTGACACAGAAGTTGATGTAAATAATTCACAAACATCACTATACATATGTACCAATCCAATCTCCAGTGTCAGTCAAGTTTTCTCCCTTTGGATGACTCAGCCTAGCTCATTGGGCTGGGTAAACTGAATGGTGCTGCCCTTATTGGCTGAGACCTCCTTCTAACATCACTGCCCCAAGGTATTAAAAGTAAAGCAGAATTAATATCTTACAGATAACCCTCCCACATACTTTACTATGGCCAGAAAATACGAATGGCCCTCATGAATTTTTTCCTAGCTCCTTGGTTCAAGAATCAGTTGTGAATGTCACCTCTATGGAAATGGATGTGACAGTTGTACATACTTATATAGAGCCGTAAATGTGCAGCATTTGGCAGAAAAGGTAAAATTTACTTACCAATATTTTGTTTTCCTCTGTGTCCACGGCAATGGACTTACAGCTGACATCAGGAGAAAGGGAGGGAGGGGGGAACTTTGGATGCCTATATCTCTCAAACCATAGCGGTTTGAGAGATAGGGTTTGTTGCAATTACTTTATTTTTTCAATCTCTACCTGAATCTAAATATTTTTTATAGGACATTACTGTCCCTTTAAAAGACCCATTTAAATCAATGACAATGTGTCATCTGTGGTGCAGTTAGTTTCTCCAGATTCCCCCAGTCCTCTTAGCATAATCAGCTTCAGGGATTGGAGGGTTTCTCTCAATGGGAGGCAAAGGTACTAGGAGAAATTCTGGAGCACGTCTGGAACAATTCAACTGCACCAACAGAGACAAATATATACATTTCCCAAATCCCTGTTGTTTTAAATGGTGATTTAAAGGGATAGTAATGTCTCATAATAAAAGCACTCTAATTAATCATCATAGTATTTGGACTTTGGAGAGTGTTATTTCAATTCTGTCAGAGTTGTAGTACAAGAGTAATTCAGTGACAAAGTGTCCCCCTCCTACCCCTTTTACTGATGTATCACTGCTCAGCCAGAGCAGAAGGGAGGTGCCCAGGTAGATTGCAGAGAGGGACAATCTTCAATTAAGATAAGGGAAAAAGCTGAAAAACTTGTCAAGGGGGGCAGGGCTTTCACTGTTCTCATAGGAAGAAGATTGTCCCCTTCTGTTATCTGTGTGGTCTATGGACTGGATTCCACATCTGAGAAGAGATGGCTTACACTAGGTAAAAGGGGCGGGAGTGGAAACTTTGCTTGTGAATATCTCTCAAACCATATCATTCTTCATGTTTTTTAATGCCTACAAAATAAAATAAAGTTAAAATGAAGTATTACTATCTCTTTAACTGACTGAATGCAAGATAATTTAAAAAGCAGTGCAAATCACTTAAAGGTTTTGAAGTTTTAAAAACCTCTTTTAGACAAATTATGCTTTTATTTGCCATACAGTGTATTTGTTTTTTTTACCAGAATTCCTACAGTTCTTAGTATATCAGTTTAATCCTTTGAGTGCCCGAGGGGTTGCATAACCTTCTGGCATTTAAAAGGTTGACTCTCCTTTCTTCTTGACGACAGAACAATAACCCCTTGAGAGCCAGAGAGGCACACCACGGGACTTGTATGGTTCCCCAAGGGTTAAAAAGACTTCTTCCCACAATTACCTGTATTGCATTGATTGAGTCAATGAGATAATTTTATTTTGAATGTTCAATATAAAGTACTATGGTAGCACTATCAGTCGAATTTCAAAGGGGTGTTAATGTGTCAAAGGGGGCAATATTGGCTGAATTTAAATGAAGAAAGGAGATCATGGGAGCAACATCAGTCAAATTTCAAAGGGGGGTTAATTTGTCGAACAGGGGCATTCCATGTCAGATTTCGATAATGTGGGGAACACATATATTGGTAAACTTGATCTTTCAAGTTTCAGTATCAGAAGCGCAGTGTCTAGGGGTGATAATTGACAAGTCTCTCTCATTCTCCCCTCATACTAATGCCACTGTTAAATCCTGTTGCTTTCTTTTGCATAACATTGCTAAAATCCGTCCCTTCCCTCCTCCACAGCTAAAATTCTTATACACGCAATCATCCTCTCCCGCATGGACTATTGCAACATTCTTCTGTCCGGCATTCCTTCCTCCCATCTCCATCCACTTCAATCTATACAGAATGCTGCAGCACGAATTGCTCTTCTGTCACCTAGGTTTGTCCCTGCTCCACTCCTCCTCAAAACTCTCTAGTGGCTGCCTATTAAACTCCGGATATCTTACAAAATCTTACTTCTCTCTTTCAAGACACTTCTCTCCTCTACTCCTTCTTACATTTCCACTCTGATCTCCCGTTATACCCCATGCCGCTACTTACACTCGGCCAATGATTGTCTTCTCTCAGCTCCTTTTGTGTCTACAGCCCTGTCACATATCAAACCTTTTTTCTCTCATTGCTCCGTATCTATGGAATGCTCTACCATCCAACCTGCACCACTGCACCTCTCTAATAACCTTCAAATCTCACTTAAAAATGCACCTCTTGGATAAAATCCCAACATGCTAGAAGGCACTGATGTTGTACAATGAACGCTCTTATAAATTATTTACTTTACTGATTTCTTCTATCATCATCAGAACTAGCATTGTATTCAGCATTTGACCCTTATGTACTCTGTATGTCTCCCATTACCACTTTAGATTGTAAGCTTTCGGGCAGGGACCTCCCACCCAATGTTTCACTCTACAAAGTACCTGTAACCCTGTATTGTTTAAACCCTTAAATTGTAATGCGCTTCGTACACTTGTGGCGCTATATAAATAAACATATTCAAATAAACATTCATTCTTTCTGTCGTCAAATGTACGCCTATTTCCTTGGACTTTGACACTTAGCGCTTTTTTTTTTTTAGGCGGTAGATGAATAGAAGCAGACAGAGCCTTTTTTGTTAGGATGTCAAAACGTGCTGTCTATGCCGGTTTCTGCAACCGAATACCAGGAAAAAACACGTTTGCAAAATACACGTTGCTTGTTTTTAATGTAACGTCGGTTTTAGTGTGGGTAATACTATCGAGCCCCTGGTCCTTAAAAGGTTAAACAGACTCATGAACTCAATTTTAGAATCTGGCCCTTTACAAATGAGTTAGAAACCTCTGTTTAACATATACAGAGGAAGGGTATCTCATATGTTAAATATGCTAAGTATTGTACTATTACAGACACATACCACAAGTACAAGGTGAGAGTTCTGAGGTAAACTGAAAGGGGTAGCAGTAACCTGTAAACCTTTTGGTACCACAGATTGATAAGGGATACCCATCAGCATGGGCGTCCTCAGAAATGTTTCAGAGAGAGGGGTTCAGATTCATAATATGACCCCCAGGCCAGCCTGCCTATCCCCTATATTTATGTGGAAGGGCAAGTGCTCCCCTTGCCCCACTCTCCGGAAGCCCATGCCCATCCACTAGATCTTATCTTCACCTTCCTTTTCCAGGGAGACAAAAGAAAAGGTGTATACAGACTACTGCCAAACAGGACACAGATGCCCCTTGAGGAAACCCTGCTATCTCTTTTAATGGGACCCTATAAACATTTTGGGTTTTTTTTTCATTAAAGGGAGGGCTCTTTTGTTCCCTCCCATAGCAAAATAAAATGGAAAAATATGGAGTACAATCACCTAATATTTTTTAAGCAGATGGAAATAACAGTACAAAAAAAAAGGAACAGAGATCGGCTGTATAAAAGTCAATCTCTGTTCAAATTTTGCCCACACTCCTATCACTTAGTAGGTGGGGTTACACAGGGGATAGAACATGCCCTGGAGTAACCTCACCTCTCAGCCAATCACACTGTAGGAGGAATCACATATTCAAGACACGTGATCCCTTCCCCTATCCGATCACAAGAGGGAGACAAGTGTCATGCAAATGCGATCCCTTCTTCTACAAGGTGATTGGCTGAGAGGAAGTTACTGAAGGGTGTGTTTTTTGCCTTGTGAATACCCATAGCAGTGCAGGAAATAATTTGAACGGAGACTGGCCATATAAAATCCAAGTTGTATTCTTCTCCCCCATCCCTCAAGATGTTGGACGAACACCTAGTGAAGCTGAGTAAGAACTTCTGCCAAGGACTGGATCAGAACCCAAACCCTCTGATCAGAAAACTCACTGCCACCACTGCAAACCCCTTCGACCGCTACCCGCGGCCCATCACAGCGAAGACCCTGTGAAACCAACCCAACTGTGACAAGTCAACACAGACCAAGAAGAATCCAAACCTGCGACTTAAAACCCAACCCAAGATGGAGTAGTGAGGCTCAAGCCTCGGTATCCAAAAATCACCGCTGATGGAAAAAATCTATCAGCAAGAAGAAGATGGTTCTCCCACTTCCCAATGTCCAAGCAACAGCCCAGGAATGACTAAGGGAGGAGGTTTAGTGGCAGTGACAGTGCGTTTCTAGGGACATTTACTTATTTTTTTTTTACATAGAGGTACATATCACCATTGGACGTCTGACATTAAGGTGAATTTTCACACAGAAAAACTTTAATTGGAGGAGGGCAAGGGGCACTCAATGGTGTTATGTGCTCTGCTGATGGGAAAAAAAGTGGGTGGGGGGGATGTTTATTACTTCTGGCACAAAAATTCTTGAAGGGATGTTTATTATGAATGGTACATTAATTATATAGAGGAGGAGCTGGGGAGAAATGTATATTATATCTGGCACATGGGTTATTTAGTGAGAGAGTGGGAGGTACTCTATGTTATGTCTGGTTATGGTTTACGGGGGGGGGGGGGGGGGTAACACTTTGAATGCCAGAGGCAGGTCCAACACCACCCTGGCACTAAAAGTACAGTGTGCATTGGTAGAGTATATCAACAGATCCAACACTATGCTCAAGAGGCCCCTAAGAGGCCATGTCTTTAGGATTTCCCTGCTTGAGTACGGGGGAGATAATCAGAAGCTTTTGCCAATTAATTAACGCACATGTGCACAATTAGGAAAATCCTGAAACCATGGCCTGTAAGGCACCCCCAGCGGATGGGGCTGGGGACCACTGGTGTATAAGCTTACACTTGTATCTAAAAGAGTTGTTAGTAGTGGAGCAAAGGTTATAGTTAGTATGGGGGAACTTTATCTTTCTATAGCTCTCAAACCATAAAGATTTGAGAGATGGCAGGCTTTTCGAGCTCTGAAGGAGAAGGCAGAGTTTCCTGCTTCTTTCTTGTATTGTGGTATACACAGAGAGTTGTTAGTAGTGGAGCACAGGGTATAGCCAGTATGGAGAGCTGGAGTGAGCATACTGCTCAGGTAATACTTAATATGTAAAAAATATATACTGTAGTTATAACAACTCTAACTTGAACTTTTATGTGCTGTATCAGAGTGGCCAGAAATTGTAAAGTGGTGCTTTTACTACACCATCCTATGGACAGCTCTGGTCAATTGACCATAAATCTCCATTGCATGGTGTAGCAACAATGCCACTGTATAATTTCAGTTCACTGTTATACAGCACCTAAAAAAAAAATCAAGTCTGTGCTGTAATAACCTTTTAATAAAACATCTTTCAGCAGTGGAAGTACTCTTGTCTTTCTCAGGGGGATAAATCCTACAACATACATATATATATTTTTTTTTATTCATTTTAAGTATTACTGTACCTTTAAATCTATTGTAATACAGTAAATTGTTTTCTCCTTCTTCATACATCATCCTTAGTGACTAACATCCACAGTTCTACCCATTCTAAATGTACCCACCAAGCTTAGTACATAACAAGTGCACCTGTGTCATATACTTAGATACCCAATGTCTGCTCTTCATGTAACTTATCCCACACTGACTTACGCCCTCCTACCTAATTATTGAGGCTGTGCCCTTACTTAACTATTCTGATTATGCCCTCTCTTATACTCCCGCCTAACGAGCCATTTCCATGTATGCCCTCTCATACACAAAAACCAGTCTCCCTACTTGTGTAACATTAGTCCTGTCCCCCCTTATATGGATTTACCCGGGTTGTAACAGGTAGGACCCTCTTCAGGTACCGGAGCCGTTCCAGAACACGTAACCCTTTTTGTGGCTCTTCCAGCCCCTCTAAGTCCAGCAGTAGTAGCCGGTCTCCCCGTTCCATCCTGTGCCCGAACAGGTCTCACATCTGCACTCTATTCCTAGGCCTGTCGGGTTTCCCTGTTATCGGCAATCATCTCAAAGACCTGTACAACACCAAATTCGGTTATCTATTCGCCATCCTGCAGAGCATCGAGCTGATGGATGAAGGTAGCTGGATGCAAGCGTTGGACGAGTGTTAATCTCTGTTCCATTAATCGTTTCTACACGTTAGTGTTTTTAGATTAGATCCAGTAATACTTATTTTGTATCTAGTTCGTGACCTGGTTTGGGCGTTTTCACGACATATACGATACACTGGAAAATCCAACTAGAAATGAAAGTATTGCATAACTCCCAAGTGTCCCTCTTTTAGACCCAAATCCCTCTGTCCCTCTTTCCCACCCTGGTGTCCCTCTTTTTAGGAAATCAGAATGTGTGGTGTGTATCTAAGAGCACCACATTGCTCTACAGCAATAAAACTCACATTATTGTATGTTTAAAGGTATATGTGTTTATATATTAGTAAGTAAAAAGACTTTGGTCTTGTTATAAGTCATGTATTAGGTTACACAAGGAGGTGTCAATAGGCCATGAAATAGCCCAAAAATTATCTTTAATGCCTCACCAACCACGCCTCCAGCAACACCCCCTAAAACACAAGTGTCCCTCTTTGGCAATTTGAAATGTTGGGAGGTATGGTATTGGAACTAACAAAACACACCTAATAATAGCATCTAAAAATGAAGTATTTGAGCATTTGGTACTGTAGTTTGACAACAACCTCGCTTTAACAGGAGGGTTGCATACCTCTCAACATTTCTAAAGATCAAAGAAGGGTACTTGTTTTGGTGGTGGTGGTGTTGGGGGCGTGGATGAGGCATTACCGAGCATTTTTAGATAATTTCATGAGCTATCGACACCCCTTTACGGAACTGAATAAATGATTTAGTTAGAACAAAACCAAAGTATTTTCTTTACACACTCATTTATAAACACATGCTGACATTTATACAAACATCAATGTGAGTTTGATTGCTGTGGAGCAATATTATTCACTTATATACACATAGCATACAGTCTGATCTCCTAAAAAGAGGGGCCTCATGGTAGGATAGAGTGATTTGGATCTCAAAGAGGGACTTGGGAGGTATGGGGTTCTACAGCCACTGTTTTATGTATGTATTCTCTGCACACGTGAAAGTGCAACCAACAAAACACAGTGTACTTCTGGAAATAGTACAGTTATAATTAACATTTTGAAGATAAATACACAGTTTCATGTTCCTGTCCATAATTGTACTAAATGAATACAGTTGCACAAAATATCTTAAAATGTATTCAGATCCTTTTCATGATCGTGTAAATATAAACATCATATCACATATAACAATTTTCTAGAAGTAATTTTCGCAGATTGATGTACATGGCCTTGACCTAAAATGGCAGCCAAAGTACACAAAAAACTCATACAGTATATATTTTTGGGAAAAAGACAACCCAAGGCATTTCACTAACAGTATTTTCTTCTGTGTCCCCTTCCACTGCAATTGACACCATTGGGTTTTGTTTCCTCCCCTCCAGCTGGTGTAGGACCAGTCGAAATTTATTTAAGGTCATCTCTGCCTTCCACAGTCTTTTTGGTCCTACACTTAGGTGGAGTAGGAGCATAGTGATTCATTTGGAGTCACCATTAGGTATACCAACAAACAACCGGATTATTTCATTCCCGTCATTACCGACCTTAATTTTTTCATGGCCGCATTCAATTGCTGTCCCCTCCGGGCTTAAATCCACCGAAGACCAGGTGCTCGCTGAATAGCCGACCTGGTATGAGCAGTCCTGTGGTAAAAGTCTCATTAAGGAAATCAGAAGTAAGCGAAATCCTCCGGATGATGTATTTCCTCTGCTGGAGGACTAGGCAAGACCTTACCACACGATGCCTGCTAAGAGCCTTCCGCCGGGGAGCAAGGATACACTGAGGACTGGGGAAGTATCTCAGTGCCCGTGATTGCCCTCTGGGAGCGCTGTGGCTATTTGCAGGTGACGTACTATCACTTCCTGAGTGTCTCACTTATGCTCAATCGCTATTGTTATAGGCCTGTGGTAATTGCCAGAGTTAGTCTCCGCCTACTTGCTAGGCCTTATAGGCCTCATTCTGCCACTACTCCTTTGCCATTTTGTGGTGTACCTCTGCGCTAGCTCTTGTGATTATTGCCTATGATCTGATCCGTGTATGACCTCTTTCTACATTTGACTCCGACTACGTTCGATCCCTGACTTGTTGCCTTCCACTCCGGTCTGACCCTTGGCTCCGTCTGACTACCTGCTCTGTGTTGACCCTGGCTTCGGCTGACTATCCAATACGGTACTGACCTTGGCTTGGCTGACTAACTGCTCTGTGCTGACTCCGGCTGACTATCCGATACATTTCCGACCCTTGGCCTGACTGACTTCGCTCCTATGCTAGACCGTTCTCTAGCTGATCATTCTGGTACAAGCTGTGCTCAGTATCGACCCGGTGCGCCAGACCTTGTCTCTGGCTATCCTATACTGCATGATACCAATGGTTAGTGCCTTTGGGTGCACCCTAGCATACAAGGGATTTGAGTCACCGTTGCCCGTAGCTACCCTAGTGTTCTGGGGTATTCTAGTCGCCATTGTCTGTAAGTTTACCCTAGCATTCTAGGGTATTCAAGTCTATTACCTTGGTGTACCCTAGAGTTCTAGGGGAGCATTTCTCATTTTGTTTGGGCGATTCTGCTTTACCTGCACTAGTAGCTACCGCTATCCTTGCTACCTTCCCATTCTGTAGTCAGATTGGGATCAGTTCCCGTTCCGTCAGTGGATCGCATGCTGTCTCCACACCTGGTCCTGTGAGGGTAGGGGAGTTGCTTGTGCACTGTCGCCACACCTGGTCCTGTGAGGGTTGGGGAAGTGCTTTCCGTATTTATTTTTTGATCTTATTTTAATAAAGATATTTATTTTACTGTGTCTGTACTTGTCAGTGTAATTATTCCCTAGTCACCCCATGACAGGAAGACAGCAGAGCAAACAAATGCATGATACCACATTTGATAGCGTTATCTGTTAAATGGTAAGTGCTCATCTTTTTATGCCTAATCGCTCAGATACTTCCAGTGAGGCCTCTGCGTTCCAACCTGAAACACACACCACTAGCAACAACTATAAATACAACAGCAAATGTGAGTGTAAGGTAAGCCCTTTATTTCCTATGGAGAAGTGAAATTGTGTTGTTACTTAGCTTAATTTTAATTATTTATTAAAAGTTATATTTTAATCTTGCCATAATGTCCACTACTTCAAAACCTAGTAAGGAGAAGACTGTTGTTGTTGAAGATAAGGAATCTACTCACAAACTTAAAACCTGTGCAGGGTGTGAATCCAAAGTTCCATTTCATGCTAAATTCTGTACTGACTGTTCCAAAAAGAATGCAAGTTGAAGTTTCCAATCAATTCCAGGAGTTTCCATCCTGGATGAAGGTATCAATGCAGGAGACTTTTACAGTAATGCAGTCTCAATAAAGAAAAAGACAAAGAACAGAAGACCCTGGAGAAGGTACATCATCCAAGTTAGAAGATATAGAAGAAGACAGCATAATGGAAGCCTTGTCACAATACTCTTCAGAAAAGGAAGGAGAAATCCAAGATGAAGAGGAAGGTTTCTTTAATTTGGAAAAAATAGAGCCATTTCTAAAGCTTATGATAAAATCCTTGGGACTGGTTGATGAGCCTAAACAACAGGGCATATTGGACACAGCCTTCATGGGAACAAAGAAAGAAATTCCTACTTTTCTGGTCCATCATTCAGTTTCTGAATTAATAAAATCAGAATGGGCAAAACGTGATAGAAGAATGCTCACATGAAGGCGGCTGCAAAGAATGTACCCCTTTAAAGAAGACGATACATCTACTTGGATTTCCCTTCCTAAAATAGACGCTTCCATAGCCCAAATAGCAAGAAGAACAACCATTCCTATGGAAGATGGTTCCTCCTTAAAGGATGCTATGGACAGGAGAATAGAAGGGTCATTAAAGAAGCAGTTCTCTTTAATTGGGCAAAGTATGAAGGTGGCAACAGCCTTAGCATGTATTGCAAGGACAACCAGAATATGGCTCATTGAGTTAGAAGATCATATAGAATCAAATGTATCTGGGTCTAGACTCCTGAAGGAGGTAGCTACTATTAAGGACGCCATAAAATTCTCATGCAATGCTTCTCTGGATTCCATTAGACTAGCAGCAAGATCATCTTCCCTTTCAGTGACAGAAGAAGATCCCTTTGGCTGAGGACTTGGGGAGCTGATGCCTCATCCAAGAGTAAATTAATATCACTACCCTTTACTGGTTCTCTGTAATTCGGTGAACAACTAGATGAAATAATTAAGAGAGTGACTGGTGGAAAGAGCTCCGTCCTTCCTGAAGATTGAAAAAGAAAACACCTCCTGCTCACACATCCTTCAAGACTAGTAGACAGTCCTTTCAATATTATAGGAAGTACTTACCATCAAGAAATTATGAAGTTAGGAGGCAGTCATCATCTCAAGCAACCAGAGGTTCATTTAGGAAAGGAGGGTTTCAAAAGACCCAATTCAAGAAAGAGTTCCCCTGAGGACCAGCGGATCCTGCTTTCAGTCCCAGTGGTGGGCCGGCTGGGACCATACCTATCAGCATGTAGGAAATAACCAATCTAGACAATTGGACTTCTCAGATACTGGAAGCAGGGTGCCCACTGGAATTTCAAAACACACCCCTAAGAAACTCATTCAAGAAATCAAGAGTTCCAGAAAGTACAGAAAAAGCAAAAAATTAACAAAATGCCATCCAAGAACTATCAGTGAAAGACGTCATCGTGAGGGTACTAGTGAAGGAAAAAGAAAAAGGATGGTACTCTGTAAATTTCATCGTAATTTTCATGGAGGGTACCACCCAATTCTGGACATAAAAGCATTGAATGTAATGATAAAACATCGAACCTTCAAGATGGAGACAGTAGCCTCTATAATTCAGGCCATTCATCCACGCAATTATCTCCTGACAATAGATCTACAGGACGCGTACTATCACATAATGATAGCACAAGACCACAGTAAATACCTCAGATTTTGTTACTGGGACCGAACCATGCAGCCCCAATCATTGGCAGTAGATGCCATGTCACAAAATTGGCAGTTCAAACTGGCTTATGTGTTTCCACCGATTCCAGTGATCCCAAAGACACTCAAAAAAATCAAACAAGAAAGAGTAAATGTAATCCTCATAGCACCATATTGGCCGAGGAGGGTAAGGTTCTCGGAGCTAGTGAATATGTCTATAGACAACCTGTGGCCTCTACCTCCCAGAGCAGACTTGCTGAATCAGGGTCCAGTCTGGCACCAGAATCCAGTATTTTTGAAATTAACAGCTTGGAGGATGAAAGGCACTCCTTAAAGCTTAGAGGTCTGGGGGGTCCTGTAATTAACACTATCTTATCTGCAAGGAAGCCTTCAACATCTTCGGTTTATAATCGAATATGGAGAATTTTTTCTGCGTGGTGTTCTGAAAATAGAATTGATAGATTTTCTATTTCATCCCAGCAAGTTCTCAATTTCCTCCAGAAAGGCTACGAGCAAGGCCTGAGACCATCATCTCTGAGAGTACAAGTGTCTGCCATTTCATCCTGTTTAGCTAAACAATTTGAGGACGATGAATTAGTAAAGAGATACTTAAGAGCAGTCAACAAGATTAGGCCCAGAGTTAGGAACATTATCCCTCCCTGGGATCTTAATCTAGTTCTCAACCAGTTAACTATTTCCAAAAAATTTGAGCTGTTAAATGAAACGGCTCAAAGAAGCTTTAAATAATATTCCATCAAGATAAAATTGTCCTTAGAACAAAGAAGGAATTCAAGTCAAAAGTTGTGTCCACTTTTCCTCTCAACCAGGAAATAGTTCTTCCGTCTTTTTTTCCTAATCCAAAAAATTTAGAGGAAGAACTTCTTCATAAATTAGATTTACTAAGATGCCTTTCAGTATATTTAAGAAGGACATCATTATTCAGAAAGTCAGACACACTGTTTGTTAATTTCCAAGGGA
This sequence comes from Rhinophrynus dorsalis, assembly GCA_037306005.1. Taxonomy (NCBI): domain Eukaryota; kingdom Metazoa; phylum Chordata; class Amphibia; order Anura; family Rhinophrynidae; genus Rhinophrynus; species Rhinophrynus dorsalis. The sequence goes on from CM074728.1 coordinate 24,532,219, forward strand.
AATTCAAAGGTTCTCCTGCATCAAAACCATCTATTGCACGTTGGATAACGGAATGCATCAGAGAAGCATATTTGGAGGCAGGCAAATTCCTCCTAAAAGAATAAAAGCCCATTCTACCAGAGCAATTTCAACATCCTGGGCATCAAAACATTCAGCAACAACTGAAGAACTTTGTAAAGCAGCCACTTGGTCATCACTAACAACATTCATAAAGCACTATCATCTGGATGTTCAATCATCTACAGCAACTAAGTTTGGAAAGAGGGTTTTAAAGGTGCTATCACTCCAAATTGGTAAGATCCTTCCAGTATTCTTATTTACAGTTAGAAAATAGTTCACAGAAGGGGCAGCTGTGTTCTCTACATTATATTACCTTCCTTAGTATAGAAGGTCATTGACTTATGGGATATGCCTGTGGCTTGAACAGATTTTTTCTTATATTCAATCCCTCATTCAAGCTTTGGTATAGCCCATTGGAGTCAATTGCCGTGGAAGGGGACACAGAAAAAAAGGGAGAAATCTTTCTAACCGATATTTTCTTTTCTTCTGTGTCCCCCCCACGGCACACCCTGCCCTCTGTTAATCTATCTGCTAATTTTTTCAGCTCTGACAAAGTTGACTGTGGAAGGCGGAGTGAGATGGCCTTAAATAAATTTTGATTGGTCCTACACCAGCTGGAAGGGAGGAGACAAAACCCATTGGAGTCATTTGCCGCAGGGAGACAGAGAAGAAAAGGAAATATTGGTAAGGAAAATGTCTCCCTTTCTGTCTTCTCATTAGGCAATTTTGCCTTGATTTCTTACCAAATTTAACAGTAATAAACTTTTACTGCACTTTTAGATCAGGCTTCATGGATTCTGTCTCTAGATGTCTCTAGAGGGAGTAGACCTGCTCCATCTACCTGGTCAGAAAAGCAGAGATAGTGGAGCAACATACCATTATCCCTCCTAAGGAAAAGATTGGAGGAAGAGAATGTAAAGCGCTCATAGGATTACAAAACTAAACACACATGTGTATTTAAATATATAAAACTTGTCCTGTGTTACACCCCATATCAGCTATGCAAGCAGGGGTGGTCTTGTTCCTCCACTACCTTCCCTAGTAAATATGTACATATGAAGTTAGCTGCTTACCCCGATCAGAGAGTAGTTATATGGCACTCCATGGCTGGACTGCCATCTGAGCAGAATCAATATGTTATTCTAAGCATATTTCTTCTCTGTGGATGGCACTTGTGAGCTCAAAAAGACTAACCTGGAGAGGATAGATGCCTATGTAGTCTGCTATATACCCTGGCAGGTACATTAGTGGTTGAACATCTCAAGACCATAAGTATTTATCCTTGGGCTTGGTCTTCCTAAGGGATATATGGCAATCCATACATGCATTCCATTCTCAAAAGTTCCTAGAGAGATAAGCTGCATTTCACTGATGTGGCCCAAGAAGGCTGAAAGTCATTGCCGCAGTTTGCTGCTTCTTTAGTTCAGAAAGAAATTGCCTGGCTCTTCATTGTTAGACTGTCATCTGGGCAGCGCCAGTATGATGTGCTTCATTATATTTCTACTCCTTATATGGCACTTGTATATATAGCATAAGAAGGAAGGTTGAAAGCACTCACTCTTGTATTGGTATCACGATGCCCGTGATTGGTGGCTTTTCTTGTCAGTTAGCAATGGGTGCTTTCCATTGGTTGCCTGTGATTAGTCCGCCCAGTATTGCCTATATAGACTGGGTTCCTGCACCCTTGCACTGCCCTTTCGTGGTGTTTCTATGGCAGTGATCGCCTGCCTATGGATTCCTGTGTCATCTTGGGGCTGCCTGACTTCTCTCCTGTTCCTGCGCCTGTGTACCTACCCGGATAGCCTGTCTACACTCCAGTGTCGTTCCTGTGAACTGATCTGGCCTGGCTGGCATTCCTGCTTCCGTTCTGACCTGGTTTGGCTGACGTTTACTGCTCCGGTATCCTGACCCGGCCTGGCTGTCGTTCCTGTTCCTGTATCCCAACTGCATTCCGCTTGACTCTGGTAGCCTCTGCGACATTCTGACTTCCGGTGCCTTCCTTTGGTGGCACTGCTGATTTCAGACTTCTGGCCTCTGAGTTTGCACTGACTGTCAGTGTACTGGTTTGCTCCTCTCTACACCGATTGCTAGTGCTGCCTCCATTATGGCACCGGTAGGGCCTCCGTGTTTGTCCAGTACCAGGTACTGGTTTGCTTCACTCTACACCGGTTGCTAGTGCTGCCTCCTTTATAGCACCGGTAGGGCCTCCGTGTTGGTCCAGTACGCGGCACTGGTTTGCTCCACTCTACACCGGTTGCTAGTGCTGCCACCGTTATAGCGCGGGTAGGGCCCCCGTGTTTGTCCAGTACGAGGTACTGGTTTGCTCCACTCTACACCTGTTGCTAGTGCTGCCTCCATTATAGCACCGGTATAAATATTACCTGTCGTGTGTCTGTACTATACGTTGTATTCAATAAAACTGTGTTTTTTATTTTAACTCTGTGTCTGTGAGTCAAACAAACCGTTACAATTGGTAAATGCCCAGGTGTACATTCCCAAAAAGAGGAAAAATTCAGATGTATAGAAGGGGCCAGAACCAGTGAGATTTTTGGAAAACACTGACAGACATATTGTGGATAAAAGTCATTATTTTCCACAAAGTCCCACAGTTGCTGCTCCCTTCTTTACATCTGAATATATAAATATTTCAATACTTTTTTTTTACTGTGAATAAAACAAGGATTCTCCATTACTAATAGATCATTTGTTCCACAGTTATTACAGCTTAGATGTGTTTTTTCATATTAATGGTGTCCAGACAGTTATCCAGTAGTTCTTAGATCCTGGGCACTAATACAATAGTGTGCAGTGTAATACTGTCAAATGAAAATCCCCAAAAGTACTTCATTCCAAAAATAGGTAAAAAATACCTTACAATGGTCTGTAGTCCAAAAATCCTATGCAATTGGAAAGACTTTTCTTGGATTAGGTGCAAGACCGGTGTGTCAAGAAGCCATGGTGAAACTGATCAACGCGTTTCACGCATTAGATATGATTATAGTGGTGCACATTATCACAGTTATATTCTTATGTCAAGACGGGCGTAACAGAGTAGACCCATATGTTGCACACTTAGTATCTTAATTAATTTTGCCATATGATCTGGATAATACACAATTTGTTTATGAAGTCGACTATGATACACACTGAGCATCATGGGAAATGTGGCACCAATAATTGAAAGTTCGGTAGTAAGAGCAGTGTCTCCTTTGTTATTTGTGTAATACTGTCCTCAGAGGAAATACACCTTGAGCACAGGAAGTCAAGCTGTGCCATTCACTTCCACATGAAATGGTGGTGACTAGTACAAGAGACATCTTTAAGAAAATTTTAAATCTAAATTCTAAGACTCATATATGTTCAAAACAAAGTATGTAAGGCATAAATCAGCAAGCCAAAAAGGTGCAAATCTGGAGCAAATAAATTGTATCATATGGTTGAAGTGAAAATTCCCATTGATTTAACCCTTTGCTAGCCAGAGAGGTATCGAAGGCATTGTAATTTGTTGGATACCTCTCTGGCACTCAAAGGGTTAATAATGTTGTTATAGAAAAAAATGTAATATTGCCGCTATTACAAAAATAAACTAAATGATCCCAGTCCCATCTCTCAAACCTTTGAGAGATATGCAATGCTAAAATCCGCCCCTTTTACTGATGTCAGCTGTAAGCTGACAGCAGGAGATCCTGGTCCCGGGACAAGCCGGCGGCTCTTCAGCAGAGCTGAAATAGCGCAATGTAAAAAGGAATACTTCATTGGAATGGTCTACAAAGTGTGACTGCAAACCAGGCACACTGTGTAGACTGTTCCAATTAAGTATTTATTTTTACATTGCGCTATTTCGACTCTGCTGAAGAGCCGCCTCGAGTCGGCCGACACGTATTTCCTGCTGTTAGCTTTACATAAAGGTTTGAGAGATGGGACTGGGATTGTTTAGTTTATTTTTCTTATAGCTGCAATATTACATTTAATACTTTAAACATTTAAAGGGATAGTAATGTTTCATAATGAAAGCAGCTCTAATTAATCATCATAGTATTTGGACTTTGGAGAGTGTTATTTCAATTCTGTCAGAGTTGTACTTCAAGAGTAATTCAGTGACAAAGTATCCCCCTCCTGCCCCTTTTACTGATGTAACACTGCTCAGCCAGATCAGAAGGGAGGTGCCCAGTTAGATTGCAGAGAGGGACAATCTTCAATTAAGATAAGGGAAAAACCTGAAAAACTTGTCAAGGGGGACAGGGCTTTCATTGTTCTCATAGGAAGAAGATTGTCTCCTTCTATTATCTGTTTGGTCTATGGACTGCATTCCACATCTGAGAAGAGATGGCTTACACTAGGTAAAAGGGGCAGGAGGGGAACTTTGCTTGTGAATATCTCTCAAACCATAAAGGTTTGAGAGATAAGACTTATTTCATTCTTCATGTTTTTTTAATGCCTACAAAATAAAATAAAGATAAAGCAAAGTATTACTATCCCTTTAACCCCTTAGCGACCCTTGCCGGTCATAGTACATCAAGGGTCGATTTGACTTAACGACCGATGACGTACTATGACCGTCATCGAATTCCGGGCTCCCCCCGCGGCTGGACGCCGTTCGGGGAGTCTGGAACGCAATGGAGCAATAAAAAAAAATTGCTCCGTGGTCGTTCAGTCGGGTCGCGGCGCTGATTCCCCGGTCCATAAGGGGTTAATCAGGGCTCAAAATTTCCACTCACCACTAGCCAATGGCGAGTGAAAATTTAGCCCTGGCGAGTAGAAATTCAGCCCTGGTGGGTATGCTATGACTTGCAGTGGCGAGTAACTTTTCAGGTCTGGCTAGTAGCAAAGAACTTCAAATTATAAGCCCTGCCTTTAATACCTTTAAAACTGAAGCAATTCAATGGAAAACGTAATAGCATTGAGGGGTTTGAAATCCCATTTAATTAATTGTGAATTTTCATCCCCCCCCATGGTGCAGTTGGTTTACTCCAGAACTGCACTTCTTTAACTTAATGAATACGGCCCGCAGCATTTTCCCTAACAAATCATGGAAATGGATCACAGAAAACAGCGATACTTAGGGTCTCATTGACCTCTTCTTGCTTTACATTATTCAAACACTTTTTATGGGAAAAAAAAGATATATGTAATAGGGTTTTCCTACTGAGTAAATAGGATTCAGTGTAGCAAAAAACTCACAAGAGTGGTATGAAGGTGATACCTTTTAATGGTTAACTGACGACATAACAAGTGCAAGCTTTCAGGAGACTAAGGCCTCTTCTTCAGGCATGGGTTAACAAATGAAGCTAGAATAACACATTTCTGAGTAAAACAAGAGTACTCCAACTGCTAGGAGATTCTTTATTAAAAAGTTGTTATAGCTCAGACTGTTAGCAGCAGCGCCATCTGGTGCTCAAAAGGTATTTTTTATGACATTCTGGTGAGCTTGAGTCATGGCTTTCTACAATAAGTGATCGGAACAGCACCACCTGGTGGTCACAATAGAAAATAGCAATTTAATGTAAAAAGAAACATTTTTATTTTTGCATTTTTTACAATACAAATTTAACAAAAGAAAAGAAGAAAAAGCAGACATGCAAATTTAGCAAAAGAAAAGAAGAAAAATGAGACATGCACCCCCAGGCTAAAATCAACGTATAAGGCTAAGGAGTAAAGCCTGGATAAGATATATCACATTTGTTACAATTTATAAGACACAATAAGTAAAACTGACATACTGACAGGTACAATTATGTATCAGATGGTACATTGGTAAATGGAAACGCTAATCAGCCACTTCATATCTTGGGGAACTTTTGCAGGCAACCCCTGCACATATAGGTTAGTTCAGTGATTACCAAACTGCTGGGGTTGAATGCACTGCTTTTTCAGCACCTAACTACATAGTTGCTATGTAATATAACAGTATTCACACTTCAGAAATATGGCCATTGTCAGATGTTTATGATAGGCTAGTTCAAAAAATGTTTGTGAACAGCAAGGTCTGCCATATTTGTTCTTATGATACATATACATTTGGCACAGATCCTATGTATATTGGTTTGTAGAAATATCTCGGGCAAAGAAATTAATATATAATTAATTGATTTCTTAGAAACAGATACATGCAAATGAATAATGCAGATATGAGTAGGAAGGGGTTACATTTCTTTTAACCCATTAAGGACCTGAGGGGCATGCAACACATTGCAAAGCAATGTCATAGTTGAGCACTAAAGCACTTCTGAACATTTAGTACATTTCATGTCATATGCTTTTCTTTTGACAAAAAGCAGTTGGAAAAATCAAACGCATTTCTTGCAATATTGAACAAGTTGGGACTTATGGGTAGTTTCAGTCTCAAGGGAATTCTTTGTCCACATCTGAAATCATTAGTTGTCTTCCTTTGGTATCTGAAGAATTAAGATTCTAGTCAGGTGTGGTTCAGCCTGTATTGCAGGACAGCAAGAGAGATGAAAATGGCTGAAAAACAGTGCATTACTGCAACTAGGTGGTGCTTAGAGCTCAGATATGCAGGCAGGGGATAGTGGCAAGCAGGTACTGAAATATACAGATTAGAGAATATTGCTGTTTGCTAGTCGGGAGGTTATGACAGAAACAAACTGTGTAATGTTGTTATATTCTTTTTTTCTAATTTTATTTTTTATTAGATTCAGACATTTATTATTTTATGAGTCTTGTGGTTTTTCATAACATTGAGGGTTATTGGATTGTATTATTATCCACGGGTCATCAGAGTTCACATAGTTGGCATGAACCGTTGATAGTTATAACTATTATTTTAGATTATTTTTATATTAATGTGGTTTTTGGTGTTCTTCTTGTGATACTCGTGCCCTTGTGAGAGACTGGATATTGAAACATATCGAACCATAACAGTTATAACGTTTTTTAGATAAATTTGTGATTGAAAGATCGAGTCAAATTATCTTTATGAATAATGTTGCATAAATGATTTTGTGCAACATGGTAATTGACTCCAATTAGCATTATAATATCTACTAGCAATCAGAAGGTCAATCTCCGGTCAACAGATGATCTCATTGATTTATATCAGTCATAAGATGATTGTGGTGACGACGTATCTTGGAGTTTGTTCTCGGTGAACTTGTTGGTTACATGCATGTGCTTCATTGTTTGATCTCATAGTTTTACATGTTTATTTTATATTATGTTGGGAGTTCAGTTGGAGGCATACATGCAATGTGTTCACCTGGGATATTTAACGCATTGAAGTGTGGTGACTGGGTCAAGTGGGCACTGTTTTCAGTGTCCAACTTTGGGTTGGTCCAGTCATTGCCTTTATTGTGTGTACTGACTGATGGGCTATTTGCCTTGAAGTCGGATTGTAGGGATATGGTTGTTTCAGCTCACTAATTAGACATCTCTTGTGATTGGAGATTGACCGTTTAAAGGGATAGTAATGTTTCATAATAAAAGCAGCGCTAATTAATCGAAATAGTATTTGGACTTTGGAGAGTGTTATTTCAATACTGTCAGAGTTGTAGTTCAAGAGTAATTCAGTGACAAAGTGTCCCCCTCCCGCCCCTTTTACTGATATAACACTGCTCAGCCAGAGCAGAAGGGAGGTGCCCAGGTAGACTGCAGAGAGGGACAATCTTCAATTAAGATAAGAGAAAAAGCTGAAAAGCTTGTCAAGGGGGGCAGGGCTTTCATTGTTCTGATAGGAAGAATATTGTCCCCTGCTGTTATCTGTCTGGTCTATGGACTGCATTCCATATCTGAGAAGAGATGGCTTACACTAGGTAAAAGGGGCGGGAGGGGGAAACTTTGCTTGTGAATATCTCTCAAATCATAAAGGTTTGAGAGATAATACTTATATCATTCTTCATGTTTTTTTAATGCCTATAAAATAAAGATAAAATGAAGTATTACTATCCCTTTAAATGTTAACGGTTGTCAACATGACTTGATAGCCATGATTAAGCGCTCATAGTGCGAAACGCGTGGACTGAGTGGTTCTTGCACTACATGAGATATGAGACTGAACCTCCGATGTCTGAAGATCGAGTATGTATTTTTAATTTTTTGAATAAAAGTGAATTTGTTTTAAACTGACATGTTTTGTCACCTCTATACCACTTGCTGATAGCGGTACAGTCATTTACTATACATGGAATGACTTTGGAAGGGAGACTTTGGTTACCGGGTGTGGAGCCCTATGTCTACATTTAGAAACCTGCAGGTTTTCCTTGGAGCACCGTTTGTTTGCTGTACTGAAATATACAGTGTAGACATGAACTAGGCAGCAAGAGATAATAGCAGGTGAAGCCTGGAAGTTCAGAGAAATTAACAGGACCAGTAGAAGCCACTAATGGACCCTGAAAAACGTCTTAACTTTCAGCCCCCCCCCCCCTTCACCCACTGAATGCTTTGTAGTGTGTTAGAGACATTCAAAGACTCATTTATATTTATGGGAGTTTCTAGTTCTTCTCTATGGGGAAGATGGTTTACCTCAGAATTGTTCCTCTTTTAGTACATCAGCCTTACAGATTTTTCTCTGTAGATACACAGTGCCAGGATTTATGAACAAAGAAAAGACAAACAATTCTGGAGCAAACCAACAGTTTCCCCTCATAGTGCAAATGAACATACTCTCCATAGAGTTAAGTGGGCTCAACGGTGTCATAATATTTTCTTGGGGCCCCATGAGCTGTAGGTAGGACTTAGTGGGGCTGACTGGCCCCTTTAAATTCCAGGCCCCTGTTACAACTGCATCCCCTGTAGCTACTCCCCATGTGGTCAGGCAAGAAAAGGTTTAGCAGTTGGTGTCAGAGCCCTATTTTCAAAAGAAAAGTGAAGTGTATCTGGTGCAAGCTAAGTACACCATAGTGGAGAAATAAAAATTACCATTGATTTAAACAGGGCTTTTAACTCAATGAATGCTAGAGAGTTCTCTAACACATTTCTTCACAGTATGTTGGAGACTCCTCAAGCGTACAAAAGGTTAAACGCCTCATTTAAATGAAGGATAGTTTTTATTTGTTATCCATGGTGCAATCGATTTGCCCTAGACTTGTTTCACTGGTAGTTACAGAACCACTCATATACTATCTGACTCTCAATCACTGTCCACTGGTAATCGCATAACCAGACATACATAGTATTGTCACCACTGTCTTGTTCCACTGGTAATTATAGAACCAATCCTACAGTGTCCGACTCCCCAGCCTTATTCCACTGTACAATGGTAGACACAGAAGCATCCATACACTGTTTGTTTCACAGTCTGCCATTACTTACATTTGTTCCATGGAACAACTTATATTTCTTCAGGGAATCCTGGTGTTCCATGGAATATAGTTAAAGAATGACTCCTCCAGAACCTTTCTGCTGCCTGCCTCTAACTAAGGACATCATGATAATAGTTATTGGAATCTGGTGTGCCACGTATTACTACAGGCTGTAGCTCAGACCATAGATTGTCTGTATTAGTGTGCTTGGAACTGTGTGTGGCGGTGTGCATGGGGCTGTGTGTATTTGTTCTTGTGTTCTTGTATGTGCCTGTATCTGTATTGTCCTGTGTTTGTACCCCTGAGCATGGACAATACTGTAAGGATGGGATCGCTCTACATTGCAAGGTCTGTGGGTAATTATCACTTCATAGTGCAAGTTCTGTGGAAGAGGTACTCATTATTAGATGATATACAGAAGAAAAGTGGTACATTTCAGAGCAAACCAACCACAAAAGGTTCTAGCTGATTGCAGGGAAATCCAATCCCAGGACCGGTGGAGGCTCTTCAGCAGAGGCGAGATCGCATTATGGAAAAAGAAATCCTTCACTGGAACAGTCTTCTACGTGTGCTTGGTTTGCAAGCACACGTAGAAGACCGTTTCAGTGAAGGATTTCTTTTTCATTAACCCAATCTCAGCTCTGCTGAAGAGCCTCCGCCGGTCCTGGATTCCCCTGCAGTCAGCTAGAACACTGATGTCAGGGAGGGGGGAACTTGAATGCAGATATCGCTCAAACCATAAAGGTTTGAGATATGCCGTTGGGCTCATTTAATTTGTTTTTTTTAAGGGCTACAAGATTAAAGTTACATTTAAGTATTACTATCCCTTTAAGTTAACTACACTACCTGGGGGGAGATGCACTAAGCTGTGATAGAGAATAGATAACTTCCACAGTTATATAATTTCTTCAGTTCCTCCTATGTTATTCTATGGAGCCTATGCATTAAGAGCTCTCCCACTTATGATATCCTAGTACACAGTCTCCATAGAATAACACTGGACCTGGAAAACTGATCTTAACCGAGACCTTGGGGGTTATGCACTAAGGTGATATCACTTCTCCTATGTTATACTATAGAGTCTATTCACTAAGATCTCCAAAGCTGGAAAATTCTTAGTTAATAGGCTCTATAGAATAACTTAGGAACTGGAGACGTGATATCACTGGAGAAGTAATCTCCACTTTATCACCTCTTTATCATGCCGTACTATATCTCCCCCTTATCTCCTCTTTATCACACCTTAGTGCATCTCCCTCCAGGGGTGTTTATGCACTAAAGTGTGATAAAGAGGAGATCACTTCTCCAATCCCCCTGTGATTATCTTTGGAGCTGATGCACTAAGATCTCTTCAACTAAGATTTCTTTATCACACCCCAATGTATCTCCCCACTCGTTTTCGGTCTAGAGTAAGAAACTGGTTCCCAACTGGAAAAGCAGTGATTGAAGTACAATGTGACAATGATGAAATACCAGATATGATCTACCCATTAATGAAATGCAAATGCATAAGGAAACCAGAGGATGTTCTTGTGCATTCAGGCATTCGCACATTGATGAATAAACCCCTTTGGGCTTCATCCACATAAAAGAAGATGAACAATTTTTAAGCAAGCCAATTTCACCCATAAGGGAGATGTAACAATTTACAACATTTCCATTAATTTAAATGAATCTTCTTACCCCCTAATTTCTAACTAAGTCTCCCAGCACTTTGTGAAGTCATGCACTTAAGTCTTTCCTAGTATTCAAGAGGTTAATTTTTTTTATACTCAGCTGCATTTTTTCATCCCTTATAGCCAGGCAGCTTAAAGGGATAGTAATACTTAAAATGTAAAAGAAAATATGTTGTAGGGTTTATCCCCCTGAGTAAAACAAGAGTACTCCCACTGCTGAAAGGTATTTCATTCAAAAGTTATTAATTTTCAAAGCTTAATTTTTTTAGGTGCAATATCACAGTGGCCTGAAATTGTACAGTGGCGCTGTTGCTACATGATCCTATGGACAGCTCTGGTCCCAGGACCATAAATCTCCATACGATGGTGTAGCAACAGCGCCACTGTACAATTTCAGGCCACTGTGATATTGCATCTAAAAAATTCAACTTTGAAAATTAATAACTTTTGAATGAAACACCATACAGCAATGGGAGTACTCTTGTTTTACTCAGGGGAATAAACCCTACAACATGTTTTTTTTACATTTTAAGTATTACTATCCCTTTAAAGGGATAATAATGTTTCACAATAAAAGCAGCTCCAAATACTCTTCATAGTATTTGGGCCATTGAGAGTGTTATTTCAATACTGTCAGAGTTGTAGTTTAAGAGTAATTGAATGATAAAGTATCCCCCTCCCTCCCCTTTTACTGATGTAACACTGTTCACTTCAGAGCAGCAAGGCTGTCTGCATGCATCGCACAGCGGGACAATTTTCATTGAGCATAAGGAAAAACCTGAAAATCCTGTCAAGGGGGGCAGGGTTTTCCTTATCCTCACAGTAAGAAGATTGTCCCTTGATGTGAGCTGTCTGGTCCCAGGACCAGATTCCACATCTGAGGGGAGGTGCTTACACTAGGTAAAAGTGGCGGGAGGGGGATATTTTATCATTCAATTAGTCTTGAACTACAACTCTGACAATATTGAAATAACACTGTCCATGGCCCAAAGATTAACTGAAGCTGCTTTTTTTGTGATAAATTTCTATCCCTTTAAACCTGCACCCCACATATGCAGGTTTTCAGGATCTCTTTATATGTACATAGGTGAATCAATCAGCGGCTCAGTCATTCTGAAGGACCTTCCTGAGCTGACATTCACTTGTCTTTAATTGCAGCGATCCTGAAAGCAGGCACTGTTGGAGGGCCTGAGGACAGTTTTGAGTTTCCCTGTGCTAAAGCACAGAATTGCTCCTCCTCACTTTTTTGCATAAGGCCCCTAGGTACTTATTCGTCAACAGAAAAGGTGCAATCCTGGAGCAAACCAACTGCACCAGATGGGGGAAATTAATACCCTCACTGGGTTAGCCAATGAATACTAAATTCTTCTCTAACATTAAAGGCGTTAAAAGCAATTTAAATATATGGCATTGTCATATGAACCCTATGATGCAGTTGGCTTGTTCCAAAATTGCTCCTCTTTGGCATGATAAATATGGCCGTTTGTCTCTTCTTTCAAACAGAAACCTGGGAAATGGCCTTATATGTGCATAGCTCTGACATATCTTATTGTGGTTTTATAACCTTGACACAGTTTTCCAGTATGATTCAGAGGTGTGGCTGTATGTAGAATTTATAACCCAGATAAAAGTGTATTATTACAATGTCAGCTCTCATCCACAGTCCTGACTGCGCCTACATACAGCTCTTAATTATATCCGTATGGACAGAGCTGTGTGTAAGGTGAGGCACTCCCTCTAAAGAGCTGTCATGCATGGTGCACATATCCCTTGGAACACACTCCTCTTCCTTCCTCCAAGAAGGAACTTTGACCTGTAGAATCAAGTTACTAGGGAACAAGCTAGTTACTTCCTTAACCCTTTGCTGTCAGAAAATCTAACAATGTTTGGCAATGCAATATCAGTCTATTAATTGTTACTGACTTTAAGTGGTGGATATCGCATAGATCACATTTCAGACAAAATTTAAAAAATAAAACCCCTTGATGCTAGACAGGTCTCCAATGATATGCATGTTGCATTTAACACTTCTCTTACAAAAATAATAAAAAGGGGAACACTTTAACCCCCTTGTATGCTTGAGGTATTTCTAGTATCCGCGGAGTTAATGGGGGACTACCACCCGACACAATCTTTAGCTTCACTAAGTCACCATCTGGTGACTAGCTGCTTAGTAGCACTAGTCGCCAGAATAATTACCTTATTTAATAGATTTCTCCTCTCTTCCATGGGTGACAGGCAGGACGGAGCGCGGACATCTTGCCATTGTGATGTCCGTGTGCCTGCGTTGTCAGTCCCAGATGGAGCAAAATGGCTCCTAGCAATGCCTACTAGACCCGTCTGGGACTGACAGAGCAGGCGAGTGGACGTCACAATGGCAAGATGTCCGCGCTCCGTCCTGCCTGTTGCCCATGGATGAGAGGAGAAATCTATTAAATAGGTAATTATTCTGGCGACTAGCGCTACTAAGCAGCTAGTTGCCAGATGGGGACTTTGTGAAGGTAAAGATTGTGTGGGGTGGTAGTTCCCCTTTAAACATAAATGTTACGATATACAGACTGAGAATATTAAGACAATATTATTTCCATCAACAATATGTACGTATAAAATGGCTCATCTAGCGGCCTGGATTCTAGGATCTACTTCAACAGTATTGCATTTGGTGGAGCCAATCTGAGCTGTAGTGATTGTGTGTTGTAACCTTTGATTGGATAGTAACATTTCACTACCTGAAAATGGTTACTGAAGCTGTCAAGCAGAATACATTTGCTGTCATTAGAAAAAGCATTACAGTTTGCATATATTTGTGGTGTTCCTTTTTTCCTCTGCAATGTGTAGATTAAGAGATATATGTATTTTGTTCTCGTGACATTAGCCCTTCATTTCAATGCTGTGCTTTATAGAAAAAGAAGGAAAGAGAGCACAAAAAAATCTGAGAACGACTGTAAATCAAGTGATCTAAATCTTGTAACATTGCCCAAATGAAAGTGGATATTCAGGATGTCCCACCGTGTAGACTACAGCGTGTGCATAAGGAATTGTCCCCAATCTTCTTATAATGATAGCTGTGAAAGAAAAGGAAAGATCCTTCTAAGCAGTGGCATAACTATAGGGGTCACAGCTGCGACCGGGTCCGTCACTCCAGGGGTCCGGCCGCTCCCTCCGCCTGGCACCCGCAATCTCCCTCTGGCGCTCTAGTAATGCAGAGTGCTGGGAGATGACATCATCTCCCAGCGCTCTGCATTACTAAGAGGACCACGCAGGAGCTCCAGGGAGGTAGGAGATGGGGGCATTGTGAAGATTGAGGTGCATTGTAGAGGGGGTTAGTGTGGTCGAGGGGGGTCAATGTGGTGGTGTTGGGGGCCCATGGCACTTCTTGCACCAGGGCCCGGAGCCTTCTAGTTACGCCTCTGCTTCTAAGAGAACCGTATCCACCATGTGGAATTCAAAAGCCCCCCCCGATTGCCAGCCACGCACCGGATAGCCGATATAGTGTTTGCATATAGCTAAAAAGTCCAATCAGGCACTTCAGTAGAAGAAAATGGAACAGCTTTATTTCAACACAGATTCCTACGCTTTTCACGAGTGCAATCCTTGCTTCCTCAGGGAATAAAATAATTTGTAAAAAGAAGTGTTTTATACTCTCTTTCTTTCCACATTAAGCCAATCAGCGGACGTTTGGATATACGTAGCAGCTATGTATCCAAGCCTCGCTATTATAACGAGTGTTGGTACTGCTACTGCTATTCCCTGTGGAAGTGAGGAATGCACTCGCAAAACACGAAGCAATCTGTGTTGAAATAAAGCTGTTCCATTTTCTTCTACGGAGGCGTCTGATTGGTCTTTTTGCTATATGCATATACTGTATTGGCTATCCAGTGAGCGACTGTCAGTCAGGGGCTCCTTTTGAATTCCTCATGTGGATACGGGTGCTCTTAGAAGGATCTCTCCTTTTCTTTCACAGCTATCATCATTAGAGGAAGATTGGGGACGATGCCTTATGCACGGTGGGACATCCTGAATATCCATTTACATTTGGGCAATGTTACAAGTTGTACTATAATAAGTACATTTCTATGCGCAATTAGATCATTTGATTTACAGCCGCTCTCAGATTTTTAGCGCTCTCTTTTCTTCGTTTTCGATGTATGCCAGATGGTGAAGGCGCTATTGAGGACACCAAATGAGAAGCTGAAGTCTGAAACCAGCATTAAAGAACCTTAGCACAACAGACTATATATTTACAATTATGGCGATCTGTGGACTGGAATAGAAGCTCTTAATCTTGCTTCTTTTTTACTACTGTGTGTTTCTGCAGTTCATTAAATCTACCTATTCACCTCTCATACTTCCTAGATCAATTCATTCTCATCCACAATTCATTCCAGTGACCTGGTCACACCCATCTTGAAGTCCACCTCGACCACCCACACCATCTTAATTACAGCACTGCAGGGTTGCAATGTATTTTTTTCATTCTACAAAAGTATTTGTTCTGGTGGGAGAATGACTCAGACAAATGGGTTATAAAGTAAAGTTCAGCTTGTGTGTTTTAACAAAGGGTTTTAAAGGGAAAAACATAGGCGTGGAATGGTTAATAATGTCTTCCTGCAAGTCAGTGGTGACCTCACTCCTGTCAGAAAAGCGAAGGATCAAAGGGGATAATTACAAGCTCTGGTTTCATTTATTACAATCCTGTGTAAAATTAGTTCTTCTTAACAAGACAGATTCACTTTGAGAACCATAGGTGAGGCTTTTCTCTATATATGTCACAGTATTCAGGCAAAGAAGGACAGACACAAAGATAAAATATAACCACCTTTATTTGAAATATACAGCAATAAGGTATTAGCCCACACAATCCCAGACCCAGGATGATTGGACCCAGGCTCCTCTTTGGAGCTGCACACTGTGCTGTGCACTGCACTACTGCGAGCTACCAAGACTAGGGAAGAGGCTCGGGTGAAACGCCAGTATGAAGCGGCGAATATGCTAAAGTCCCACTTCGGTCTTGCGACCGGCGGCAACAGGGAGCGAGAACAGGCCAGAGCCACGGAATGCAGAGACTACAGGTCAGGCAAGCTAGGAGTGCACAGAGCGAGTAGTAGTCAAAACCAGAGGTCAGTCAAACTGAAGACTACACAGAGCGAGTTAGAAGCCAGAACCAGAGGTCAGACAAACCAGGGACTACAAGGAGTGAGTTAAGTCAGCCAGAGCCACAGGACAGAACCAGTGTGGGTGGTCAGACAAGCCGGGGTCATACAAGGAGTGAGTTAATCAGCCAGAGCCACAGGTCAGAACCGATGTGGGTAGTCAGACAATCAGGGGTCATACATGGAGCAAGTTAGTGAGCCAGAGCCAAGGGTCAGAACCGATGTGGGTAGTCAGACAAGCCGGGGTCATACACGGAGCATATACTCAGATAGACACGGGTCACAACGGAGCGCAAAATGAACTAGCAGAAACACCACGTAAGGGCAATGACTCCTAGGCCCAAGGAGGTTAATTATAAAGGAGCATAAGAAGGCGGAACCCAATTAGGAAACACAGAATAGGCCCATAAACAGGCGTCTGTGCCAGTGCCTGTTTCATGACGTCAGCAATGCGGAAGTAACTGCAATAATGCTGGCCGACACACCACAGAGGAAGAGAGCACAGGATAACTTAGGCCTCTAAGGGAGACTGTGATAATATGTCAACTTATTCAGACTTCCTCACAACAGATATTATAGACTTAAATGTACTTAACATCTCCTAATAATAAACCCCCATTTACCATACAATGTCCAAAATATCCTAATGAGAGCTATGAATTTTGATCCTGTCACATGGTTCAAGAGATATCATCATCAGTCACAGACATGACTTGATTCAGTTCTCCTAGACTCCTAAAGTTCACCAATTCAGACCTCATTTTTTGTTTTTCCCAAACAGGAACAGGCAGTCATACCCACAGAAGATGTCAGTACTGCAGTGAGGAGAGTCTGGGGTCAAGATGTCCTGCAAGTAAGTGTCATCTCCATCTCCAAGGAAACAACATCCAGGACTAACTGAAGATGTTACCTTGAACAAAAAGCAAGAGAAAGGTCATAGGCATAATTAGGATTTTTCCAGCCATAGTAAGTTAAGTGGGGATTTATTAAGAATTAACTTTCCTTTAAATTTAAATTAGAGCTGTAACCTGCACGGCTTTAAGTCTCATTAAATGTATCTATTTAAAACTTCATATAACCTGCTTTTTGCTTTACAAACAGGTTCATAATTTGAAAGATTTTTTTTTAGTAGTTGGGGAATCTAATCTAAGCAGAGCTTTGTTCTCTGACTTGGTCAGATAAAGCTGCATAATGAATTAACTCACAAGTCCAGAAAATCAGTTTCCACCAGAGGACTGGAATAAATTAAGGGGGGGAGGGATAATCATGCAGATCCTTTCCAGATGGAAGCCCCCACTGAGAGGAGGAACTGGAAAGGCGATAGGTCCTATTTAACACAAACTAAAAAGGGATCTCAATAAATAGAGGCAACTGCAGAAACAATGCAAACAATGTATAAATACAGTGGACCACTGTATGTAAGACACATGCCTAGGGAAGTCATACTTTAAACCTTCTGAGTAGCAGAGGGGTGCCCAATGCATTGGGCAACCCTCTGGCACTCAAAAGGTTAATCCTCTGAATGCAAGACAAAAAAACAGTGTATTGCTTCACAATGGGTTGGAGACCTCGTTTAGCCTCCCGAGATTTACAGGGGTTTCACTAAAGTGGACCTGTCACCCTAAGACAAGTGTAGTTTGTTTTACATAGAATTAACATCTGCCTATATGTTGTGCCGCCCATTTTTGTGTAAAATAGTTTTTGAGAAATTAACCTTTTTACTTTGGTGTCACAGCGTTAAACATTATAACAACTCCCTGCATTGTATTCTACTTAAAGGGATAGTAATACTTTGTTTTATCTTTATTTTATTTTGTAGGCATTAAAAAAACATGAAGAACGATATAAGTCTTATCTCTCAAACCTTTATGGTTTGAGAGATATTCACAAGCAATGTTTCCCCCTCCCGCCCCTTTTACCTAGTGTAAGCCATCTCTTCTCAGATGTGGAATCCAGTCCATAGACCAGACAGATAACAGCAGGGGACAATCTTCTTCTTATGAGAACAATGAAAGCCCTGCCCCCCTTGACAAGCTTTTCAGGTTTTTCCCCTTATCTTAATTGAAGATTGTCCCTCTCTGCAGTCTATCTGGGAACCTCCCTTCTGATCTGGCTGAGCAGTGTTACATCAGTAAAAGGGGCAGGAGGTGGACACTTTGTCATTGAATTACTCTTGAACTATAACTCTGACAGAATTGAAATAACACTCTCCAAAGTCCAAATACTATGATGACTAATTAGAGCTGCTTTTATTATGAAACATTACTATCCCTTTAACCCTGTTATTGTCAAAGTTATTGCTTGTTGTGCCATTAGAAAAGTCCCCCGTGTTCGGGCCCTGTTTAGATTCATTCATTATCGTGTGAGGTAATATTGGTTTAGCATAGAGACTAATTGACATAAAGTGCCAAGCTGTGCCACCAATAAATAAAAGTTAATTTCTGAAAAAATATTTAATTACAAGCAAATGGATAGCACAACACATAAGCAATTTAAAACATCTTTAAAAAGAGGATTATAGTCTTACCTGTTAAATCCTTTTCTCTTAGTCCATACAGGTTACTGGTAATTTTGGGTAGGTGATCTTCCCCTTTAATTGTAGGCAGGAACAATTCTAGAATTGTATGCCGGGGGTGGAGCCTACGTTCCCTCCTTGGCTGCAGCTAGCCAACCAGCTCCAGAAAGATTTGAGACACTAACTATTGACTAGATAGTGGAAGGGAAAGGAGACTCCTGTGAGCATGAGCCCGAAGAACCTTTACGGTCTGCCACAGGAGAGCCAAGCATGGCCCATTGACAGGGTGGGAGACCAGTAGCCTGTATGGACAAGAGAAAAGGATTTAACAGGTAAGACTAAAATCCTCTTTTCTCTGTCGTCCAATACAGGTTACTGGTAACTCTGGGATGTCCAACCATTGAGTTTCCAAGAGGCGGGAAGGAAGGCAAGGACCAGGCGCAAGGCCCCCAAAGTCAACAGAGCAAATATGAACCATCAGATCAGAGATTGCCCAACAAACAATGAAGTGTCAATGGACACTGAACAGGGTTAACAACACCCCAAACTGTTACACAGCACACTGAACTAGAGCCAGTGGGTCTCAAAAGTGAAGGAAGCAAATAGACGGTCAAGACTGCCTCCAGGATCTTCCTCCGAAAGCTGGCATCAGCCGATGCCAGCACATTATCACGGTGCCCGTGATTGCTGCCTTTTTCTGTCAGTTTCCTGTAGGGGCTCTCCATTGGCTGCCTGCCTTCAGCCCGCCCTGTATTGCCTATTTAAACTGAGCTTGGGCACCCTTTGGTTGCCCTTTCGTGTTGTCTCTATGCTGCTTGCACCTGCATTGTGATCCTGAGCTTCCTGGGCCATTATCCTATCCTTGCTCTTCTGTGATCACCTGAGTTCCTGTTTGCCAGCTTCCTCGGTTCCAGCATCCGTTCCTGATCCGGTTGGGGTTGATGTTCCTGCTGCCGTTCCTGCTCCGGTTGTCTGCCATTGAAGATCTGTTTTCCTGTCCGTTACCAGCTGGGTTCCTGCTTCTGGATCGCCTGCAGTGTGTGTCTCTCTCTCTCAGTCGCCTTGGCGACATTTTCATTCATTCGAGTTCTGCTGTCCAGTACGCGGGTACTGGTTCGCTCCATGCACAATGGTTGCTTGTTGCACAGGTAGAGGTTTTGTCTCTCCAGTACGCTGGTACTGGTTCGCTCCATGTATAACCGGGTGCTCATTGTGATCTGACAGCACCGGTGGTGATTGGGTAACTCCAGTGCACGGGCACTGGTTCACTCCATGCACACCGGTTGCTTGTTGCACCGGTAGAGGTTTCGTTTCTTCAGTACGCGGGAACTGGTTCGCTCCATGTATAACCGGGTGCTCATTGTGATCTGACAGCACCGGTGGTGATTGGGTAACTCCAGTACACGGGCACTGGTTCACTCCATGCACACCGGTTGCTTGTTGCACCGGTAGAGGTTTCGTTTCTTCAGTACGCGGGAACTGGTTCGCTCCATGTATAACCGGTTGCTCATTGTGATCTGACAGCACCGGTGGTGATCGGGTAACTCCAGTGCGCGGGCACTGGTTCGCTCCATGCACACCGGTTGCTTGTTGTACCGGTAGAGGTTATGTTACTCCAGTACGCAGGTACTGGTTCGCTCACTGTATAACCGGCTGCTCATTGTGGTTCAGACCACATCGATAGAGATTGTGTACCCCAGTACGCGGGTACTGGTTTGCTCCATGCATAACCGGCTGCTCTCTGCACCGGTAGAGGTTCTGTCACTCCAGTACGCGGGTACTGGTTCCCTCCACGATTAGACGGTGGTTGTCCAGTCCTAGACAGCACCAGCAGAGATTTTGTCACTCTAGTACGCGGGTACTGGTTCACTCCACGCATACCGGTTGTTGTTCAGTCCTAGACGGCACCGGCAGAGATTGGGTAACTCCAGTACGCGGGTACTGGTTTGCTCCATGTACAACCGGTTGCCTGCTGCACCGGTAGAGATTGTGTTACTCCAGTACATGGGTACTGGTTCGCTCCATGTATAACCGGCTGCTTGCTGCATTTCTCTCAGCACCGGTAGAGATTGGTTACTCCAGTACACGGGTACTGGTTCGCTCCATTCTTGATTGGGTACCTAAGTTATTCTATCTGCCCAGAGGGCCTCAGTCTGTCCATTTTTAGCCACTGGTCTATTACTCCTCACGCCAGTCACTGAGGCCACCTTTGCCGTGATCCAGTACTTGCAGTCATAGGCTGCCTTGCCTGGTATATTGTTAAGGCCGGTAGAACCTATTCCATCTTGTGTCAACCTAAGGTTGCCTTACCCGGTATTGGCAAGGCCGGTAGAGCCTCACTACTAGTTGTACCAGTCTCAAGGCAGCCTTGCACGGTATATTGGCAAGGCCGGTAGTGCCTTATTCACTCGTTGCACCAGTCCCCAGGCTGCCTTGCCCGGTATATTGGCAGGGCCGGTAGAACCTTCTTCTCCTTGTTGTACCAGTCTCTAGGCTGCCTTGCCCGGTATATTGGTAAGGCCGGTAGAACCTTTTCCATCTTGTGCCAACCTAAGGTTGCCTTACCCGGTATTGGCAAGGTCGGTAGCGCCTGTCTTACATTCAGTGTTCCACTACTCACTATACTATGTATTGTCGTTATATGTTCTAAGTGTATGCTACCCGCAAGGGTTTTCTTTAAACTTTTCAATAAAGTTGTGTTTTTATCTTAACTCTGTGTCTGAGAGTCATAACAAACCGTGACACACACCAACACAGTAGTACTTTGAAAAGGTGTGCATAGATGACCAAGTGGCAGCCCTGCACAACTGATCAGCAGAGGCCTGATCCTTGTAAGCCCAAGAAAACCCAATAGATCTTGTAGAATGAGCCGTGACCTCAAAGGGAACAGGCTTCTTCCTCCGCTCGTAAGCCTTACGAAAAGTGAACTTGATCCAAGAAGCAATAGTCACTTTGGATGCAGGTCTTCCTGCCCTGGGACCCTAAGGAATGACGAACAGATTTCCTGACAGACTCAGTGCGATGTACATAAAACTTGAGACAACGCACCACATCTAACAAGTGGAGATCCCTCTCCTTGTCAGAGGTGGGGTCCGGGCAGAAAGAAGGCACCACAATCTCCTGATTAATGTGGAACTCCGAAACCACCTTCGGAAGAAACTCCTAAGAAGTGCGAAGCACCGCCT
The DNA here is from genome assembly GCA_037306005.1 of Rhinophrynus dorsalis. Lineage (NCBI taxonomy): Eukaryota > Metazoa > Chordata > Amphibia > Anura > Rhinophrynidae > Rhinophrynus > Rhinophrynus dorsalis. Next base: position 24,554,065 of record CM074728.1, read on the forward strand.
TGTCCTTGTGAAACACCAAAAAAGGTGGTTTACAGGACAGAGCATGTAACTCCGCGACATGGAGAACTGACACGATCGCCAGGAGAAAGTCCATTTTCCACGTCAACAGGCGTAGAGGAATAGTAGCCAAGGACTCAAAGGAAGGGCGCTGAAGGATGCCCAAAACCAAGTTAAGATCCCACAGAGTAACGGGATTCTTGAAGGCAGGACTAGTATGAGAAACGCCCTGGAAGAAAACCTTGACATCAGGAAGGATGGCAATGCGCCTCTGAAAGAAAACAGAAGTCTGAACCTTAAGGGAACTCAAACTGAGGCCCTTATCCACACCGTCCTGCAAAAAGGCCAGGACCGTAGGCAGATCAAATTCCTGAGACAGGTCCTTTTCAGCACACCAAGGTAGAAAGGTCGACCAGACACGATGGTAGATCTTAGAAGAAACAGGTTTGCGGGCACTGAACAGAGTAGCCACCACCCCAGAAGAAAAACCTCTCTTCTTCAATATTGACGATTCAATTTCCAAGCTGTCAAAGCTAGCCAATGAACATCCTCCTTCTACAGGTAACCCTGTAGAAGAGGATCCAGGCAGCAAGGGAGCTGGAATGGCTCCGCCACTGACAGATCCAACAGCTCTGGAAACCAAGCTTGGCTAGTCCAGTACGGAGCAATCAGAATGACTGGACGGCGTTCAAGTCGCAATTTCCGTAACACCCTGTGCAACATAGGGAGTGGAGGAAAGATATAGGCCAGAGGAGACAACCAAGAAATGGACATTGCATCCACCTTCAGAGCTAGAGGGTACCTCCACCGAGAGCAGAACCTCGGAACCTTCCTGTTGTTTCTTGTCGCCATCAGGTTGATGTAAGGAAGACCCCACTTCTGAACAATGAGGGTGAACACCTCTGGGTGCAGTTTCCACTCTCCGCTGTCCACTGTGTCTCAACTGATGAAGTCCACCATGACGTTGTCTCCACCAGGAATGTGTACTGCAGATATGGCAGGAACGTGTTCTTCTGCCCAGGACAAAATAGCTTTGACCTCTAATCAAGTGGCAAGACTTCTTGTTCCACCCTGCTTGTTGATGTAAGCCACGGCCATGGCGTTGTCGGACTGTACCCGGAGTAGACAGCCTTCCATCTGAGATGTCCAATGACGAAGGGCATGAAATAGCTCCTGAAGCTCCAACATGTTGATGGGAAGGAGAGATTCTTCCGGAGACCACCGATCCTGAGCACTGAGGCGACCCAGGACCGCTCCCCAGCCAGAGAGGCTGGTGTCCGTCGTCACCATGGTCCAGAAGGATACCAGGAAGGACTTGCCCTTCAGCAGATTGGAGAGGTTGAGCCACCATGACTAACTCAGTTCCTCATGAAGAGGGAGGGACACTGACATCTTCAGAAGGTCCAGCTGACCCTTGCACACCTGGATCACAAACCTCTGGAGTTCTCTGGTGTGTGCCATGGCAAATGGGACCTCTTCTATGGTGGAGATGAATTTCCCCACTAGAGAGGACAGCTTCTTGGCTGGAACTGTATCTTCAGCCAGAACCGCAGCAACCCTATGGGCGATCTGGTGAGCTACCTCGTCCGTGAGAAACTCCATGCTCTTCTGAGTGTCGAAGAGAAGGCCCAGGAAGACCAGACACTGGTATGGGACAAGATCTGACTTGTTCATGTTGATGATCCACCCGTGAAGGGAGAGAGCGTGAATGCATAGCTGAACCTGCTGATGAAGTTCCGCAGAGGGGGCTTTCAGAAGCAGGTCACCGTGCATGGAGTAACTCTGATGCCGTCCCGGTGGAGGACGCACACTAAGGCTCCCAGTTCACAGTTGAAAACATGAGGAGCTGTATTCAGACCACGGTGTCCGCAGTCACAGGCAAATCTGAGATACTGCCGTCTCTCTGGATGAATGGCGATGTGTAAATATGTGTTCTGAAGATCCAGAGAAGCAAGGAATTCCCCTAGGGACATAGCCGCAATCACCATCAGTAGAGACTCCTGGTGATAATGAGTCCGTATCACAAAGGAATTGAGATCTTTCAAATCCAAAATAGTGCGACAACCACTGTCCTTTTTGGAGACCACAAAGAGATTCGAGTAAAAACCCGTACCTCTGTCCTGAACTGGAACCGGCTCTAGAACATCCTTGTCCAGAAGAGCCTGAATAGCGCCGTTGAACAGCCTTAGTTTCTCCGCACCCTGAGGTGTATGAGAAGGAAAGAAATGAAAGGGAGAGAGAGAGATGAAAGGGATCCTGTATCCTTCCTCCACCACCTGTAAAACCCATGGGTTTGCCACTGAATCCTCCCAGCCGCTGTGGTAGTAACGCAGACTGTCACCCACAGCAGAGTGGGGACCCGGCTTGGAAGCCTTGGAGGAGACCTTGGACTTCCATTGCTGTTTGGGCTTGGAGGAGGTACGCGGGGCTGAGGGAACAGTCTGGTTCGCCGGAAGTGTCTCAGTCTGAAAGGAACGAAAATACCGATTACGCTTAAGCTGCGTTTTCTTCCTGGGGACCAAAGGCAGAAGGGTACTTTTACCCTCTGTGGCCTCACTAATCAGATACTTGAGATCTGGCCCAAACAATGAAGTGCCTTGGAAAGGCAAGGCTTTCTTGGAAGCAGTGTCAGCAGACCAGATCTTTAGCCAAAGAGCAACCACAGACATGGTGGAAACCCTAGCCACCAAACGGATGGCATCAAACAAGGCAGCAGAAACATACTGCTGGGCCTCAGAAATGTTGGCAAGAAGCCGCAACTTATCCGAAGTAGGAGAACCCTGACGGACAGCAAGAGTGAGCTGTTAAGTCCAGACCGCAATGGCCCGGTTCACCCAAGCTGCTGCGAATGATGGACGCATGGTAGTACCAGCAGTGGCAAAAATGGACTTGAGGGAAACCTCAAGTTTCTTGTAAGTCTTTCAGAGCTGACGCATCAGAAACTGGCAAGGCAGTAGACTTAGATAACCTGGAGATAGCAACATCCACCTTGGGAGGATGAACCCACTGAGCAAGCGCTGCCTCAGAGAAGGGATAAAGCGTGGCAAATTTCTTGGACACAGGTTTCCTGTCCGGAGACTTCCACTCTTCGGACACAAGGCGGCCAAGAGTGGGGTTAGGTGGAAAGCAAGTAAGGGGCTTTTTAGGCTCCTGAAACACATCAGAGGGATCAGAAGGAACCTCTTGAACTAAGGCTATGTTTATGGTATGTAAAACAGCCCTGATCAGGCCCTCAGCCGAGGGCTCAGGATCGGCCTCAAAGGGGTCCCCAAAAATCTGAAAGGAGTCCACAGCAGAACATTCCTCAACATCTGAATCCACCATAAGTTCCTCCTCAGAGGAATCTGATACGTCAGGTACTTCCTGTGGCTTTGGCAGGGAAGACGATGGAAGAGGGGGTCTGCCAAGGATGGAAGATCCCCTGTAACTGGATTGAAAGAGTTGAAATGTAGACCTAAGGTCCCTGGTAGCAGCCTTGAACTCTTGCACGCAAACTGGCTCTAATGCATGGCTGGAGGTCCCTGGGAGACCCTCAGGGACATCAGAACATGCTGGGCATAAATGACCTGAGAATTCTCTAGGTAACCCTGAATGACAGGAAGAGCAATGGGGGATACAGAGATCCCAGCATCCTTAGTCTTAGGTCTGGCCCCAAGCTCCAATGGATTAGACATTCTCACAGTGTCAAAAATGTTACATTATAAGAAATCACCCAATTACAGTGTGTAGGATTAAAGTTTCACCCGAGAAATCACTAACACACACTTATCTGGCAGTCGAAGGGTTAATCAGCAGAGGAGAGAAGGAGATTCCAAGCCCTGCGTAGGATACTTGTCCTGGAAATAGCACAAGATGGCTGCCGCGGTGGGAGCCAATCAGAAACGAGCTCGCAAAGCAAGCGCTCATGGGAAATGTAGTTTTCCCAGAAAAAGTACCCCAACAGTGCCCCTAGCCCCTTGAGCCCACCAACACACTAGAAACATGAACCGGACGATAGTGCAAAGGCAGACAATTAAAATGAGCCATCTCTGAAGTCGCTAGGTGGAGCGGTTGCAGAGATATGTTCCAAACTGTACAGTCCCATAGGAGTGAATGCAGCAATGGCGCCTATGTGGTAAAGCGCGCCTTTAACTCAAATTTTCAAAATTGAAACAGTAAAATAAAAATGCATGAAACATAACTAGAACATGTTAGGATACCCAAAAAACACTGAACCAGTAGGAAAAGTGTCAGAAAACCCCCGAAAAGATGCAAAACCAGCAGCTAAAGGGTTAAAGTACCACATACACCTGCTCCAAAACACCCAATAGACATACAGGAGTGTGCAATAGGAACTCCAAATGTAAAACCCCTGTGTGGAGGGGTACTGTGGGACATGTGGACCTGCAGCACTCAAAGGGTTGCTCACCTTTCCTGCAGATCTGTCTTCAGATTACCATGTAGCAAGAAGTACCTCAGTGGGTAACTCCTGGGGAAGCACTTTGATTTCCCCCCAAGGCTTAAGGTCCACAAAAAGCACCTGGTCACTGAGCTAGCCAAATCTAAGGGCACTGTCAGTTATGGTAATCCGCCTAATGGTGGTATTCCATATCTAACAGAAAAATAAACAAGTTTCTAAAACTATAGGTTTCACAATTTAGCATTAAATTTCCATGCCGGTCCTTACTTTTTTTTCTGATTTATCACCTGGCTGCAGATGAAGAAATATCTTCCCCTGTTCTTATACATACATATATACATTGCCTGTCTCCAAAGTGCATTCAGAATGTGTAACCTTTTCACAGAGTCGCCTGGATACAAATGTCGACATGAGAATCTAGCACTGCATGACAGCACAAGATTCTTGTGTCGCTTAGTAAAAGGTTGTGTTGCTTAGTAAACATTTAACTGTTTGTACCATTTATTTCTAGCAGAACGGGTTAACCTATGATTGCCAGAGGGGTACGTAATGCATTGAAAAGTGTTGTATACCCCTCTGGCACTCAAAGGTTTAACATAGCACAATGTAGGGGTTTTACCAACCTGGAATACGTTAATCTGTCTTTCTTTGTGGAAGACCATGTCAACCCAATACCGGTAAATAAATATGATCATTTATGACAAGTGGTGAAATGGCCCCCCATTACAGCCGACTAACAATCTAGCATCCAGGGTGGAAAGACAAGAACTATTCAGTTGTTTCAATCAGAATAAACTGTGGGCCACATCCACAGAACAAAAATAAGCAATTCTAGTACAAATCAACTGCACCTTAGGAGACAAATAAAACTTCCTGTTGATTTAAATGGGGGCTTTTAAGCTCCTCAATACGTTGGATACCTCTCTAGGATTCAAGAGGTTAATTGTCCCATTTACATCAATGGGAATTTGCAGAATATTCATCACCTCCCCCACCCCCATATGGAACAGTTTATTTGTATCAAAATTGCACTAATTTAAGCTAGATTAATAAGGCCCAGTAACTGAGAATATTACCCCTTTAACCCCTTAAGGACCATTGCCGTGCCAGGACCGTCACGGCGGTCCGGCACATAAGGACCAATGACGGTCCTGGCACGGCATGGAGTTCAGGGCTCCCGTCGCGGCTGCACGCCGCTCTGGAAGTCCTGAACCGGAAGCGCCAATAAAAAAAAATGCCCCGTGGTCCTCAAGTGCTGGCCGCGCATGTGTGCGCCAGTCCTTAAGGGGTTAAAGGGGAATATTCACATCAGAGAAACTTGTACCTATCGCTTTATTTAGTAAAACTAGATTCGCTTTTTTTTTTTTTTTTTTTTTTTTTTTTTAATTAATCTTACTAACCTAGTACTGAAGATATGCAGAGTTAAAATCTGGCAAAAAAAAAAGCTCAGTAGCATGGTAAACAGAGCTTGTTGTAACGATAGAACACATAAATGCCACCTCAAAGGGAAGCGTGAACTCGCTCCCTGGGGCATCTGGGAGGGTAGTCCTGAGGCGTTGTGCCGCACATTGAGGAAGTGCGCTGATGCCTGCCAGTCAGTCAGTCTCCGAACAAGATGGATTTCTCAATAATGCTGGACATATTCAGGATCTGGTATGCATATCAGTATATATGAATAATTAATTGGGTGGCACTTTAAAGAAGCAGTAAACTTTTATTTATGAAAACACATATTTTATAGAGCATTTCCCGCTGAATAAAACAAGGTCACTCCCACCGCTGTCAGATGTTTTATTCAAAATGTATAACAGTTCAAATAATCAGGAAGTTAATTTACTGTGTTTACTTCCTGATAGTTCTAACTGACAGGAAGTGACAGGCAGTTTCTATCACATTCTATGGAGAACTGTATGTCTCTGACTATTCTCTCCATTAGAATCTAACAGGATATCTAATTAGAATTTGACCACTAGAGGGCACTGCTAATGTAAAAAAACATGGGTTTAAACTGTAATAACTCTGGAAATATAAATCTCTCGGCAGTGGGTGTACCCTTATTTTACCCAGTAGGAAAATCCCTACAATATATATTTTTTTCATAAAAAAAAGTTTACTGCTCCTTTAATTGGAGTGATAGTTCCGCCTTATGATGAAAGGGCAGCATCCATGGGTCCTAAATATGGTGAGCAGGCAAAATTTACTGAATCTAGTTTAGTCCCAGCAGGGACCTTTATTAAGATAATGTTGACCCAATACTTTTTGCCTGCTCACCGTATGTCAAGTTGCTACCCTTTAATTTTGATTTTGCATTAGGTATGAATAATCAAGTGAACCACAGCCTCTACATGGCGTATGAAGGTAAGTGATTAGGGTTGTCCATGGAAGGATCTGATCCTTGACTCATGATGACATCGTAGAGAGGAAGTCAGAATTCCAGAAGATGGGTGTAAGGTCCATTAGTGTTAAGTTGAAGCACTTGTCTGTTCCCATATGTTCCAAACTTTAAAACAGCTCCTGACTCTGCCCACTTCGGATGAGCCTCCAGCTCCTGCTGGCACTGAGATAAGAGTTGGGCATACAAGTTCATGCCATGTTCCTTGTCCGCATTTGTGTGGTACTGCATGCAGCGACCCTTCACCTTGCCACCCAGAGTGGCCTGGGGGACAATGAGGATACTACCCGGGAGGTCCAGTATTGACACACGCTTCCCACTGTCAGACTCACTTAGCTTCACGTTAACCAGAGAGCTCACTGCAGGGAGAATAGTACGGATTACATCTTTACAGCTTACACAGATTTCTACATCCCAAGGGCCATAAGTACGAAAAAGTAGAGCAATTCTGAAGCAAACCAGCAGCATTATATGGCACAAAAAAATGCTTTGGGAATCTCTCCAGCATTCAAGTTCAGATTAAATAAATTAGAATTTTTGGAATTGTTGTTCGTTCAGTACACTGTAGTTGGTTTTCCCCAAAATGTCTCCACTTTAAGTTTATGTCTATGGCCCTAACTCTTGGCTTGGAAGCTAACAGAGGCCCTTCCAGCTTTAAATCATGTTGTGATCAAAGCTAACCATTAAATATTGACATTAGTCCATTAAAGGGATAGTAATACTTAAAGGGATAGTAATATTTCGTTTTATCTTTATTTTATTTTGTAGGCATTAAAAAAACATGAAGAATGATATAAGTCTGATCTCTCAAACCTTTATGGTTTAAGAGATATTCACAAACAAAGTATCCCCCCCCCGTTCAGCCAGATCAGAAGGGAGGTTCCCAGGTAGACTGCAGAGAGGGACAATCTTCAATTAAGATAAGGGAAAAAGCTGAAAAACTTGTCAAGGGGGGCAGGGCTTTCATTGTTTTCATACAAAGAAGATTGTCCCCTGCTGTTATCTGTCTGGTCTTACAACCAGATTCACATCTGAGAAGAGATGGCTTACACTAGGAAAAAGGGGCGGGAGGGGGATACTTTGCTTGTGAATATCTCTTAAACCATAAAGGTTTGAGAGATAAGACTTATATCATTCTACATGTTTTTTTAATGCCTACAAAATAAAATAAAGATAAAACGAAGTATTACTATCCCTTTAAGTATTACTAATCCCTATAGGAAAGTCCTATTAAAAAGAAATGTATTGCCCCCAGTATCATCTCTCAAACCTTTATGGTTTGAGAGATGATCACTCCTAAAATTGCCCTCTCCCTCCCCCTTACCCGAAGTCACGTTCTAGCTGACTGAAGGGAAATCCGGTCATAGATCATCAGACGACTCTGCAGCAGAGCCGCAATCGCGTTAATAAAAAAAAAAAACTTTCACTAAAAAGGTCTTCTACGTGTGCTTGCAAACCAAGCACACGTAGAAGACCATTTCAGTGAAAGTTTTCTTTTTTATTAACGCGATCGCGGCTGTGCTGGAAAGCCGCCTGAAAGTCGTATGACTTGCTTCCCTGCAGTCAGCTAGAACGCTGACTACAGGGAAGGGGGAGGGAGAGGGCAACTTTAGGAGAGATCATCTCTCAAACCATAAAGGTTTGAGAGATGACGCTGGGGGCAATACATTTATTTTTAATAGGACTTTAATATAGGGATTAGTAATACTTAAAATATAAAAAAAAATATGTTGTAGTGTTTATCCCCCTGAGTAAAACAAGGGTACTCCACCTGCTGAAAGGTGTTTTATTCAAAAGTTATTACAGCTCAAAGTTGATTTTTTTAGGTGCAATATCACAGTGGCCTGAAATTGTACAGTGGCACTGTTGCTACACCATCCTATGGAGATTTATGGTCCCGGGACCAGGGCTGTCCATAGAATGGTGTAGCAACATTGCCACTGTACAATTTCAGGCCACTGTGATATTGCACCTAAAAAATTCAACTTTGAGCTGTAATAACTTTTGAATAAAACACATTTCAGCAGTGGGAGTACACTTGTTTTACTCAGGGGGATAAACACTACAATATATTTTTTTACATTTTAAGTATTACTATCCCTTTAAGCACATTTCCCATATTCATTTGAATATCCTGTAAACTAGAGCCTTTGAAATTAACCCCATTTTTGGCTGAGAGTCTAATAGCATTACATGACCTTTTGCAGATTAAACCTGGAATGAATAATTGCGCTCTTACCCATCTTTGGAATGACTGCATCATCCGCTCCTTTGAAAAAGCAAACATAGACAACCATGCCTTTCTGGATCTGCAAGAAAGAGTGCAGTCTATTACAATCAATGCCTCTGTTTAACCCTTTGAGTGCCAGAGGGGTATCCAATGCATTACAAAGGGTTAATGGAAGTTTTTTGTATGAAGACCAATAGTGGGGATGTAGTAATTAGATGCTATAAAAAAAATTGAGCAATGTTAAGGGCACTTTTTGTATATGGGAGGTATGCAGAAATAAAAAGAGCTATTATGGAAAAATCCAACTGCAACTGGGGGGGGGATTAAAACTTTGATCATTCCCATTACTGTAATTTAAGTTGGGCTTTTAAACCCTTGAATACCAGGAGGTATTGTGTTGGAGATCTCTTTAGCATTCAAAAGGTTAAAGGGATAGTAATGTTTCACAATGAAAGCAGCTCCAATTAATCTTCATAGTATTTGGGCTATGGAGAGTTTTATTTCAATACTGTCAGAGTTGTAGTTCAAGAGTAATTGAATGATAAAGTTTCCCCCTCCCGCCCCTTTTACTGATGTAACACTGCTCACCTGAAAACAGAAAGACTGTCCAGATGGATCGCAGAGAGGGACAATCTTCAGTGAGCATAAGGAAAAACCTGAAAAACCTGTCAAGGGGGCAGGGCTTTCATTGTTCTCACAGTAAGAAGATTGTCCCTTGTTGTGAGCTGTCCGGTCCCAGGACCAGATTCCACATCTGAGGGGAGGCGGCTTACACTAGGTAAAAGGTGCAGGAGAGGGATATTTTATCATTCAATTAATTACTCTTGAACTACAACTCTGACAGTATTGAAATATCACTCTCCATGCCCTAAATACTAGGAAGATTAATTGGAACTGCTGTTTTTGTGAAACATTACTATCCTTTTAAAGACCCCATTTTTATCAGTGGATATTTGATTTTGCCCTTATGGTGCAGATGGTTTGCTCCAGAATTTATTTTTTCTTTCTTGAATACTGTGAAGCAATGTAATAGAGACCTTTTTAGCATCCAAGGGGTTAAAAGTCCATTTTAAGTCAAAAGGAATATGGCGAATATTTATTTGCCCATAACATGTCACCTGTGTCACAAACATAGCTAATCACACATTGCTCTTCATGGGCATGATCCCCCTTTGCTACCCAAGGTCTGCTCTTCGTGTGCATCACCCCGCTTTGCTACCCAAGGTCTGCTCTTCGTGTGCATCACCCCGCTTTGCTACCCAAGATCTGCTCTTCGTGTGCATCACCCCGTTTTGCTACCCAAGGTCTGCTCTTCGTGTGCATCACCCCGCTTTGCTACCCAAGGTCTGCTCTTCGTGTGCATCACCCCGCTTTGCTACCCAAGGTCTGCTCTTCGTGTGCATCACCCCGCTTTGCTACCCAAGGTCTGCTCTTCGTGTGCATCACCCCGCTTTGCTACCCAAGGTCTGCTCTTCGTGTGCATCACCCCGCTTTGCTACCCAAGGTCTGCTCTTCGTGTGCATCACCCCGTTTTGCTACCCAAGGTCTGCTCTTCGTGTGCATCACCCCGTTTTGCTACCCAAGGTCTGCTCTTCGTGTGCATCACCCCGCTTTGCTACCCAAGGTCTGCTCTTCGTGTGCATCACCCCGCTTTGCTATACAAGGTCTGCTCTTCACGTACATGATCCCTCTTTGCTACCCAAGGTCTGCTCTTCGTGTGCATCACCCCGCTTTGCTACCCAAGGTCTGCTCTTCGTGTGCATCACCCCGCTTTGCTATACAAGGTCTGCTCTTCACGTACATGATCCCTCTTTGCTACCCAAGGTCTGCTCTTCGTGTGCATGATCCTGCTTTGCTATACAAGGTCTGCTCTTCATGTACATGATCCCTCTTTGCTACCCAAGGTCTGCCGTTTGTGTACATCATCCCACGTAGTGATCCAGTGTCCGCTCATCATGTAAATCATCCCTCTTAACTACTCAAGGTTCATGTACATGATCCCACTTAGCTATCCGGGGGTTTGCCCAGCATGTAAATCATCCGTTGTAACTACCCAAGGTTCTCTCTTCAGGTACATGAACCCACTTAGCTACCCAGGGTCTGCTCTCCATGTATATAATCCCACTTGTCTACCCAAGGCCTGCACGTCATGTAAAATCACTGTTTAGTTTGATTTGTTCTTTATAATGCAACAACTTTGCAGAAGAGTGGCACAACTTCACCTTAATAAATGAGTACAGTAGTATATATCCTAGGAAACTAACAGTCCAAAATAATAATAATGACACCGAAACAATAGAATGATTTTTTTTTGTGCCATTCAGTTTTAACAGGAGTTATGGTGAGGCATTATAGGCATGGTTAGGGAGCTGTTACAAGCAGATCAGGAAAAGTTAATTAATTTATAGGAGCAATAAGATGTGTGTTATAGAGAGAGATCATAGGGAGTTTTGGTAACAGTCAGGGGAATAGTGTAGGCCAGGAAAGGACAACATTGTGTTCGTCTTTGCTGTGAAGAAATCTCAAAGTTTTCAAGTGCTGCTGTATCCCCTGCTTCTCATAGATCTGCACTGATTGTAAGAAACAAGACCAATCTGATTTTGTGGATCCTAGTCAGTGTTTAGTAGAGAACTAATAACCTCCCTCTTAAATCAATAGGGTAAGAAAATCCTAAAGGCCCCTGTGAATTTTGCTCGTGTCTTTATTAAAGCGATAATATCTTCAATTAGTACTTAATGTGAAGGAGCCATAGTAAGGTAAGTAGGGGTTATTATTAGGTGTCCCTTGAACCAAGCAGTGCATCAGCCTACTTAACCCTTTTAGGACCAGAGGGGTATGCAACACATTGTGACGTTGTATTGTACACACCTGGTCCTTAAAAAGATAACTATTACCATGTAACGTGAGCAGAACCTGAGGTCATGCAAGCAACTGTCATGTCTGTCCATATGCACATAATATCCAGGACTGATTGACGAGGTTAGCTTTAGGCCAAACACATAAGGATTCTCTGGCAGTAATAAGTGGGGGGTTATAATTAAAAGGTGTTAGTTTTCCTTTAATGCTTCTTCTAGATCAGAATTTCCCATACCTGTCATTAAGTAACAAGCCATGTATTTCATATTTTCCTTCTTAAGAACATGTGAGTTAAGTAAAATAACTGAACCTTTGACTGACTAGCCTATACTCAAGCAGGAAAATCCTGATATCCTGGCCTGTTAGTGGTACTGAGGAACAATTCCGGGTACCCAAGTTCTAGATCAGTGAGCCTCAACCATGGCCAACTTTTGCTGAAGTGCAAATCTCATCATTGACCAGCTAAGGATAATGAGAGGTACAACTGGAGGGTTGCATGTCACTCACCCCTAATCAAGACAGATACTCACCAAAACTCAAAGTAATTTACAGAAGAAGTGAGAACTGCAAATGTGAAAATGTTCAACCAATCCTAACTGTGAATTTACTGTAGGTTAGCACAATGGGCCTTATGTATAAAGACAAAGATGAGCCATTATGGGAAAACTAATTGCACTACAAGTGACAAACAGAAGTTTCCATTGACTTAACTTAAACTAATTTGCAATGTAATGGAGACCATTCTTGCATTTAAGGAGTTAAAAGCCCCATTTAACTTAATGGAAATGTATAATAATCCTTTATACAGTTAATTTCTGACAAATTGCTCCACTTTGTCTGTATACACAAGGCCCAGTGTTTCTGAAGCAGAAGTCACATTGTCAGGTTTTCGTTTAGACGAAGGCAAATACAAACGTGGATTAGTTACCTCCACCCATTCAGCCTCAGAGTCTTGGTTTGGAGGTTTAACCTGCAGCTTTGCATATAAGCACTGTTGGAGAACAACCCGAGCAGTCACTTCCCTGCCAACGTCTGCCATCTGCAGTCACACACTGCCCTGACATGGAGACACAGGCAAGACATTTATTACATAATAAAACAGTTGCAAACTTTAGTAATGATTTAAATACCATCTAAACATTCTAAAGAAACAGCCAAGAAAGAAAAAAAAAGAAAGGTCAATAAAACTGGCACTGCCAACAGGGCCAACAAAGAATTGTAATGTGAATTATGGATACTCTATGGTAGGTAAATTTCTGTTTGTAACAAATCCTACATTTCTGGCCATTGGAATCCTTCACACGTACATGGCAAATACTGGAGTAGTGAGAAAAAAGCAATCGCATGCTGCAGAAAGTATTTGATTGAAAAGCCAATCATTTATCTGCTTTCCCATTTTTTCCTTCACTCAATAATTGCTGACAGCACTGCTTCCCAAGAGGTTCTGAAGTAGATAAAGCTCATTTGTGCTGGGCTACCCAAATACCACAATTGCTCAAATACATAAAGGTGCAGAACATTTTTTTTTTTTTTTTAAACAAAAACCTATATGTTTTAGGGCTTTCCCAGCTGAGCAAAACACGTGTACTTCCCCTGCTGTCAGTTGCTTTATTCAAATGTTATAAAGTTCAGACTATCAAGAAGTGATGTAGCTGTTTCTATCACATTCTATGGAAAATTGCAGTTAGTGACTCACCTGTTTCATAGAATGCAATAAAATAACTATCTGAATAACACCAGGGTATATCAAGTGAACTTTATGGACACTCGCTAGCCCTTTGGGTGCCAGAGGGGTATGCAAAGCATTGCTTCCTTATGCATTGCACATCCCCCTGGCACTAAAAAGGGTTAAAGGTATACTGTTAATTTAAGCAAGCAGTATCAACTGTAATAACTTTGCAACGATGTATAACCCAGAAGGAGGAATACCATTATTTTACTTCACAGGAAAAGCCGTACACTATCCATACCTCTAGACCAGGGCTTATAATTTTAAGTCCTTTGCTACTAGCCAGACCTGAAAAGTTACTCGCCACTGCAAGCCAAAACATACCCACCAGGGCTGAATTTCTACTCGCCAGGGGTAAATTTTCACTCGCCATTGGCTAGTGGAGAGTGGAAATTTTGAGCCCTACCCTAGACATTTCAAATGGCCAAAGGTGAACAATTTTGTTTTAGGTAGTGTTGCTAAGTCGTGGCTGCTGTGCAGGGCGTTACTGAGAATTTTTAGGTTACTTGATGACCTACTGACACCGGTTTATCTAACTGAATAAATTATTCAGAGCAAGACAGACTCACTTATAAAAAACATACTGACGTTTAAACAAACATTAATGTGCGTTTTATTGCTATGGTGCAATGTGATATACTTATATACACACCACAGTCTGAGCTCCTAAAATGAGGGTCACTAGGGAGTGAAAGATGGACATAAGAGTTCTGGGTCTCAAAAACGGACACTTGGGAGGTATTTGCCCTTTAAGGACCAGAGGGGCGCTTAATGGATTTTTGTAAATCAATTCACTGCACACTTCCCTGGTCCTTAAAGGGTTACATTCTTGTCCTCCAGGCCACTTAGTCCTTGGGTTTGCAAGCAGCTGAGCAGAACATTGCCTCACGTTACACACCACTCTAGTATAATCAGAGCTATTAAGGGACATGCCTTGAAATTACTCCAGAAACTAAAGCATGATCTGACAATACCGCTTCCTGACACCCACTCTGAAACAATCATACTCACCTCCTTAAACCCACTGGTCTTCCAGCTCATCCCTTAGACTGTCAACTGGCCGCTAACTAATTGGATAATCCAGAAAGAGGCTTGGAACGCTCACTTCCGCCAAACGTTGAATTTGATTCTCAGACTAAAGGAAATAACACGTTGCTAGGTGATAGCGGATGGCTATTACTGGAGGCCTTGTATCTGGGCTCAAAACTCTCCGGACCGGGCTCTTTAGTCGCCTTGTGCAGTCGTATTTAGGCTCTGCAGCCTCTTACAGCTCGGTAGGTGTTTGCGGCTGTCATAATAATAGAACTTAACTTTTAAGTTCTGCAACACGAAATGTGTTGACAAGGTCAGCCTCATAAACCCATATCTGCCACTGTCCCTAATTCCCAGGGACAGTTCCTGTCCCTGCATCCTGCTATATTTGGTTTTAAAACTGAATCTCAATCCTACAGTCTGTGTGATGGTCATTAAATTATTAATATGTTATAAGACTACCTATGTGTTAACCCTTTGAGTGCCAAAGGGGTATCCAACACCATCTGGCTCTCAAAGTATTAATATTGCATAGTTATATGACTTAATATAAGGTTTTGGTGTGAGTAATATTTATTTTCAGTAGAAGTGCAGTTTTAAGTCTGTTCTACGAGGTTTTCTGTTGACATAGCTCTGAAAATTATCATGGATCGCTCTTGACATTGTATTGTGACTTCCCAAATAAAAAGTGTCCCTGGAGATTTTTTTTTAAATATTGGCAAGTTTGATAGATCCCTTAGTGATATACAATGCCTGATCCTCATAGATGATTATGATTAATATAATGTATCTAATGGATAGCGGGCAGCACATAATCTATGGTAATTCAGGATGTTTGGTCCCATAGAAATTCAGACTGGACAGTTTCTTAAAAACTTCATTTAGCGTGTCTTCAGATTCCAGGGAATGTGATACCATATAGAAAACCAATCTTCTAGACTAGAGACAGGTACTGAGTGTTTGTCAAACAGGGTGCAATGGCACTTCGATGTACCTTGGGCACCATCTTAGAGTGTCACATTTTTACTATAAAGCCTTTGAGAATAATGCAAATTTGAGTTTCAGTTGTATATTTATGGAAACTATTTTGTACAACGTTCTCATTTTGTCAGTCTAATTCTGAGACCTAAAAATAACTGTCCATTTATGCATTGGCACCCTTCATTAATGCCCTGCACAACATACCTATAATATCCTAGGGTTGCCTTAAAAATCAAGAAGTGCATATTTGGGTGCCAAGAGCAACACCACCCCAAAAAAAAAAAAAAAAAATTGGTAACCACTACCCTAGAGCTCTGCTCTAGTATAAACTGTAATCCAGAGAGTGTGCTTTCACAGTTGTCCATACAGTATGATCTTATAGATTTCATTTTCATAGTGATCCACACAGTGTGATCCCATTGTTCAACTGGCATGCTATGTGTCCTTTTTATTTGATGCCACAGGATATGCTCAGTCTCACTCCCAGTACTGCTAACTTATAAGAATGGTTTGTTTTGACATGCGAAAACAAACAATAATAAAATAAGAATTTCAATCACAATATGAGGGTCTACTCATAAAAAGTAAGTTGTGTGTGTGTGATAGAGCTATGCATTGCTCAGGTTTTCCTGGTGTTTCCTCTTTATAGTCCTCAAAATCTCAAGATGAAAAGCTCAGGAACAGACAGGCCCAGGTGATGTCACGTGGTCTGCCAAAGCAGAAGCCGATTCCTGGTGTTAAACATGTAGTGGTGGTGGCTTCAGGAAAGGGTGGCGTTGGCAAATCAACCACTGCAGGTAATTTCACACCTACAGGGGGTATCATGTAGGCACTGCCATCAAAAACACAAAAGGAGGGCGCACATAGGGTAATATTGTTAATGACAAATTGCGTGTGTGTATATAATATACAGTACTGTGCAAAAGTTTTGGGCAGGTGTGAAGGAATGCTGTTAAGTAAGAATGCTTTCAAAAATAGACACATTAGTTTATTTTTATCATTTAACAAAATGCAAAGTGAGTGAACAGAAAAAATCTAAACCAAATCAGTGTTTGGTGTGAATGCCCTTTGCCTGTGTGTAAATAGGCCAGTCAGGCGAAAAAACCCACGCATAAGCGAAAATGTGTATGAGTGTGTTCACCCCATAAATTGTGATGGGATCCGCCGAAATTGTTGGATCTATCTGGCCATCGCTTATTGATGAATAAACAATAGCCAAATATAATCCATAAATTGCTGAATGGGCAAATGGTTAATATGCAAAGAAATCCTCTGATTTTCTTGCTCAATAAGCCTGGCCAAAGTAGGATTTGGTTATTGCTCTGATGTGACTTACAAGCAGATGAAATCTCCTGCCCCTGTCTGGATAACCGTTCTGCAAACTTTTCGCCACTCCAAACAAAAGAAAATAGTCTTTCACAGTGAAAATTATAAAAATGTAATAACATTTAAAAACTATAATAATCAGATCTCTTCAGCTCGGTTCTATGTTGAATGTAGGCCTGTTCCCCAGAAAGATGTGGCTGTAGTTAATTTGCAGCTTATACTGGATAGTCTTAAAAACAAGAGAGTAAGAGGAGAGAGAGACATCTAAATGCAGAGTTTATTAATACATAAATCATCCCAGTAAGGATAAAAACCCACACTTTCAGGATCCCATTGAAAAATGAGTCAATATTCCTCCCTGTCCATTTAGTCTTGAAGCTGTGGCCCATTAGGCCCTCCTGTTTACAATACAGGGTCACAATGTTGTTCACACAATCATTCATTTTGTATATGCCTCAGATCTTCTTGGGTTCTTTTGCAACAGCGATCTGTCCCTCTGCAGTCAATGTAGTATAATACTATGTGATATTCAAGGCTAGGGATAATTGAGGATTTGGATGATACTGTCTGATAGTACAGATGCTGGTTGTATGTGCAGGGGCTGCACGATTTCCCAAAGGGTTCACAGCAGAGAGGAGCCTAATAGCAGGGAATCATTAATGCAAAGAACTACACTACATGTTTTATGACCACATATCCCTTTAAATCGGACACTTTTGAAAACTTAATATTGCTGAACTGCAGAGGAATCAGTCACCCTGCAGTCTGTGTATTTTATATGTTTCCTGATTTAAAGTGATATGCGGTAAATTTAGTTGTGTAACCTTTCTTCACTATTTCAGTAGTTACAGAGTGCGCAGACTCATGGGTATAAATAACTGAGTGAACCGATCAGATTGTGTTACCTAATCCTATACCTTTTATATACATACCATAAATACTTCTAATGGCAAAATGGACTCCCCATCTGTCAAAACTTATTCCCCACATGACAACATGGACTTCCCTGCTGGCAAACATGATTCCCTAGTTGGCAAAATGTACTCCCCTGTTAGAAACATGTTTTCCAGTGCTGGCAAAATGAACCTCCCTGTTCCGAAAAGGTGTCCTTTTAAAAGGTCGCAACTGAAATATTGTGTGACTGCACGCCATAATCAACATGTTGCCTGGATGAAAAGGGTAACATGAGAATCTTGCCCTGCATATAAGCGCAAGATTCTCATGTCGCCCCCTTAAATGCTGCATCAAATTGCCAGAATCTCGCTCTTAAATGCAGGTTGAGAGTCTCATGTTGCCCTTTTCATCCAGGCGATATGTTGATTGTGGCATGCAGCCACACAATATTTCAAATGCCACCATTTAAAAATAAAACCTGGAAAAAATAACTTGGTAGATGGCAAACCAGAACTTAGAGCTGGAAATACAAGGTTTACTGCTGGCAATATGTGCTTTTGTGGTGTAACAACAGGATTTAGTTTGCCACACTAACTACCCTGTTGTCAAAGTGGACTTATTGCTTATGTAGGAAACATTTCTGATGATGAAAGTGACATCCATGCTTTCAAAAGTGATGTCTTAGTTAGGAAAAAAAAAGATCCCTGTTGACAAACACCTGCCAGTGAAAATGATGGTCCTGCCAGTGAAACAACTGACTCCTGCCTGCAAGACAACTGACTGCCTAGTGACCTCCCTGCTGGAAGAAGTGACCTCTTTGACTGGCAAAGTGGTTTCCCATGCAGTACGTCTGATACATTAATGAGTCTTCATTTTTTAAATTCTGTAATAACATAGTTCATATTTTTATGAATAAATATGAGAAAATGCAACTCATGTTGATGCTGTTTTGGCATGATGGTATGGATCCACCCATCCAGTGCCCATATCTTATGCTCATCTGCTCTTCCACTTTCTCTTCTTATCACTCTTATGTGTAGATGTGTGTACCATGCACCTTCCATACCAACCAGCACAAACCTATGCCCATACATACACTCTCTACCAAGGTACAGCATATATATTAATCCCACTATGTAATTTCCACTACAGATCAGGGTGTTTGCTTTTATAGCCATTCCCAAAAAACACTGTGTACAGCTTTTGACATGGGAATCTACAAGAGTAAACATTTTTTACCTATAAAGGATCTCATTGATATTAATACATATATATATTTATTTATTTTTCAGGAAATAACTTACACATGCCAAAAACACCTTGTGGTTTTTTTAGAAACAAATTCTCACAATTTTATGCTTGTATTCCTGTATACTTTATGTCATGTAGGGTTTTAGTTTGAGAGAGAGCTTTAATGTGAAAACATAGGCATGAGGTGGTTGACATGTAAGGTGACTGGTTGCACATACAGTGCAGTCCATAAGTATTTAGACAATGACACAACTTTTGCTGTTTTGGCTCTGTACTCCAGCACATTGGATTTCAATTGAAATAATGGGGGAGATGCACTAAGGTGTAATAAAGAGGTGATAGTGGAGAAGACTTCTCCAGTGTTCTAAACTCTCTTAAGTCTTATGTATGTATGTATATTTCCTTTTTACAGTTTCTTGTGCTATTTTATTATTTGAAATAATAATTTAAAATCAGCATGTATGGTATACAGATAAATAATATAGGAGTAATCTGATTGGTGGGTTTGGTAATTTATACCCATGAGTCTGCACACTCTGTAACCAGTGAAGAAGAAGGGCTCCATGACACATGAATGGGAGTCCTTTGCCAAAGGTTTCCCTTCTATTAGATCACTCCACACCAGCCCCCTGTATGAAAGTCTGTGTCTTTTTCACATACCACCAACATCTGTACTATTAGAGAGAGTACTCCAAATCCTAAAAGAACCCTAGAGTTTCATATCATGTAGTATTAGAATACATTGACTGTAAAGCTCTAGGTCACTGTTGCACAAGAAAGACACCTGATGCATACTCAGAGCATAGTATTCTGTGAAAGACAAAACTGAGACGCCCTCATCATAAACTGCAGATCAGTGCTGTAGACAGGGAGGGCTTGTATTAATTAAATCTGCTTTTAGATGTATCCTTAGTTCTTGTGCTCTTGGTCTGAGTTCTAAAACTGTTCTATAGAAGTGTGTGTAAGACCAGTGTGTCACGGTAATCAGGCAAATAAGGACAGTCACAAAGATAAAATATAACCACCTTTATTTATTATAACAATAATGGTAAAGCCCACACAGAACCCCAGACATATGTAAATAGGACCCAAGGTCCCTCCGGAGCTGCACAGTGTGCTGTGCACTGCACTACTCAAGATCTCGAGACACGGGAAGTGACTCAAGTGGGACAACAGAAGAATGGTAGAATGTGAGTAAGTCACCACTTGGTCTGCGAACGGAGGCAACAGAGAGCGAAAGTAGACCAGAGCCAGGAGGCACCAAGACTACAGGTCAGGCAAGCAGGTAGTGTAGGGAGTGAGTAGGCAGCCAGAGTCACAAATCAGACAAGCCAGGAACTACACGGAGGGAGAGTAACCAGGCCACTGGTTAGACAACAGGAGACTATGCTAAGTGAGTAGGAGCCAGGGCCACTGGTTAGGCAAACTGAGGACTACAAGGAGTGAAAGTAACCAGGCCCTCAGGAAAGGCAACCAGAGGCTACACTGAGCAGGTAGTAGCCAGGGCCACTGGTCAGGCAAGCCTGGGTCATACACAGATCGAGTAGTCAGCAAGAGCCACAGGTTAGAACTGATGTGGGTAGTCAGACAAGCCTGGGGTCATACACAGTGCGAGTAGTAATCCAGAGCCACTGGTCAGAACCGATGTGGGTAGTCAGACAAGCCGGGGTCATACACAGAGCTAGTAGTCAGCCAGAGCCACAGGTCAGAACCGATGTGGGTAATCAGACAAGCCGGGGTCATACACAGAGCGACATTCTCAGGCAAACACGGGGTCACAACTGAGCATAAAGAGTAACGAGCAGGAACACCACGTAAGGGCAATGACTCCTAGCCCCAAGGAGGATTATTATATTATCTCACACAAGTACCACGATCTGACGTAATCCTTTTTCAGAGATTGACGGCCAGGTCTCTTGCTGTAGAGCCGTCTGCGCACCTGCGCCGTCAGTCCCTTTCGGTGCCTTTCAGCTCCATGCAATGCCTCCTAGAGGAGACCGGGATGGAGCGTGCAGGCGCGCAGACGTCTCTAAGCCAAGATGCGAGCATGCAAGCCTGGCCATCAGTCTGAAGAAACAGAATTACTTGTACTTGTAGCAGTTAATAACACTATTAAGAAGCATGTTGCCATATACCTAATTATTGGGGGGCGACTTTATATTGGGTGGTTGTTCTGCTTGAAATATAATAAATTTGTAATATCTGCAGTGTCTAACATTAAGAATTTGTATTGCCTATTCCATTTTTGGGTTAGTTTTATATGCATTTTTTTTTTCTAGATCTGTGGTACAATTGAAATTCCAGAGTTGGTGGTAAGGTGGCCACATGCACCTTAAAATCAGAACAATACTATAAAGTTTATTTTGCGGATATAAATAAAAGATGGATTTTTATAGACTCTCTGACCTCTTGGAATAAAACCTTTCTCCAGCCGTGTTTTCAAAGTCACTATATCCACCCAATGCCCCAGTTTGTCCTTAGTTTAAATAGATATTATGAAGTTGCACAGACACTTTATTGTATTGTCATAAATATTACTTTTCTTACTATTATAAGTAAATATTTTAAATGGATAATAATACTTAAAAATTACTTTTCCCCATGTTGTAGTCAGTAAAAAATGGAGTTAAATGAGAACAGCGGCATCTCTCAAACTTTTTTGGTTTGAGAGATATCCGATTTCAAAGTTCCCTCTCCACTGACGTCAGCATTCTAGCTGACCGCAAGGGAATCCGGTCCCGGGACCAGTGGAGCCTCTGCAGCAGAGCCGAGATCACATTAATAAAAAGAAATCCTTAACTTAAATGGTCTTCTACGTGTGCTTGCAAACCAAGCACATATAGAAGACCTTTCTAGTAAAGGATTTCTTTTTTATTAACGAGATATTGGCTCTGCTGCAGAGCCGCCAGCTGATGCCAGGAGAGGATTCCCCTGCTCTCAGCTAGAACGTTGACGTCAGGGGAAAAGCCAAAAAGAGGGAACTTTGAAAGTGGATATCTCTCAAACCATAAAGGTTTGAGAGATGCCGCTGGTCTCATTTAACTCCATTTTTACTGGCTACAACATGGGGAATAGTAATTTTAAGCTATTACTATCCCTTTAATCTTTGTGTCAGTGCTATGAAATGTTCAGTTAATCATTGATTAACTATTGCAAGTATATCTCCAAAATATGTGTTTGCAAACAGTTGTGTCTCTTTTTAACAGTGAATCTTGCCCTTGGAATTGCTGCAAGCGACCAGGTAAGTCAGTTAGTCAGTCTCACCCTGCCACCCGGTCTTTGTTTCGGCTGTTACTGGACTGTAACGGTCATCAGCCAGCCTTTGTAGTTCAACAACAGTTGAAAAGAGGGCTTTTTGGATGCAGAAATACACAGGACAAAGCGTAGGCATTGTTATTTCAGTCTTTGTTTTGGAATCCCTCGTCTCCCTTGAAAACCTACGATTGCCCCTACCCTCCATTTATTGTAACCCCTTAATGACCAGACAGGTGTGCAACACACTGGAAAGTAATGCATTGTACAACACTCTGGTCATCAAGGGGTTAAGCAGAGTATTTTCTAAATAACCCTTCTGTTGGGATCCTAGCCATTAATTTAACAACATTTCCCTAAAGTAGCACCATCTTATAATTCCCCACAGCCAGGATAGGCAACATTTGGCTTCCCCATTGTTTGGGACTACAACTCCCATCATTCCCAACTCAGGCATTGCCTGATTGGGGGTGATGGGAATTGTAGTCCTCAACAGCTGGTGAGCCAAAAGTTGCCCTCTCATGCCCGAAGCCTTCCACGTCTAGTTTCAGAGCCTGACCTTTAATGCATGTGTATCTGTCTCTATCCTTCCTTTCTAATCTTTCCTCCAAGCTAGATATTGTTGTTTTCAAGTCTGCTTCCTCCCTCTAATATATGTTCTGTGTCCTGCAGGTAAATGCAGTGGGTTTGCTGGATGCTGATGTTTATGGACCTTCCATTCCCAGGATGATGAATCTAAAAGGAAATCCCGAGGTCTCCAACAGTAAGTGTTATGTCTCACATATTACCCTCAGGGTTTGATTTCCCATTAGGCAGTGTAGGTTTTTGATTGCTGTCTCAGGCGAGTTAATCAGAGGCCAAGTCATTTAATTAGGTGCACAAATAGGGAAATCCTAAAGACATGACATGTTAGTAGCCCCTTTGGAGAGGGCTGGGAACCATTTGTCAAACTTGCACACACTGACACAGAAATAAAGGTAAATATTTAATAAACTCTTAATTTAAATGAAAAAAAAAGTTTTAACATAACTAATAGGTGTTCAAATTAACTTAAGTTGTTATAAAGTTGTTCCACTTTTAGTGGTTTTTACTGTTCGTCTGAAGTAAGACAAACATCCATATTCATGATAGCAGTTGTGTATATAAAAATAAAAGATCGGGACCCCTCCTGATGCCCGCCTGGCATTGATCACCTATCCAGTAGGAAAGGAGATCACTGCCTTCCCTCTAAGCCCTTTCACTAAATCCCTGAGTTGAGTTAGAGGATCCTCAAAACCCACATGAGGCGAGTTCCTCTAGAAAGGTTCTCCTACTCATCCAGGACGTTCATATAATGCCTGGTCGAAGTAGAAGACATAGGGGAAAGGTGGTGATGGCCTTCCGGGTTGCAGCACTGATCGGATATAATAAAAACAAATAAAATCTCTACACTTCCCCCAAACCAACCTTGTTCCATTGCCCGCTGGTAGTCAGCTCCCCACTTATACCCGTTGACCCCACCAGCCTTGTTCCCTGCTCATTGGTAGACACAGGTCCCCATGTATACTATCTGACCCCCTGCAGCCTTGCTTCCTTGTCCACTGGTAGTGTAGGTTCCAACGTATACTGTCTGACCATCTGAAGCCTTGTTTCCTCGGAGCTGGTAGTCATAGACCCCAGATATACTGCCTGACACCTGCAGCCTTGTTCTTTGTGCACTGATAGTCACAGATCCCTGTGTACATTGTGTGACCACCCCACAGCTTTGTTCCCTCTCCCCTAGCCAGAGATCCACACATATACTGTCTGACCCCCTGTCAGTGAGAACAACCAGGAAGTAAACACACAGTGAATTCACTTCCTGATTATTTGAATGGTTATAACTTTTGAATAAAATAACTGACAGTGGTGGGGGTACCCATGTTTTACGCAGCAGGAAAAGCTCTATAACATATACGTTTTCATAAAAAAAAGTTTACTACTTCTTTAAAGGGATAGTAATATTTCATTTTTACTAAAGCCTTGTAAGATTGCATTTAAAGCGGAAGTATCACCTAAAACCAAAGTTTTACCATGTGTTTTAATGTTTAACCCGACATTAGTGCTGTGTGTGTGTGTTCTTCAAGTCGACTGGTAGTGGAGATATTTGCCCTGCAAGATCGGGCACTTCCGCGTTCTAAGGGACCCTGTACCGTCTCAGGACTTCCCAGCTGCCCCAGGGAGTTCGTTCACGCTGCGCCTTGAAGCTGGATTTCTGTGATGTAGAAAGAAAAGTCAGAGATGCTCAACTAGGCTCATGAGCTAGCAGATACATGCAAGAAGCTCACTGCGACTGTGTCCTCACAACCTCAGTAGCATTGTAAACCGAGTTTGCTGTAACGCTAGATCACAGAAATCCAGCTTCGAAGGGCAGCGTGAACGTGCTCCCTGGGGCAGATGGGAAGTCCTGAGACATCATGGAGTCCCACAGAACTTGAAAGTGACCGATTTTGCAGGACAAATATCTCCACTACCAGGCAACTTGAAGAACACACACATACACAGCACTAATGTCGGGTTAAACATTAAAACACATGGTAAAACTTTGGTTTTAGGTGATACTTCCGCTTTAAAGGGATAGTAATACTTCGTTTTATCCTTATTTTATTTTGGAGGCATTAAAAAAACATGAAGAACGATATAAGTCTTATCTCTCAAGCCTTTATGGTTTAAGAGATATTCACAAGCAAAGTTCCCCTCCCGCCCCTTTTTCCTAGTGTAAGTTATCTCTTCTCAGATGTGGATCAGGTTGTATGACAGGACAGATAACAGAAGGGGACACTCTTCTTTGTATGAAAACAATGAAAGCCCTTCCCCCCTTGACAAGTTTTTCAGCTTTTTCCCTTATCTTAACTGAAGATTGTCCCTCTCTGCAGTCTAGCTGGGCACCTCCCTTCTGATCTGGCTGAACGGGGGGGGGGGATACTTTGCTTGTGAATATCTCTTAAACCATAAAGGTTTGAGAGATAAGACTTATATCGTTCTTCATTTTTTTAATGTCTACAAAATAAAGATAAAACGAAGTATTACTATTCCTTTAAAAGTTATCCACCATGGTGCCTTACTCGTGCTCTGAAACACTCTGGTTCTTCTGAAATTTGTTATTAAAATTTCCCCTTCCAGCCCCTTTTCCTGACATCTTAGCTCTGGTTCGTGCATGTGAATTCTTGTCGAACAACCAGACGGCTAGCACGGAAAGACAAAAGGTACTAGGTTACAAGTTGAAACCCAGCCCCCTTTACATGTCATAGTCCCATTTGCATTAACTTGCCAGCAGTGCTGGAACTGCTTTCACATGAAAAGCTGTAGAGAAGCTGAGTACAAGAGGAAACTAAAGAACAGTCTAGCACAGCTGTATGTGTGTAAAAGGTAATATGGCTGTCATGCTGTACCCTGAATGTTATTTGTAAATGTGGAAAAAAATGTATCCGCTGCTCCAGACAAACTTTCTATCATTTGCCAATAAGTTTATGCCTCTACTGTATTACAATTTACCCACACAAATTTATGGCTGAAAAGCATTTCTATTAGTTACTTAGTTGCTCCCTTCAGCTAACACATTTTGCAGGGCAATATTTGATAGATCATTTGTAGGAGAAGGGAATGCTGAGGGGATGACATTGTACACCCATCTGGCACTAAAAAATTTATTAACTTGGGCCATTATAGCAAGCCACTTTACTACTGCAAAACTTAATGCATGAAAAACCACAGATGCTGCAGCACCTCTTGGGAAACAGAACTTGCAGTCCCCGTTCTACTAAATGATGTGATAATGACATCAGACTGAAGGAAGGCAGTCTTTCCAAATAGGTTCTGCAGCAGCTGAGTTTTTTCCATCACTTCCTCTAGTTTAGTGGACTAATGTTTTCTTCCCTGCCTCTACATACATTGTGAGTATGGCGGATTCTAGTTTGATATCTGGCATGTATAATTTATTTGCAGTCCCCATTTACAAAGCTGCCAGCGTACTCCTCTGGCATCACCAACTGATTCATAACTTGTCAATTGGCAAAAAACTGTATAATATAAAGCCATAATTCCACAATTAATTTATAAACCATAATTACTTGTACAAATACATTATTTCTTGATAGTTAAAGTTTTGTTTTATTTCATGATGAGGTTAAAGTGTTATTAATGTCTAAGAAAAAATATTTATAGTGCTTATAAAGTTCAACTAAATGCAACAAATCCTATCTCTCAAACCACTGTGGTTTGAAAGATATTCGCATTTAAAATTTGACGTTTCAGCTGACAGCAGGAGATCCGTGCTCTGCAGCAGAGTTGCAAATTGCGGTATTTAAAACAAATTACTTCATTGGAATGGTCTACAAAATGTGCTTGAAAACCAGGCACACTTTGTAGACCTTTCCAATGAAGTCATTCTTTTTAAATAACGCGATTGCGGCTCTGCTGCAGAGCTGCCAGTTGGTCCCCGGACAGGATTCCCCTGCAGTCAGCTCAATGCTGATGTTAAGGAAAGGGGAGGGAGGGGGGAACTTTGACAGTGAATATCTCTCAAACCATAGCGGTTTGAGAGATAGGATTTGTTGCATTTTGTTGAACTTTTTCAGCACTACAAAACTATAAAGATGTTTTCTTGGACCTTTCTAACAATTTATACTCGTTAATTTAACAGTTTTAAAAATGAGTTGCGCACCCCTCTGGTTCTTAACCCTCTGACACTCAAAGGGTTAACACAGCTTATGTTAGCCCTTCAACCCTATGCGTACTGGAGAGGTATCCAACACCTTGCGTTGCAATGAGTTAGATTCCTCACTGGCATTCAAATGGTTAAAGGGCTAATGCCAGCTGTGCTAGCCCTTTGACTGCCAGAGAGGTATCCAGCACATTGCTGCTCAATGCGTAGGATACCGCTCTAGCAGTCAAAGGGTTAAACAGGTGCACGTTGCCTAAAACTGAGACGTGTGTAACATTTGGTAAAGCTTCTTGTCAGCCTTCTGCCACTCTGTGGGCAATGTGGCTTCACCTTAGGTTAACTGTTTGAGAGGCATCTTATGTAACCCTTTGGAAGCTGGAGGTATGCAAAGCATTGCTTTTCATTGTGTTTGCACACACCTCTGGAACACGAAGGGTGAATTGGCACTGTGACCCTTCCGTGGATGCGTCTGTGTAATAGATTTGTCAGAAAACTGTACACTGGTACTTCACACCCAGTCCACATTTGTTTCACAAGGATGCAGAATGTGTTACTATGGGAGAAAGGTGTGTGTGTGGGTGTGTGCTCAGGGATGGGGCGGTTGCACATCATTATGTTAAGTGATTTGATTCACACTGATGAATTTGGGCTCCTTTATCAAATTTGTGTGGATACATCGTAATACAGTAGAGGCATAAACTTATTGGCAAATGATAGAAAGTTCATCTGGAGCGGCAGATACGTTTTTTTCCCACATTCACAAATAACATAAGGGCATGTTTATAGGTTAGCTTGGTTGATAAGATGGATACTTTCATACAGCTCTGCTAGGTCAGCTCCTTCAGTGCTGCAGGAGATTGAACTACTTGTCTGTCATCCAGGCGGACTGATGCATGTGTCAAATAGGTCCCTCGCTATCGTGGGACTTCACCACTCCTCCTATGTGACGCAGCCATCCCCTCTCAAACAGAAAATGCAAAGGCTCGTTGTCATATAGCGCATAATGGCGAGATCATGCATTTCCTCAGAGTCGAAGATATGGCCGACATTTTTAGATTCATGGGCTATTTTATTGACAAATTTCAGAAGAACCAGAGTGTTTCAGAGCATGAGAAAGGTACCACTGTGCATAACTTTTAAATGCAATAGTACAAGGCTTTAGTAAAAATAAAGTATTACTATCCCTTTAAGGACCAGAGGGGTGTGCAACACATGGGATTAAAGTACTAGGTATCCAAATAAAAAAAAAAAATCACTTGCTTGAGTCCCCTTCTATTGAATGTATGTAGGATCTGAGAATAAGATTATCTAACACAAGAAACGTGTACCTTCTTCAGTCGTTTTATCTGTAGTTGTATATACGGTATTTGTAAATCCTTGCTTTGTTTTTTTTATGTACTATATGCCTTCATGTTAACTAAATAATACAAAGTTGAATACTATCTTTATAATCTAGTTCTGCTTACCAATTTAAGGGAACACTAACACCTGCTATAATACCCATATCTTTATATGAGCAGATAAACCTAGTGGTGTGAATTATATCCACGAACCTGACCTGTGATTAGTTTCAGATATCATATCTCTGGAGGTAGACATGATGCTGGATTCCAGACTCCTCTTACTGAAGGGTTCTTTGGAAGGATGAAAAATGTGAGTGTGAGGAGTTTGGGGTCCTGAACTCCAGCAGCAGAGGATCAAGTCTGACTCCAAGGACATAATATCCAATATTAATTAAGGATCAATTTTGGGAACCAATCTACGTAAAGTTAATTCATAGTGGCAATTAGGGTTTCGGCCCAGGTTAATGTAAATGTGGGTCTATTATTAGGATGTTTTGGTCTTGCTCTACATATATCAATACCCAAGTGACAGACAGAAGGGCAGAAACTATATTGAACCACAGCTTTTTTGGCTGTACTGAGCATTTTTCATGGGGTGTTGTGTCCCTTTAAACTTAGTCCAGCCTTTGCCTGTCTGGAATATGTAATATTGACTTCTCTGCATGCTGTATCTTACTGCTTGTATGGAACGCTTTGATTTATGTCTGTGTTTGCCTATTTTGGTGTGCAGTCTTCACCACTCAGTGTGGCATTACCACTACAGCTTTCCCAGAACCTATGTCAAAGGTGTATTGAAAAGTGGAGTAGATAGCAATTCATTCTACCTCTGGCTGGTACAGGGTTAAGTCAATATCACTAGTACTGCTCTAGAAGTAATTGAGCAGATGTATATGTAAAGCAGGAATGGGCAACGTGAAGGGATCCTGTGCTGCCAGACTACAACTCCCATCATTCCCCAGCAGCCATCTGATGGGAGTTAGTCTGGTATCTGCTGCAGGGCCTCGTGTTGCCCACCACTGATGTAGAGTGCATTTCACACTGCTGATTGTCAGCTAGGAGGTTTATGCAAAACAGTTCTGGACCAACACAACTGCACGCTAGGGAGCAAGGGACAATGATTTAAATTAAGTTTTAAACCCCTTCAATGCTAGAGAGTTCTAACACAGTGTTTCACAATGTACATTCAAGGGGTATAAAATCCCTGTTAAAGTTGAACTACCACCTATATAAATTCGCCCCCAATAATTAGGCATATGGCGACTAGGTTCTTAATAGTGTTATTATCTCACAAAAGTACCACAATCTGAAGTAATCCTTATTCTTCTGAGACTGATGACCAGGCTTCTTGCTGTAGAGCCGTCTGTGTGCCTGCGCTGTCAGTCGCTTCCGGTACCTTAAGATACCATGCAATGCCTCCTAGAGGAGACCGGGTGGACAGTGCAGGCACGCAGACGTCTGTAAGCCAAGATGCCTGCGTGCAGGCCTGGCCGCTGGTCCCAGAAGAAAAAGGATTACTTCAAAACCTGCTACTTGTGTGAGATAATAACACTATTAAGAAGCTAGTCGGCATATACCTAATTATTGGGGGATGGTGACTTTATATATAGTGGTAATTCCACTTTAAAATCAATGGGATTGTTTTGAGATTTGTGTTTTTCCTCTCTGGTACAGGTGGTATGCGCCAGAATTACTTATATTTTACTTTTTTTTTTTTTTATAAAGCCCTAAATGTGTAGCTGAAAACCCTTTCTTACTTCTCACATTTATCTCTTTCAGGGAACCTGATGATTCCTCTTGTTAACTATGGCATACGATGGTGAGATCTTCCACCTTGTTCCGTGTCATTACACTCTGAACATGCTAAACTTCCTACAGCTTTACAGGGATCTTGTTAAGTTCAAAATCTCAAATGTATTGTTTCAGATATATATATATTTTTTAGGAAACTAGTCTGTTATTTAGATGTGTAGATGCCATGCAGGCACTTCCTGGCCTACTCTGCATCACCTCCCACTCTCACTAACACTCCTTCATTGCTAGGGTAGGTGAGCAGTGTCAGTGAGTGGAGGAGGTAATGTATAGCCAATTCATGAAGTGTCTACATGGCATGCCTTCGTTAGCATAATCTGTACATCTAAATAACTCAAAAATGTATTTTCTAAATACTAAATGACCAATACAGCATATAGATGACTTTTGAAAGTTCTTTAAAAATCATCAAAGTTGTTTTTAGATGCGTGTTCCTTATTCCCCCACTTATATCTGTTGGAATTTTGAAAACATTTGTCTTGTATGGTGTAGGGGGCTGAAATTTTCGCTAGGAGTGACCTAACTCATCATTTTCTTTTTCTAAATCTAGTCATCTCTCAGGGCTTTTCACGTTTTAACTCTCTAGTACCAAACAGGAGCAGTTTCCATGTGCATAGCAGACCTGCCCCAAAGGGAGTTCCAGTTCAAGAACGATAGACAAGTCCTCTGTGCACATGAATACCAGCTAACCCCAGAACTACGTTTGGACCATGTTTTTGAGGTGCAGCCGATTTTCTTAGTGAGAGTAAGATATCCACATCTGGATTACCATTTCTCTGTTAGAGAGACAACCTAATAGTTTTCGACATCAAGTCAAAAATGTGAAATGCTCACTGAGAGCCAACAAAAGCAGAATTTTCTTGTTCTATGGCTAGTAATTTCAGTACTACCATAAGAGTGAAGGGCAATCCAGATGTGGACCCCGTGCTTTCAGTGCCTAGGGAAAACAGCTGCTGCTCACTGTCGAGGCACAAAAAAGGCTGAACTGTATGTATAGGGTAATCTGGTATTGTTGTGCACAGGGGATTTGCTGGTTCACTGTTGAAATGTCTTCATCTATATGGCAACCATCAAAAGTCCTCAAAAAAATGTCACATGAATCAAAAGGGCAGCCTTTAAAGGGATATTAATGTTTCAAAACAAAAGCAGCTCCAGTTAATCTTCATAGAATTTTTGTGTAATGGAGTGTTATTTCAGTACTGTCAGAGTTATAGCTCAAGAGTAATTGAATGATAAAGTATCCCCCTCCCGCCCCTTTCACTGATGTAACACTGTTCACCTCAGAACAGAAAGGTGGTGTCCCGATGTTTTGCAGAGAGGGACAATCTTGAATTAGCATAAGGGAAAATCCTGTCAAGGGGGCAGGGTTTTCCTTATATTCACAGTAAGAAGATTGTCCCTTACTTTGAGCTGTCTGGTCTCAAGACCAGATTCCTCATCTGAGGGGAGATGGCTTACACTAGGTTAAAGGGGTGGGAGGGGGATACTTTATCATTCAATTACTCTTGAACTACAACTCTGACAGTACTGAAATAACACTCTCCATGACCCAAATACTATGAAGATTAATTGGAGCTGCTTTTATTTTGAAACATTACTATCCCATTAAGCGTGCAACATCAGAATGTTGCTGTTTCCTGGTAACATTCTGATGTGGCCCTTTTGATTCAGCCTCATTTGTAAAGCAGTGTTTTGATGGTCACCAAATAGAGGGAGAAATTTCAATAGAATAATGGATTTTCTTGTCATTTCAAAACGACTTCTGATTTGGGTGGGATTAGGGCCTTATTCAGGAAGCTAATGATGAGCATTTGTGGAGTTAATCAACTTAAAATTTCCACTAATCTAAATGACGTGTTTAACCCCCGGGAATGCTAGAGAGGTCTCAAAAGCATTGAAAAGCTCTTTAATTGTGTATGTGGTCACAAGCTTGGAATAAATGATGTTTATTATAACTTGTGGAATTAATGCTTTATTTAAAGGGAACTATACCCATAGGAATGTAGCTTCTCATTTGTTTAACAGAACACGCTTACTCTAGGGTACTTCATACAACATATTTTTGGAACTATATTATAGTCTGTAGCCTGACAGTGGCAGTTCAGTGTCTGAAAATACTCACACGGTTCTGCAAAATGTGGAAGGAGATTTTGTAATGGGATGTGAAACTGAATTTAGACATGAAATGGCGGTAAATCACTATACCAGACTACTTGACAGAAAACAGCGATTCTCAAATTCTGTGCTGTTCCAAAATACTTTTAACTCTTTATGGGCCAGGAGGGTGTGCAGTGCATTGCAAAGCAATACATTACACATCTGTCTGGTCCTTAAAGGGTTAAAATAAAAAGTCCATTTGGGTCCCTAAGAATTAAACCCTTTTCAAAACTTCTAGCTGCCTCCCAAAAAATTGTCTGGCTCCAAAGATGTCTATATTTGTGCACTCCTGAGTTAAAGGGATAGTAAAGTTTCAAAATAAAAGCAGTTTCAATTAATCTTCATAGTATTTGAGCCATGAAGAGTGTTATTTCAGTACTGTCAGAATTGTAGAGTAATTGAATGATAAAGTATTCCCCTCCCGCCCCTTTTTACCTAGTGTAAGCCGCCTCCCCTCAGATGTGGAATCTGGTTCACAGACCAGACAGATCACAGCAAGGGACAATCTTCTTACTGTGAGAACAATGAAAACCCTGCCCACTTGACAGGTTTATCAGGTTTTTCCCTTATGCTAATTGAAGATAGTCTTTCTCTGCAAGCCATCTGGACACCACCTTTTTGTTCTGAGGTGAGCAGTAAAAGGGGAGGGAGGGGAATACTTTATCATTCAATTACTCTTGAACTGTAACTCTGACAGTATTGAAATAACACTCTCCACAGCCCAAATACTATGAAGATTAATTGGGGCTGCTTTTATTGTGAAACATTACTATCCCTTTATCATAATATCTGTATCAATGTATTTGAATGCTAGTTGGTACTTGGGGCCGGATTTATATTCCAGTTGCCCTCAGGCAAGGCACTCTACGTGACCTAAACTCCTCCTATGGCTACACCCCTACTCCTCACAGGAAACCTTCCCCCAGTCCCATCCTGGCACCAAAAATACCATTGGCCTATAACAAGCAAGGGCAAAAAAGCTTTAATCCCTTGGTTGCTAGAGAGATCTCCAGAGCAATCTCTTTTGAATAATAGCCTATAAAGGCATATAAAGCTGGTTCAGGGACATTGAAATTGCTCTGGTCACACCCACAATTCAGAATGAATGTGGGTGTGGCCAGCACAGCTGGAGCTGTATGCAGTTGCCTACTCTGCCTAATGGAAAAACCCAGACCTGTTTACTACTGGTAACTGTAGACTAAATTGTTAGGCTAAAAGTAATGTGGAAACATAGCAGATAATTGTAGCTGATAATAGCGTTGCTTTTTAAAGTAGACCTGTTGCCTTACGGTAAGTTTACGTAATAAAAACTGCCTGTATCTTGTACTAACCATGTGTTTGTGATATAAATGGCTGTTGAGAACTTAAGCTTTATGTGTTGGTGGCACTTTGTTAATTTGTTTCAGTGCTGGGTCAGTATTACCACACTGTGCTGTGGATGAATCTAGGTAGAGCTTGCACTCTCTGGCACAGTGAGCTGTACATCCAGCCTTGAACTGATCTAATTTGCATACTGTGCAGAGAATTAGCATGAGGTGCCACACTTTGCCTCAAAAACATAAAGGCTTATTTCTAAAAATGATTTATTTTACAGAAAAATGGTTAGTACAACATACAGGCCAATATTAATTATCTGCAAAACAAACTAAACTTGTCTTAGTGTGACAAGTCCACTTTAACCCTTAGAGTGCCAGAGAGGTATCCAACGCATTGCTTTGGATACCTCTGGCATTCATAGGGTTAAATAGGTGTGTGTTATAGTGTTTTATCACAAGAGAAATCCCACAGAAAACACAACTGCATTGTGATAAATGTTTCAGTCTTAACCCCTTAAAGGGATAGTAATACATCATATTTAAAAATCAGCATCTTGTAGCCATTAAAAAAAATAAACGAAATTCCCCAGTCCCATCTCTCAATTCTTTATGGTTTGAGAGATAATCGTAGTTAAAGTTCCCCCCCCCTCCCTCCCCTTTCTCTGATGTCAGCGCTCTAGCTGACTGCAGGGGAATCCACTTCTGGGACCAGCCAGCGGCACTGCAGCAGAACCAAGATTGCGTTATTGGAAAAGAAATTCTTCACTGGAACAGTCTTCTAAGTGTGCCTGCAAACCAAGCACTCTTTGTAGACCGTTCCAGTGAAGGATTTCTTTCTCAATAACACAATCTCGGCTCTGCTGCAGAGCCTTTGCCGGTCCTAGGACTGGATTCCCCTGCAGTCAGCTAGAGCGCTGACATCAGAGAACGGGGAGGGGGGGGGGACTTTAACTATGATTATCTCTCAAACCATAAAGGTTTGAGAGATGGGACTGGGGCATTTCGTTTATTTTTTTTAACGGCTACAAGATGCTGATTTTTAAATGTATTACTAGCCCTTTAAAGAGCAACGGTCCAGGGAAGTTACCTTCCCTTAAGGACAGCTTTTATCCCTGCCAATGAGCCGGTACACGTGAGCTGTACCCCGTTTTTACTTGCAGCACTCCCACAGGAGCGCTGTAAGTAAAAAGTATGTGAAGTGCTATAACAGTCACCAGTCCTTAAGGGTATAAACTGCATAACGGTCATAGCACGTCACTTGGTCCTTAAAGGATTATGCACAATTACTTGGTAGCTACAGGACCACAAATACCCCATGGACCTTATTCATCAAGCTCAGTTCTGGAGACAAGGAACTGCACCATAGGAGGAAATGAGAAATCTCGTTCATTTAATTGGGGGTTTTAACCAATGCATTATGAAGGTTAGTAACTCCATTTACTAAACCTCTTTTGCTTGATGAATATGGTCCTTTGTCCCCCCCCCCCAGCTTTATCCTACTGTCCATCATTACGTATGTTCCATCGAACCCCTTGTTCTGTTTCATGGGACTCAATGTACTTGATAACTGAAAAAAATGTATATATTGTAGTGTTTATCGTCCTGAGTAAAACATGGGTACTTCAACTGCTGAAAGGTGTTTATTAAAGTTATTGCAGCTCAAACTTGATTTTTTTTTTTTAGGTGCTGTATCACACTGGCCTGAAATTGTACAGTGGAGCTGTTGCTACATCATCCTATGGAGATTTATGGTCAACTGATCAGAACTGTCCATAAGATGGTTTATCAATAGCACCACTGTACAATTTCAGGCCACTGTGATATTGCACCTAAAATTTCAAATCTGAGCTGCAATAACTGTTGAATAAAACACCTTTCACCAGTGGAAGTACCCTTGTTTTACTCAGAGGGATAACCCCAACAACATATTTGTTTTATTTTTTTTTTTTTATATATACATTTTAAGTATTACTATCCCTTTAACATGCATTATAGGTGGATAGTGTGCAATTATTTAGTTTTCGTCTGTGTCCAATCCACAGCATAGACTGTGGGCTATTGGTTCCGCCTTCTAGCTGGTAGGACCAATCCAAATCTTTTTAAAAGTCTTCCGCTTTCTTCCTGGGTCAGTTATATTGGTCCTACCTAGCTGGAGGACAGAGAACTCGCTTCTTCTTAAAAAAAAAAATTAATTTCTTTACCTTCAAGAATTTGTTATTTTAATACATGCCTTGTGTTATTTTAATACATGCCTTAATCCAGTCGTATCAATGTTTGTTGAATCCTCTGTTCGTCGCTTCTAAGCACAACAAGATTCATTCCTTGCTTAATTTAAGTCTGCCCTAGCATTTAGCAGTGCCAGAATTCCAGGACGCCTTCAGCCCGCTAGCACTGTAGGAGAAGCGTGCGGTTAAAATGATGCCTCATAATGAACCAGACATAGGAAGTTCTCGCGTATGCGTGTCATCAGTGGAACGCACGCAAATGCACACGACAAGCAGTACAGAGGGATAAAAGGAGGCTATGCAGTGGCGTCCGGATGGATGGAAGTAAGAAATGTATTTAATAAGCTTGAATTACTTTACAAGTATTATTGTTTTTGCTGATACTGAAAGCCTGCTAATATGTCTGCTCCCAAAGAAGTAAAATCTGTGGATAAGTATAAAACAGATTATCCTAAAGAGGATAAAACAATCCCTAGAAGTAAAACTTACGCTGGCTGTGATCAGTCATTATCTAGCAGTGACCCAGCAAAATTTTGTGATGATTGCCTGAAAAAAGCTGTGGGTCAAGAGGTGCCCCTTCAGTTTCACAGTTTTATCAACTGGATGAAAACCTCCATGCAGGAGACTTTTTCTGCCATGCAAGAGACTCCCAGAAAGCACCCCAGGACATCTGATCCTGAGGAGGGTACCTCTAGACAAAGCGAAGAAGAAGATGAAAGTTTTCTTGACTTAGTTTCAGGAGCCTCATCAGTAGAAGAAGTTGAGATTCCTGAAGAAACTGGAAGGTTTCAGTAGATAAAATGGACGGATTAGTTAAAGCCATGAGGAATTCATTGGGCTTCACTGAAGTTCAAAAGGAGCTGAACATTATGGATATGGCTTTTGTGGGATTTAAAAAAGCAAGCCCACAAATGCCTATACATAGTTCTGTTCAGGATATTATTAAGACCGAATGGAAACAGGGAGATAAGTGCTGTTCTGTCCCCAGGCGCTTTCATAAGATGTATCCATTTCAGGAGGATGAAACTGCTATCTGGTATACTCCGCCTAAGGTGGACGCAGCTATATCCCAGACATCAAAGAGAACCACTATCCTTTAAGAAGATGGTACATCTCTTTGTGACTCAATGGATAGAAGGGTAGATAGTGTGTTGAAGAAACAGTTCGGCACCATTGGAAATAATTTGAAAACAGCGACAGCTATATGGCATCTATTTTTCGTATGCTGCGTATCTGGATTTCGGAAATAGAAGAAAAGATTGAATCTTCTGTCTCCAGGAACCGTATTCTTAAGGATTTGAGTATTGTCAAGGATGCTATCAATTATTCATGTGATGCATCCTTGGACAACATCCATCTCCTTGCTAGAGTTTCAGCACTATCGATAACTTCTAGAAGAGCATTATGGCTCAGATCCTGAGAAGCGGATCCCTCATCAAAAAAATAATTTGTTGTCTTTACCATTTGCGGGTTCTAAGCTATTTGGGGATTCCCTAAAAGAAATCATTACACGATCTTCAGGTAGCAAAAGCCCCTTTCTGCCTCAAAGAGAGAAAATCTTGCAGATCACCACCTAGAGCTGGTTAATTCAGACGTCAATCCCTTCAAGAGGCCAAGAAGTATCAACCAGACAGAGGTTCCCAGGCCCAAAAATCTGGAAATCGCCGAAAATTCCAGAGAAAAGGGCAATACCCTCAAAGTAGAGATGCACCGATACCAATTTTTTAAGACCGAGTACAAGTACCGATACTTTTTTCAAGTACTCACCGATACCAATTACCGATACCTTTTTTTTGCAGTCATTTGCCAGTTTTCTAAGTACCTATATGCTTTAGGTACTTGGAAAACTGGCAAATGACCGCAAAAAAAAGTATTGGTATTGGTGAGTACTTGGAAAAAAAATTATATATATATATATATATATATATATA
Organism: Rhinophrynus dorsalis; assembly: GCA_037306005.1. NCBI lineage: Eukaryota > Metazoa > Chordata > Amphibia > Anura > Rhinophrynidae > Rhinophrynus > Rhinophrynus dorsalis. The sequence continues at coordinate 24,591,866 of CM074728.1, forward strand.
TATATATATATATACATACACACACACCACCTCTTGATTCTCCCCTTTTGACTCTTTCTCCCCCTCTTCCTACCTTTTACTTCATTTTACCCCTCTTGAGCCCCCTTCTTTTGCCTTTGCTTTTTATCTCCCTTTTGATCCCCCTCCTTCTCCTTGACTTACCCTTTTGCCTCTCTCACTCTCTCCTGATCCTTCCTCCTTTTGCTCCTTTCTTGGCCCCCTCTCTGCCTCTTTCACCACCAGCTGCCCCATCTTGCCTCCCTTACTGTCCTCTGCCGGGTGCTCACTGTTCTCTCGCGAGCCCCGGCAGAGGTCAGCGTCGGAGCGTTGCCATGGTAACCCGCGGCAACGCTCAGATGCTGCAGGAGTGAGAGAGGTGACAGGGGAGCATTGTGAGCAGCTCCCCGGGCTCCCTCTCTGCAGCACCGACCCTGACACAGGGTATCGGTGCTGGCATCGGCCGCATTTGCGCGAGTACAAGTACTCGCGCAAATGCTGGTATCGGCACCGATACCGATACCAGTATCGGTATCGGTGCAACCCTACCTCAAAGAATCCAGTTTGTCCCCTTCTCCTCCAGTAGGGGTCAGACTGGAGGAGTTTCAGAGATCCTGGGTCAGATTCATCACGACCAATGGACTCTGGACATCATTCAACTGGGATATTCATTGGAGTTCCAGACTGCCCCTATGATTCCGAGATTCAGAACATCAAATATCAGAAACAGAATAAGGGCCCAGCAGATGAGGACTGCATTCTCTTTATTACTCCAGAACAGGGTAATAGAAGAAGTGCCTCAGTCTCAGAAGTTTCAGTGCTTTTGCTCAACTCTCTTCTATGTTATAAAACCTTCTGGAGACATGAGACTTATACTAGATCTCAAAGACCTGAACTCACTATTGAAGATCAGACTTCAAGATGGAAACTGTGTTGTCACCTTGAAGACAATTCCTCCCCAGGCATATCTCACGAGACTGGATCTACAAGATGCGTATTATCATCTTCTAATCCAAGAATATCACAGAAAGTATCTTCGCTTTCACATATTTTATCAACATTACCAATTCAGAGTCCTACCATTTGGGCTAGCTACTGCCTCTCAGATCTTTACCAAAGTATTGGTCATAGCAATGGTGGAACTCAGACTGAGGAACAGAATCAGAGTCATCCCTTACCTGGACCACATTCTCATTGTGGAGACATCCAGACTGAGTTCTCAAACCAGCACCAGCATTTGCAGGAACTTTATTTCCAGACTGAGATGGCTAATAAACTTACAGAAGAGCTCGCTTTCTCCCAGTCAGCAGGTACTATTCTTGGGAATAAAGTTTGACACCAACAGAGCCATAGTATCCCTTTCTGTGGACAGACAGATACGCATACGACAGTCAGTCTGTTCATGAAAAAACCTGTTCACAGTCTAAATCAGTTCCAGAAATTATTGGGCCATCTAGCTTCCACCTATCAGATCCTACCTTGGGCCAAGGCTCACTCACACATAACCCTTAACCTTACCTTTTACAAAATACATCATCACAACCTTTTGTATCAGATATCAGTCTTCAAATCAACCAAACAGGAACTACTTTGGTGGTCTCAGCCTTGGAACCTAGTAAAAGGACGCCAGTTGGTAGACCCAGACTGGGTAATCCTATACACGGATGCAAGCAGCTCCGGATGGGGAGGCATTTGGGACAAACGGACGGTACAAGGCACTTGGTCCATGAAAAAAATTCCAACTGCACATCAACCTAAAAGAACTGCTAGTGGTCTGGAAAACGATCAAGCAGTTTGAGTCCGATCTGAAGGGCAGAGCAGTACTAATCAAGTCAGACAATGTGTCTGCTGTCCACTACCTATTACATCAGGGCGGCACCAGAAGCTTTCAACTGAACATACTGGCGTTACAGATTTTCACATGGGGAGAAAATAACCTGTTGGCACTTACATCATCATTTCTCTCTGGACATCTAAACAGTCATGCAGACTTTTTAATTCGTCAGACAGTGGATCCCGGGGAATGGAGCTTAAACAGATAGATATTCCAGTTCATAACAAAGGAACTGGTAAATCCAGTGGTAGATCTCATGGCAACATCACAGAACAGTCAGTGTTAGGATTATATCTCCTGGTGGAAGGAACCACTAGCACTGGCACAAGATGCTTTACGGATTCCATGGACATTTTCTCTGGCATATCTGTTTCCTCCAATTCCTCTGATGTCAAAGGTCATCAGAAAAATCAGGACAGATGGAGCAGAGGTCATACTAGTGGTACCAAATTGGCCACGAAAACTATGGTACACGGATCTATTAAAACTGTCCATAAGAGACCCCATCAGCCTTTCAGTCATTCCAGATCTCCTGATGCAAGGTCCATTTCTTCATCCAGACCCTCGCTTCTTCCAGCTCAGGGACTGGAGGCTGAGCAGGAATCCTTGGGGATACAGGGTTCTTTGGATGAGGTTATTGATACAATTCTCAGAGGCAGGAAGTCATCAACATCAAAAGAGTTTGGGATACTTTTCATAAATGGTGTACGGCTCAGAACCTCGACAGAGCTTCCATCTCGGCCTCCAGGATTCTGGACATCCTACAGGTTGGATTTCAGAAAGGTCTTAAATCAGCGGTTCCGGCTACTCCATTTTCTGAGCATTATCTCATTAAGAGATATATCCAGTCTGTCACCAAGATCAAACCCACCATTAGGGAACTTATCCCCCCTTGGGACCTTAACCTTGTGCTCCAACAACTGGCATCCCATCCATTCTTCGAGCCTCTGGAGTCTGTTTCCTTAAAACATCTCACCCTCAAGACCTCATTTCTTACAGCTAGCACTTCGGCTAGACGAGTCAGCGAACTGCAGGCCTTAGTTTACACTCCTCCATTTATGGTATTTCATAAGGATAAGGTAGTCCTTAGACCAAAACTATCCTTTAGGTCTAAGGTGGTCTCCAAGTTTCACCCCAATCAGGAAATAGTACTACCTTCCTTCAGTCCAGAACCCTCTCATGAAGTGGAACATAAGCTTCATAATCTAGATCTCATCCGCTGCCTTCAGACCTACCTTACTAGAACTAAATTGTTCAGTAAAACGGATTCCTTATTCATTCACTTCTGTGGAAAATTCAAGGGCTCTGCAGCATCTAAACCTTCCATTGCTAGTTGGCTAAGGGACTGCATAAAACTGACCTACCAATCTGCAGACCTCGATCCTCCACAGGGAATCGGGGCTCATTCTACCAGAGGTAGCACCACCTCATGGGCCCAGAAGGCACTGGCATCTCCAGAAGATATTTGCAAAGCTGCCACCTGGTCGTCAGTCTCTACGGAAGATGCAAAATTCGGACGGAAGGTTCTGGAGGCAACCATCTCCGTCTAACGTAATGACCATGGCCCTCCCTTGTGAGGTACTGCTCTGGTAGGTCCTACAGTATTGACGTGGATTGGACACAGAGGAAAAGGTGAAATTTACTCACCGTTATTTGTTTTTCCTCTGTGTCCTTCTACAGCAACCCTCTCTTTGGTTTATGTTGGTATGGTATTGTTCCTAGGTGTCTATGATATCTAGCATTACTATATGTACCTTCCTGGCTGTATCTAACGATCTCTCTCTTACAGCTTGAACAAACGTATAACTGACCCAGGGAGGAAGCGGAAGACTTTTAAAAAGATTTGGATTGGTCCTACCAGCTAGAAGGCGGTGCCAATAGCCCACAGTCTATGCCGTGGAAGGACACAGAGGAAAAACAAGTATCGGTGAGTACATTTCACCTTATCCTGCAAATGCAGCTTGTCTAAAGCCTTGATGAGGTTATTGGTTTAACCCTTTGAGTGCCAGAGCGATATGGAATGCATTGCTTTGCAAAGCATTCCGTATGCCTCTGGCACTCAAAGGGTTACATTTTTTTCACACCATGGATGCTTGAGAGGTCTCAGACCACTCTGGCATCCAAGGGGTTAACCCTTTGAGTGCCACGGAAGGGAAGAAATGCATTGCAAAGCAATGGGTTTCTCCACCTTCTGGCACTCAAATGATAACATTGCCTGCTGGAATACTGAATTTGTTACTAATCCCAAAGAAGCCTATTATTGACTCCCTCAGTCCGAAGGCCCCAATTAAACAGGTCTGCATACTAAAGGGTGAATTATGAATCATCATTGCTGTGTTTTCTTAGTAACAAATCCTTCTGTTTTCCCAATGAACACATTCATAGAAGTATTTAATTGCCATGAGACAAACACACAGTTTCATTGATGAGTAAAAGCACAAAGTGGTGTAATGATGCAGCAACATACCCACACATTTACTGAAAAGACACATACCGTGTAATCCAATCACAAGGAAATGTACACAGCGAGCCTGGGACTGTCTGAATACAAACACAAAGCGTGAGTCAGGCTGGCACTGTATCTAGCTGTGTGATTCAATGACTGCTGAGCTGTAGACACTCCATACAGTCTAATGATCTCTTTGTGTCTGTCCCTACCAGCATGTCTATGGGCTTCCTAGTAGAGGAGACGGCACCTGTTGTGTGGAGAGGTTTGATGGTCATGTCTGCGATTGAGAGGTTATTAAGGCAGGTGAGCATGGCTGAAATACACCAGATATTTCTTCTGATTCCTGCTAGGGTTAACCATTTAAAGAACACCAAGACCTATGAACCCTTTAAATACCATAAAGGTGTGCATTGGACACCTCTCACCTCTCTGGCATTCACAGGGTTAAAGGATCAGCTAAAAAAAATATGAACTTCCTGTTGGATAATAAAAGGTTACTTCCCCTGCTGAGAGATTGTCATTCAACAGTTATTACAGCTCCATTTTGTAGCTTTATTTTAAACCTCAACTTTCTGTTTTGGTCACTGGGTGGAGCTGTTTCTATCACTATATTTCTGTGTATTAGTATGGTTCGATTTTATACGTGCTTAGTCTGTCAGTCTCTCATATATATATATATATATATATATATATATAATAATTCGCTAAAACGTGTGTAACGCCGCAGTCATGTGCAGTAGAGACTGCCTGCGCTGCGGCTGATACAGAGCTGGATCCTAGTACACACTTATGAAGCAAAGATTTAACCCTCTGGGTGCCATTGGGGTGTGCAGTGCATTGCACGTCCCTCTAGCATTGAAAGAGTTAAAGATAGCCTTGATTGAGCCCTGGCATTTGACAGTTTGGCTAATTCACAGACCTTCAAAATACAGCCCAACTGACACTTTTTAGGAATTCAAAAACTTGTATCTAATTACCACAGCTACTACATATGAACTGATGTGCCAGCAGGACCTAACAGTTTTTCCCAACATTAGTCACTGGCACATACCAATAGTCCATGTTTTCTGGATATCCATGCTTGATCACAGGTGACTGAAGTACCTGTGCTTCAATATGGATATCCTTTAAAACCTGACCTTTTGGTATCCCCAGAGGACTGGAGTTGGGAATCAATGGCTTAACCACCTGCCCACCTCTGCTGATGTGTTACGGGCGCCCTGTGTTTTCTCAAGAACTGTTCAGTCTATTATCAATACAATAGAAATGCGGCCCTCAAACATGGATTTTTGATCCTGTTGCCCACAACTGAAAGAAAAAAAAATTGACATCCCTGGGCTAAAGGATCTTTATAGTATATAATAAAAGTCTGTATCAGAGTCCCCTCTCTGTGGATTCAGTCAACTCAGTTTTCTATTCTAGGTGGAGTGGGGGGAGCTGGATTACCTGGTGATTGACATGCCACCTGGAACTGGGGATGTGCAGCTTTCTATATCTCAGAACATCCCCATCTCTGGTAAGGAATATAATTCCCAACTTAATAGAAAAAAGTATGTTAGGAGCAGGGCTGGATTTCCCATTAGGCGCAGTAGGCAACTGTCTTGAACTTCAAATTTTGAGGGGTGCCTCAGCTGTGCATGCCACACCCACTTTGAGTTGTGTATATGGCCACTACAGTCTCATTGTCCTTGCACCAGTTTATATACCTTTTACTGGCTATTGTGTCCAATATATTGAGATGCAATATGTTGAAGAGATCTCTAGCACCCACGGGGTTAAAAAAACATTTTTGGGGTTCTGTGTTCTAGGCTAAGGGTTTTTCTCTGTGCCAGAGAATAGTGGATGGGAACATGGGCAGGGTCAAGTGAGGAGTGGGGGTCTGGCCACGGGCAGAGCTAAGGGCACCTAGAATGCCTTGCCTAGGGGGGCCTGGGATGTAAATCCAGCCCTGTAAGGGGAAGTCAGATGCTAAATAACTACAGCAGAGGTACTCAACCTTTGCCTCTCCAGCTGTTGCCCTGCTGTGGAAGATAGGAGTTGTAGTCTCCAACAGCTGAAGAGTGAAAAGTTTTCTACCGCTAGGCTAGAGGCAAATATGCTACATAACAAGACACGTAATTACAGGGCAAAATTGCTTACTGCACATATTATATATTGTGTTCTGTGATAAAACCGTGTATTATACTTCTCAGTTCACCAATACATACTATAGTTGATAATACTGAATGTGCTACAACATGTCATGTATAACACATATACTAAAGGCTGAAAAATCTGACTCCTACTTTGACTCCTACATCACTAAAACTCTTTGCTGTATCCAATAAACTCTGCAGTTTTCCTATGTTTTAATAGATGTATTAAGGTTCCATAGGGCCCTAGGCAAGGTACCAGTTTGGGGCCCCGCATGTCTTGAACTGGTGCTTTTGAGAGTTCTGCTAGAGGGCACTGGCATTGTGGGTCTAATTTAATTGGGAATAACTGGATGATGCTGGTCTCTTTCAACAAAAAGGGCAACTAGCACAAGACATTAGCAGTAGCACCAGCAGGGCCTTGGTCTGTGACCCTTCACTTGCAGCCAGGGCCACTCATATTGACATGGACCCTTGGCAGTAGCCTAGTTTGACATATTGGATGATCTGCCACTGATGTTTTTACAGTTTTTGCCGAACCTTGGCATATACTGGGTATATAAGTAAGCTTTGGTTTATGCTACTGCAGAATACAGTACATTTGCCATTTTTTCTTCCTCTTCTGTCATTTAACTTTTTTTAGCTACACTTTTATGCCTTCTGTAACTGCACTACCAGGTATTTTCAGCAGAGGAAGAACCTGGTCCCTGACCAGAAAAGCAGGTATAATGATACGTTGTACCACTAACCTTGCTGCCAAAATGACTGTTGGGAGGGAGGTAGAGAGCTTTATCTTCTAGTCAACTCTCACATCTACAAGGGCATTCAGCAGCTTGTGTCCTTATTTTTGTCTTCTAGACCAGAAGTTCTTGACCATAGTCATCAAGTACACCTAACAGTGCAGGTTTTTTTTTGTTTTTTTTTTGTTTTGTTTTTTTTCAATTTTAAGTGCTTTATTGAAATTACGGCAGATACAAAAGACAGATCATTACAATAATAAAACATAGAAAATGACAATATGATGCATCTATAACTTGCTGCATAAATACCACAGCCTATGTGGCTCAAACAAATATGAGAGTAAGTGCAATCAGCTAACTAACATTAATAAATAAAATATTAATTCCTCAAGGCAATAAGATAGCATATTAATCTCCAAGTAGAAGAGCATATGTAAAAGAGAGAGAAAAGAAAAACAGACAAAGACAGAGGAGAAATGAAGAAAAGATGGAAAAGAGGAAAGATAGAAAAGGGAGGAGTGAAGGAGGGGGGAAAGAGGAATAAGGAACATTGTCTGGCCGGGTGACTAGCTGAATACCTCCGTTTCAGGCTGGGAAACAGTTCAGGCAGTGTCCGCATTTGCGTCCGCCGAAGGCTTATCTAAGAAAGCAAACCAGGCTGAGTAAGCTGTATTGTCACAAGTGAAGGCTATAGGCCCTGCTGAGACAGTGGGGAGAGTGTGGGAGTGAAAGGGTGAACAATACCAGACCCCTGGTTACCTGTTACTATTCCTAGCAACCATCAAATTAACCCCTGAAATCCCTCCTGCACTATCACCCCAGTACTACAATTCGCTGCCACCACCAAGACTTTATATGTGGGCGTCTTAGAATACAGTATTAAATCACCTTAATAGTCAGACATATATAATTAACCCTTTAGTAACATGTGCTACCTGAGCTTCCTTCAGAGTAGTGAATTCATATTAGAGAACAGAGACAAGAGCTGATTAATTGAACGATTAATCTGAAAAAAAGGCTTCACACTGCTGGTTACAAAAATACAGAAATAAAGGACAAACACAAATAAAGATTTCACACTGGCAAAACAGTCCATAAAATTAAAATGGGAGAAGCACAAGAAATCCTTAAATAAAATTACTAATATTTTAAGAGTTCTTGCGGGAACTTCAGATGGTATTTCCCCCTTCAGTTGTTACAAAGAAATTCCCTGTTTTATCCAAAAAAAAACATGTTAAATACTTTCCACGGTTCCTTCTAAGAGGCCAAACCCCTTGGGTGCTACCTGGGGGGAGGTTTGGCCTGACGGTTTACGGCCCACTCAATCAGACCTGTCAGGGATGTCACTGCAGAGTTCTACCTGAAAAAACATAAGGCTCCCCAAAACATGCAACCCACGGCACACCTCTATAATGTTATAATAATCATATTCCTCATATCTGTGTGAATATCTGGACACCAAACATGCTGGGTCTAACTGATTGCAAAGTGGCTATTCTTGTAACTCATAGCAGGAACACCTCCCCTTGGCATGTTTGGTACCCACCACAAGGGTAAAACCTGGGCATTCTGAATATATTTGTATTGAACCATTTTACATTATATATACATATTCTCCCTATTTCATAATATTTGACTGTCCCCTGGATGAACCCCATCAGAGCAGAGGGCCCAATACCTTTTATGACCTCTATTTCCTGCTCTGGCGATGTTATCTACTCAGCTAATTAAGCCAACACTTTAAAAGGAACAATAAAATACACAAAATAAACAAATTATACATACCAGGGCCTTGCAAGGGCCAACTCATGCCTTAGCATGACAGTTATGAAAAATTACGGAGCGCCCCAGGGAATAGGAATGTAACCTCTCCATCTCTAAGATCGACTGCAAACGTATCTTCCAATCTTGAATAGACGGTGATGTAGCGGACCTCCACAGTTTAGGGGGATGCACATACTCATGGCAGTAGTGAGCAGCTGCCAGCTATGGATGGAATCCTTGAAAGATGCTGACTCCGCACAAACCTTAAGAGTCTCAAGAAAGATACCCAATATCATAACCAGGGGCATGCATAGGGCAACCAAGCCAGAGAGCAGAGTTATATGTCCATGTACATCTTGCCAAAAGGGCTGAAGTAGAGCACAAGCTCACCATAGCTGTAGCAACGATCTATCATCAGTCCCACACCACCAACAAGAGCTTGAGTGAGTGCGCTGGTAGTGTGCAATCTGACGAGGTGAACAATACCAATGTGTCATAGGTTTGTAGTTAATTTCACGTAAAGGGATACTTGGGAGAAACACACAATTCCGTTTACAGGCTTCATACCAGAGAGTGTCAGATATGGTACGATCTAGCTCCTTTCCCCAGGAAACCCAGTGTGGGTTAGGAACCCTGGGCAACAGAGTATGCAATAGAGTATATAACTTGGATAGACACCTGTGTAACGGCTTATCCCCTATAAGCAAAGTCTCAAATTGGGTGATTGGTCGCGGCCGAAATATGGACAAAGCAGAGGATTGTAAAAAATGTCTGACCTGTAGATAACGCTAATATTCGGATCTGGGCAAACCAAATGTACCACAAAGAGAATCCAGAGAAGGGAGATGAGAATCAGGCATCAGATGGTCCAGATCGGTCAAGACAACTGTGGACCATTCTTGGAACGACCTACGACATAGCCCTGGCGGAAAATCCGGGTTGCCCAGTATAGAATATAACTGGGAGGGAGAGTCAGATAAAGCATATGTCGATTGGCAGCATCTCCAGGCAGATAAAAGATGGTGAATTACCATCTGGGACCGAAGGGCATCAGGGAAGTGGTCTGGGGAAGCCCATAAAAGCTGCCGAAAATCCAGTGTAGGTGCAAGAGATCTGAACAGGGTTACCCATGGTCTCTGCAGCATGTCTCCACAGAGTTCCAAGAGTGCAACTAGCATGGCAGATCGCCAGTAAGTCTGAAGGCAAGAAAGATCCAGCCCACCCCTATCCCAAGATCGAGACAACAACTGAGCTCCAACACGAGGCTGTTTATAGTTCCAGACAAAGTTAATAAGCAAACGTTGAAGCCCACTTAATCAAGCATCTGGAATTGGTAGAGGCAGTGAGCGGAGCAGAAATAACAATTTGTGTAATATGATCATTTTGAGTAAGTTTACTCTTCCAGTCCAAGAGAGGAAAAGCTGATCCCAGGAAGACATTAGGGTGCATAGATCAGATTCCGACCTAGCCAGATTTGTGTCAATGATAGAGCCTACAGATGGCGTTAAAAGGATCCCCAAGTATTTGTCTTCTCTCCCCACGAGAAAGGGAAAGAGTGTAGGAGAGTTTTCTGTGTTTTCTAATCATTATTAAGCGGCAAAATTTCCGATTTACTAAAATTAATTTTCATCCCCGAAATAGTGCCTTAAAGAGTAAGTATGGATGTTAAATGAGGCAAAGACAATCGGGGATAAGACAAAAAAGCCAAGATTTCGTCGGTGAAGCAGGCCAAGGTCACAGTCCTGGTTCCCAAATGGATACCTGTAATCCCAGGATGATTTTGATTAGTTACCAAAAGAGGCTATAAAGTGAGGACGAAAATGAGGGGGGAAAGGGGACAACCCTGGCGGGTTCCGTTATTGATGTGGAAAGGGGAGGATAAGATACCATTAACTAGGATTCTAGCTGTAGGACCAGAATACAAGAAAAGAATGGCATGGAGGAACTTTGGACCAAGGCCGAGCCAGCGGAGAACTGCCTCCATGTATTCCCAGTTGACCCAGTCGAAAGCTTTCTCCGCATCGAGCGAGAGCATAAGAGCTGGAATAGAAGAAGTAGCTTCCTGAATGAGCGCCACAGCCCGAATAACATTATCCCTAGTTTCTCTGCCTGAAACAAAGCCTGACTGGTCCAGAGCTATAACTCCTTGCAAAAAGGGTTTCAACCTGGTCGCCAGTACTTCCGAGTATAGTTTGATGTCTAAATTCAGTAAGGAGATAGGTCTATAACTCCCGCAGCTCTCCGGGTCCTGGCTTCAGCAGTACGGTGACATGGGCCATCAAGGACTGGGAGGGCCAAGCATCTCCCTTAAATATATAGTTAAAGAGGGATAGAAGGCGTAGGAGCAGAATATCAGAAAATATGGTGTAATATTTAGAGGAAAAGCCATCTGGACCAGGACTCTTCCCTGACGGTGTTGACTTGAGAGCCTTAGAAATTTCCTTGCTTTGTATCGGGACTTCTAAAGCAGCAGGATCCTCCAAAGCAAATTTTGGGTTATTAGCCGCTGTCAGGAAGTCTGCCATTGTCTAGGAGAGGGGTGGGGCGGACTGGGCCCTCTCACTACTCTCCAAATGATATAAGTTCTGATAGAAAGAATGAAAGGCCTCCTCTTTGCCCTCATAAGTATGTGCCATCTGACAGTTTGATACCATATACATGGTCCGCCACTCGAGATTTTTGTACCAATCTGCTCAATGTCTTACCACGCCGGTCCCCATGGAGGTAGTTCTGGAACAGAGCCCACATATAAGTCTTAAGACTTCTGGATTTCAGCCATGTGGCCAGCTCCCTACGTTTAACAGTGAGTTGGTGTAGAAGAGTTGTGGAAGTGTGTGTTTTGTGCCCTTTCTCCGAATCAGAAATAGAGTGTACCAACAAATCAACAGCCCTCTGCTGATTTTTCTTCCTCCATCTCCCAGCTGATATCAAGATACTCCTCACATAACATTTATACGCCTCCCATATAGACGTCTCATGAACATTGGGTGTAGCATGGAGTTTGAAAAAATTCTGAATATCCCCCTTTAAATAATCTTTGAGATTAGCATCTTCCAATAAAGCTTCGTTGAGTCTCCAACGCTGAGAACATCGCGGAACACCCTCAAATAAGAGGGAGATCGAGACTGGCACGTGATCAGAGATTGTGATATTTCCCAGGTCCGCACCCACCACCAGTTTCAAATCATACTGGCTAATGAACCAATAGTCCAGCCTACAGTAGGATAGATGTGGATGTGAGAAAAAGGAATAGTCCGTAGTCGAAGGGTTCAAAGCCCTCCACACATCAATAGTCAGTAAATCCCGGAACAGTTGTGAGATTTGAGCCAATGGGCAGGTACTACGGGAGTGATCAGGGTGTGAGTGGTCCAAAGCAGGATTCATAGCTATCTTAAAGTCTTCTACTACCCAATCAGTAAAACCCCTTCACGAAATTCCTTGAGTCATTGGAGAGTAGCTCTAAAAAATGACAGCTGTGAGGTATTAGGAGCATACACGTTGGCAAACGTAATTTGAGTATTGGCCACCTGACCTTTTAAAAAAAATAAGTACCTGCCCTGAGCGTCCGCCATGACCCCCATGCACACCCATGGTGTCATTCTCTCTATCAAAATCACAACCCCCTTTTTCTTTTCAGTGGAGGAAGCGGTCCACACAAATGGGAATTCCCTAGTGACCAGTCTCGGATGTACATCCGTAACCAGGTGAGTATCTTGCAAAAAAACTACATCAGCCTGCAGTCGAACTAATTCCATTACTACCATGGAGCACCTCTCTGGACTATTGTAACCTTTGATATTGTAGGAAATTAGATTGGGTAACGGCATGATGTCAATGGAGGCAAAGTACACCCAAGAGCAACGACCCAATATCAATTAGGGGAAGTCAGGGGAGAAGGGAACAAAGGGAAGGGGCAAAGAAAAGGAGAAGGGTAAAGGAACAGAGGAAAAGGAAAGAACAGAAAAGGAAAAAGAGAGCGAAAATAGTAACCGCTGTGCTGGCAACCAGGCTCCAAAGGAGAGAGGAAGAGAAAGCACTTGTCTAGAGTGGAAAAGCTAGCGTCCCAGGTAAAGGACGAAAGAAGCTATAATTTAAGATGTTATGCAGCACAGAAAAAAAAAAAAAAAAAAACAAGAAAGCAGAAAATATATCATTTGGACCTAAATATAAGGAGGCAGTAACAGTCTTTACCCTAAATTGAATTAGCCTAAGAGTAGCAGAAGCGGGACTCCAGTGCGCCTGACAGATACCCAGAATCACCCCATAAGGAGTGGCGCTCCTGCGCATATGGAATGGCGCTGAAGGTCAGCGAGCTTTTGAAGCCACTACAATATCAAATGTCCTGTCTAAAACCGTGATCAAACCTGGATGCACGGGAATCCCGCATGATAGTCGAGCAAACATACAAAAACAACATAAAGAATCCCCCCCCAAATACTAACATGTGGCTTAAACATACAAAAGCCAGATGGAATGGCTGAGCGGCTTCCCCACATCTAAAACCCAAGAGCCCGTTGCATCTCCCAACCAGGCCGGATAACTGTGCCCAACAAGGAGGCTAACTGTGCAGGTTTTAAGGATTTCCTGCTTTCCAATGTTCTGGAGACTTATCTAGCATTCAAGGGTTTAAAAGCTGCGTTTAAATCAGTGGGGATTTTGAGAATTGTTATTGTTCCCTATTCGTGTATTTGTTTATCCCAGAATTGCTCCACTTTTGTTTATACACATGGACCTTAGTCATGAACTTCATAAGCAGCCACTGGTGGGATTCAACAGCCTTAACTGCTGCCTGTAGGCATTCATGTGAAAATTTGACTCCAGTGGCCCAGAGAAACCATTATCACTGGGGTGTCCAAAATGATAAAATCTATGTCATAATTGACAAGAGTAGGCAGAGTTTGGTGAAAGTAGGTGGGACTACACAGGAACTCTCCTGGCTGGAGATAAAAAGTACTTTCCCAGTGACCCGGCACTTTCAAAACAGGTGTCTTTACGGCAGATTCTTAGAATTCTGTGCTCGAGATCTAAAACGGAGCTCTTGGGTCCCTGTGCTCAAAAGAAGAGTCAGCTTTACCAAAACAATGCGATGTAGACCTTTCTAGCATTCAAGCACTTAAGTAGATCCATTTAAATTAATGGAAATTGAGAACATTTTTATAAGTAGACTTGCCAAAGAGGAACATAAAGTTGGTGGTTTGCTTGTAGAAGCTCCATGCTAGATACTCATACTGCATTCGTATAACCATTACAGTCTTCCAAGATAACTCATTATGGCAACCTAGGTTACTGCCTAGTGCAACATGGCGATATGAAGGACCCTGGCTGAAAGTGTTGGGTCACAGACGGAGGCTCTGCTGTTGCTGCTGCTAACATCTTGTGTCAGAACAGAGGCGTAACTAGCAGCCACGGGGCCCTGGTGCAAGAATTGCCACAGGCCCCCCCCTGACCACATTGCCCCCCCCCCCCGACCACATTGGCCACCTCCACAATGCCCCTTAATCTCCACATTGCCCCTTACACATTTCCCCTTCCACAATGTCCCCTTCTCCACATTGCCCCTTCCACAATGCCCCTCAATCTCCACAATGCCCCTATCTCCTCCTCCCTGGTGGTCCAGTGGCGTGGCAGAGGACAGGTCTGTGCCTCCTTCTACACAGACCTCTTCTCCTGCGTGGTCCTCTTCAGTAATGCAGAGCGCTGGGAAATGATGTCATCTCCCAGCGACTGCATTGCAAGAGTGCCGGACTGCCGGAGGGCGATCAGCATATTGCGAGCACCAGGTGAGGGGGTCGCAGGGGGAGGCCCGGTCGCAGATGCGACCCCTATACTTGCACCTCTTCGTCAGAAGCCTTTTTTGTTGAAAGAGACCAGCATCATCCAGTTGTTTCCACTTCCCAGAGAGCAACAATGCCAGTACCTGCTAGCGGCACTCTGTGTCAGAAGCACTGACTGAAGATATGTTGCTTAGGGCCCTATGGAGCCTTAATCTGTCAGCTTTGGTGATTTTGAAAGGGCTTTAAAAATCACCTGTATGTTGTGTTAGATATTTTTATTTAGGTTTATGGATTGTTAATTAAAGCATGGCGTGCAGTCACTTCCTTTCTTAGAATTACATTCCACACACATAACCATTCTACATGGTACTTACTGTTCATCCTATTTAAGGACAGAATGTATAGCCAGTTACTAACCACAGAAATATTATGATGTGCAAAGCCAAATACACAGAAAATAAAACATGAAACAGCAAGCATTTTTATACCCAATTTCAGTAATCCCCAGTATGGCTGTTTATGGATCTGTAGAAAAATATATATCTGTTGACACCACATCCCTCCATGGGAATCAGCAAATATAGGAAACCAGAGATACCATGTAAAACATATAAGTAGATATAGTTAATTGCTGTATGAGGGATTCTGACCTAATAAGTCATTTTGTTAACTTCTTGTAAAACAGTGTGTTACATACCCCTCTGTTCCTCGGGGAGTTAAAGGGATAGTAATACTTAAAATGTAAAAAAATATAAGTTGTAGGGTTTATCCCCCTGAGTAAAACAAGGGTACTCCCACTGCTGAGGGATATTTTATTACAAAATTATAACAGCTCAAACTTGAATTTTTTTTAGGCGCAATATCACAGCGGCCTGAAAATTTACAGTGGTGCTGTTGCTACACCATCCTATGGACTGCTCTGGTCTGTAGGCCATAAATCTCCATAGGACGATGTAGCAGTAGCACCACTGTAAATTTTCAGGCCACTGTGATATTGCACCTAAAAATTCAAGTTTGAGCTGTTATAATTTTTTTACTAAAATATCTCTCAGCAGTGGGAGTACCCTTGTTTTATTCAGGGACATAAACCCTACAACATTTAATTTTTTATATCTTAAGTATTACTATCCCTTTAAATTAACAGCCACTTATTTTAGGTATATGTCACTTTACATATCCCTTTCATTTCTGTGGGGAAACTACTGTGTTTGCCTCTGGCACTAAAGTGGTGTAGGCTCTCATCTCTTCAGAGTTATACCACACTCCAGTAGTGAAGCAGTTAAATGTGTGGTCTGGTATCCCCAGTGGCCTATTGTGTAGGTCAGTACATGTTCTAATCAGGAGGCAGTGGGAGCCAAAATCCCATTCCGGGCAGTGAGTGGGAGTTCAGTAATGGAATGATTCATCTTTACAGGGGCCGTGATAGTCTCAACTCCTCAGGACATTGCCTTGCTCGATGCTCGCAGAGGGGCCGAAATGTTTCAGAAAGTCAACGTTCCTGTAAGTAATCATGTGCCATGTGACTTCCGCCTTCTCCTTAACCCCCTTTCAGGGCTCTGTGCATTGGTGTACAAATATAAATATATATATATATATATATATATATATATATATATATATATATATATATATATATAATAAATATGTGTGTGTGTGTGTATTTATTTGAGACACACTATAAAATAGCTATTGGTACATTTATAGGGCCCCAATTAGAATTGTTTATATGCAAAATATTTTAAGTGTTACCTGACTGTACACATACATCAGATAACCTGATGCGTTAAGGCTTTAACTCTTTGAGTGCTAGAGAGTTATTTGACTCTTTTGACTGAAAGGGTTAAAGGCATGTGGGGTGTGCAGCACATTGGTTAGCAATGTGTTGTACATCATTATAGTCATTTAAGAGTTAACCCTTTGAGTGCCAGAGGGGTACGCAACGCCTTGCAAAGCAATGGGTTGCGCACCCCTCTGGCACTCAAAGGGTTGAAGACACTGGAGGCTACAAAACCACTTTAAAAATGTTACATGACAACCAGTGTATTGGTAGTTAGTACTGTACCCATGATGCTTTGCAATCTCTAGGAATAGAGAGATAATTGACAGCCTAGAGATACTAAAGTATCTATAGTGTTTCAACAACAAACCCCTTTGTTCCACCACCACCACCACTCCATTTCCACCACTTCCAGAGTGTGTTCATTCACACATAAGTGATTCTCAATGTATATTCAGTTGTGGGCTTGTCTAGCATTGATCAGCTGGCTAAATGTTGTGTTGTCTTTGTCCCGTGACAGGTTTTGGGACTTGTGCAGAACATGAGTGTTTTCCATTGTCCAAAATGCAACCACGAATCCCATATCTTCGGAGCAGAAGGTGCCCGACGCCTAGCAGAGTCTTTGGGACTAGATATACTGGGTAAGATGGATGCAAAGCTAGATTTTTCACAAGCTCCTATGTTGTAGAGACATACAGAATACTTGATATCTCAGAACTGATATTTCTGTCCATGTTCACATGTCCACTTTACATTACAGGCCAGTTCCTCCTCACTAGTGAACTCTGTACATTACAGACCAGTTCCTCCTCCTTCTTAGTGTACAGTGTACACTACAGACAAAGTTCCTCTTCCCTAGTGAACACTGTACGTACAGGCAAAGTTCCTCTTCCCTAGTGAACACTGTACGTACAGACCAGTTCCTACTCTCTAGTGAACACTGTTAGACTAGTTCCTCCTCTCTAGTGAACACTGTACATTACAGACCAGTTCCTCCTTCCTAGTGAACACTGTACGTACAGACCAGTTCCTCCTCCTCCTTAGTGTACAGTGTACACTACAGACAAAGTTCCTGTTCCCTAGTGAACACTGTACATACAGGCCAGTTCCTCCTCTCTAGTGAACACTGTTACAGACCAGTTCCTCCTCTCTAGTGAACACTGTTACAGACTAGTTCCTCCTCTCTAGTGAACCCTGTTAGACTAGTTCCTCCTCTCTAGTGAACACTATGTTACAGACAAGTTCCTCCTCTGTAGTGAACACTGTTACAGACCAGTTCCTCCTCTGTAGTGAACACTGTTACAGACCAGTTCCTCCTCTGTAGTGAACACTGTTACAGACCAGTTCCTCCTCTGTAGTGAACACTGTTACAGATCAGTTCCTCCTCTGTAGTGAACACTGTTACAGACCAGTTCCTCCTCTGTAGTGAACACTGTTACAGACCAGTTCCTCCTCTGTAGTGAACACTGTTACAGACCAGTTCCTCCTCTGTAGTGAACACTGTTACAGACCAGTTCCTCCTCTGTAGTGAACACTGTTACAGACCAGTTCCTCCTCTGTAGTGAACACTGTTACAGACCAGTTCCTCCTCTGTAGTGAACACTGTTACAGACCAGTTCCTCCTCTGTAGTGAACACTGTTACAGACCAGTTCCTCCTCTGTAGTGAACACTGTTACAGACCAGTTCGTCCTCTGTAGTGAACACTGTTACAGACCAGTTCCTCCTCTGTAGTGAACACTGTTACAGACCAGTTCCTCCTCTGTAGTGAACACTGTTACAGACCAGTTCCTCCTCTGTAGTGAACACTGTTACAGACCGGTTCCTCCTCTGTAGTGAACACTGTTACAGACCAGTTCCTCCTCTCTAGTGAACACAGTTACAGACCAGTTCCTCCTCTCTAGTGAACACTGTTACAAACCAGTTCCTCCTCTCTAGTGAACACTGTTACAAACCAGTTCCTCCTCTCTAGTGAACACTAGGTTACAGACCATTTCCTTCTCCCTTGTGAACACTGTAAATTATGATCCAGTTCTTCCTTCTTGGTGAACACTGTACTCTACAGGCCAGTTCCTCCTTCCTAGTTTACACTACATTACAGACCAGTTTCTCCTCCCTAGTGACCACTGTACATTATGAACCAGTTCATCCTCCTTTTTTGACCACTGCATATTATGGACCACTTGCTCCTTCCTAGTGAACACTGTATGCTACAGACCAGTTCCTCCTCCCTAGTGAACATTGTACATTACAGACCAATTCTTCCTCCTTCCTAGTAAACACTGTACATTACAGACTTATTCCTCCTCCCTCCTAGTAACTTATGCACATTGCAGACAAGTTCCTCTTCCCTAGTGACCACTGCACATTATGGACCAGTTCCTCCTCCTTTTTGATCACTGTGCATTATAGACCAGTTCCTCCTCTCTAGTGAACACTGTAAAGTACAGACCAGTTCCTCTTCCCTAGTGACCAGTACATTATGGACCAGTTCCACCTCCATAGTGAACTTTGTATACTACAGACTAGTTCTTCCTTCCTAGAGAACATTGTGCACTACAGACTAGTTCCTCCTTCCTAGGGAACTCTGTACACTACAGACCAATTCCTCCTCCCTAGTGAACACTGTACACTGCAGACCAGTTCCTCTTCCCTAGTGACCAGTGCATTATGGATCAGTTCCTCCTTCCTAGTGAACACTGTGAACTACAGACCAGTTCCTCATGCCCAGTGCACACTGTACACTACAGACCAGTTCCTCCTCTCTAGTGAACACTGTACACTACAGACCAATTCCTCCTCCCTAGAGAATGCTGTACATTACAGGCCAGTTCCTCTCCCTAGACACGATTGTACAGTAAAGACCAATTCCTCCTCCCTATAGACGATTGTACAGTAAAGACCAATTCTTCCTCCCTATTACTTGTTCCTGAATAACAGAGCAGATCGTTAACTTACAGGAGGCTAAACGGTCTTGAGCCCCTATCACTTAGATTAAAGTAAAAGGTCAGACCAAGTATAGGAACGTTACAGACTGAGAAACAAGTGGATAGACGAAAGGCTTGTATGTACATGTATAATGAAGGAACAGACTGAGTGCTTGCTCTAGAACATTAAGCCAAGGCCTATATTAACATCTTAAGGGCAATGGGTAAATAGTATGTTAACCTCTTGAGTGCTAGGGAGATATCCAGTACATTGCTTCTCAGTATGTTGGAAACCTCTCTAGCATTCAGGGTGTTAAATCAGACTCTGTATGTATTTTAGCCACAGAAATTATATATTTTTCTTTTTCACGAACGATTTAGGAAGGATAGTCAATTGTTGGACCTCCAGCTGTTGGAGACTACTACTCCCATCATCCTCAGCTGGTCAACTGGAGCTGGTCAAGCAGCCAGTGGCTGCTTGAGGATGATGGGAGTTGTAGTCCCCAACATCTGGAGGTCCAACAATTGACTAATCCTGGATCAAGCTTTTGTTCAGTACAGTAATTTAAAAAAAAAAAAATCCCAGAATTTAATCTAGATGATATATTAAAATTAATTGGAAAATGTACAAAATATTAAAAGCATTCTAGGGGTTAAAAGCCCCATTTAAATCAGTGGGGATTCCAGAAAGTGTGTCTTGTCCCAGAACATCATAGGCAGCTACTGCAGGGATACAACAATCGTGGTTGAGGCCTGTTGGCATACCTGGGAAAATTTGAGTGCTGTGGCCCAGAGAAACAATTGGCTCTAGGGTGACCTTTATGGTGATCTATATGTCATGATTGACATGTGTAGTCAGGGCTTCATGTGAAAGTGCAAGGGGGAAATGGGTGGAGCTATAAAGGAACTCTCTTGGTTGGATAAAGAGAATCAGTTCCCAATGACCCAGTACCGAACCAATGTCTTTGTGGCAGTTAACATACAAGGAGTGAAAACCTTATTTAAAGCTAAACTTTCATCAGTTAACATTAGAGCCTCATATGATAATTATATTAGCGATATGCACATACCTAGCTTTATTTTCAAGAATAACTGCAGCATTAAACCTTCTGTGCAGGCAGGCACCGGCTGGGATCTTTCTGTAGGCGCTCTCTGCACCTACGCTGTCAATCCCTTTCGGCACAAAGGCATTCAGCTCACCAATCGTGGAGTTGAAGGGGACGGATACTGCCGATGCAGAGATGCCGCCTCTGTAAGATGTCTGTGCTATTCCCCGGTGCCTGCATGCATAGAAGGTCCTATTTTTGTTTAATGCCGCAGTTATCCTTGAAAATAAAGCTAGGTATGTGCATATCGCTAATGAAATAATCATATAAGACTCTACTGTTAACTGATGAAAGTTCCACTTTAAATAGGTGGGAAATTTTATTTTTCAGCATACTGACAGTCTGCACTGTCACATAGTCCTAGATGAAAAGCTCGTTAATGTGAGCATCAGGATTGGTCAGAGTGAAGCAGCTGAGGGATTGGTGTGGGACTGATCATACCTCATGTTAAACATTCTTCTGTTGTCATATAATTTCATCACTAGTGTTTATTTTCAGTTTTTATTTGTTCCCTATGGTGCAATTGTTTGACCCAGAATTGCTTCTACTGTTACGTTGAGGGCTACAACTGAAATCATCCCCGGCTAGCTGTTTGCTGGACAGGGATGATAGCAATTGTAGTCCTCAGCAGGTGGAGGGCCTCAGGTTCCCAGTGTGTATACTGTTACTAACCTACAGTAGAGGTTTCTGCTGATTCTCTTATAATATATCTGGGTTTTTTTGTAGGAGACATTCCTCTCCACATTAACATCAGGGAAACCAGCGACCAGGGCAGACCAGTGGTGGTATCCGACCCTAAGAGCAGTGAGGTGAGGAATAGTATTAAAGTATTTTTTTTTCCAGCTATAGACTGGATTCTCCATCTCCTGAGTGGTTATTGATAACAAGCCGCCTTTCTTTCTGCAGGCCAAAGCATACCTGAGTATTGCCAAGGAGGTGATTAGCAGGATTTCCTGAATGGAAGTGTGTGTGTGTGTGATTGTGATGACATCAGAGGCATGGGACAATCTCTGTTACGCACTTACGCCCATCGTCCATGGAATAGCCTAGGGCTCTGCACTGTGCCAAAGTGAGGGTGCAGTGGAGCTGGGATGGTAACATGGAGTTGTGTTCCACCAGTTCTGCTCCCGGGCCAGTGTGCATTCAGATATATGTTGTGATCTCAGTGCTGCTTTATATCTACTGTATACAGGAGGATCAATGGCTTATCAAGATCTAAAGTGTTTTGCTGAATTGATTTTCCTATAAATGTTTTTTTTTTTTTTATTAAACTGGAAATAACTTTTTATAAAATGTTGTTCTTGCATTCTTGAAAACATACTCTGAAGCTAATCAACGTAGTAAGAAGAACTTTAGCAAATTAACTACACCATAGGAGAATAGTAAGGATTCACCAAATCCCAGGTGAATAAAGTTGGATTTTAACTAATTGAACTCTAGGTGTCTCCAATGAATTGCACCATTTAAATCAGCGGGAATTTTCCAGGCCACTAGACATGCACTGGTCCCCCGTAATACACCAGCATCAATATGTGTGAACATCTAAATTCTAGAGCAAGAGATCTGTATACCAGGGGTAGTCAGGTCTGGTCCCCAAGAGAGGCCAACAGTGCATGTTTCTATAATATCCCTGATTTAATACAGGTGAATCAATCAGTGGCCCAGTCACTTTAATTGAGCTACCTATACTGAAGCAGGGTTATCCTAAAAACATGCACTTTTAGTATCTTTTGATGACAAAGGTTGGCTACCCATGGCATACACACTAAATTGACGGCTACTCCTTCTAGATGTAAAGCACCTATTCAAGAATCTAGTGAACCCCTAGAATGTGTAAGATTTTTCCATTGCTTTGCGAAGCAATAAGATGGTAAGATCTCTAAAATCACTAGCATCAAGGGGGTTGAACAACAACTGCAGGCAGAGGACAGTAGAGCAGCCATATTTTGCTAGTGGTTAGATTTTGTAGGCCATGTTTAGAAAAGCGAAAATGGAGCAAAACTGGAATTAACTATATGAACAATTTCTAATGACTTAAAAGGATAGTAATGTTTGAACATAAATGCAGCTTCAATTATTCCTCATAGTTTTTGGATCATGTAGAGCATTATTATAAATCTGGACGATGTGTAGTTCATGAGTAATTAAATTACAAAGTGTTCAATTAAATTACAAAGTGTTCCCCTCCCACCCCTTTTACCTATGTAACACTGCTCTCTTCAGAGCAGCAGGATCATCCGGATAGAGTGCGATGAGGGACAATCTTCTGTGAGCATAAGGAAAAACCCGCCATCCTTCGTCTGGGTGGGGGAAGGGTTTTCCTTATGTTCACAGCCAGAAGATTGTCCTTTTCTGCGATCTGTCAGGTCTGATGACTAGATTCCAGGTCTGAGGGGGAGGAGGCTTACAATATGTAAAAGGGACAGGAGGGGGACACTTTATAATTTAACTACTCATGAATTATATATCATACGGAATTGTAATAATGCTGTACATGGTCCAAAAACTGTGAGGAATAATCGAAGCTGCATTTATGTTCAAACATTAATATCCCTTTACGTTGGGCTTTTAACCCCTTGAACACTAGAGAGGTCTCCAGCTCATTGCATCAGTTATGTACCTATACCTGACACTTCCAAATGACCCTAAATAAATAAAAAAAATGATTACATACGTTGACTCTTCTTTGAATTTCTAAGGGTCTGTTAAATTCACCTGCTCTCCTTCTGCCATTGTTTCAGTTAAACCTCTCCAGATGACATCTAAGGTAAGTGCATGTAAGAACCAACTGAACTGTATAATCTGCCCAGAAAATAATTACAGATTTGTTTTATTTTCTTCCTTCAACATGCAGCTGTACCTATATTAGTTATGTCTTTGAACGTGCTGCCGGTTTAACCCTTTGAATGCCAGAGGGGTATGCAACTTTTTGCCAAGCAATGCTTTGCGTACTCCTATGACACTCAAAGGGTTAAGAACTAGAAGGTTTGTACAACGCATTGCGTCTCTCTGGCTTTTAAGGGGTTAAACTGTGTGACATAGCATCATCAAATTTTTTTTTGTCATTATTGCTTTATTGATCATGTGAAGTATTTGGGACACTTGCAAAATGACCTATATAGAAATAAACATATAACAGTACCTTGTATGTCCAGGAGAGGGAGACGTGGAGAGTTATACATAAATGATTGTTATCTGTGAAT
This sequence comes from Rhinophrynus dorsalis, assembly GCA_037306005.1. NCBI lineage: Eukaryota > Metazoa > Chordata > Amphibia > Anura > Rhinophrynidae > Rhinophrynus > Rhinophrynus dorsalis. The sequence continues at coordinate 24,615,567 of CM074728.1, forward strand.
GGAGAATTCTGGTGCACCCACAGTAAACAATGAACAAGTCACAGCTGGGGAAAAAAATGTTCTCATGTAGATAGTTATGTGGGAATAATATAACATTTGAATGCCAGTCTGACCTTTTCCTACATGGTGGAAGAACCTTAGATTATTTTATTTCAATGTAATTCCATAGAATTAGAATGTCAGCTGCAGGTGTTACCATATCCCTTTAAGGGGCAACTAATTGCTTTGCGGTATGGTGCACACCCCTCCAGTCCAATCATGTAGTTAAAAGTGTATTTGTCATATATTCCAATAATAATAATAATGCTAATAGTGTTACCATAACTACCGGAGCACTGTAGGTAATTTCTGGCCAAGTGATCAGAGTCTGTTCCTGTTGAATTAGGTCTCTTCAGTAGCTGAACTGTTACAGCCCCATGCAACAGTTCTGTCACCTGAGTAGTTCAATTAATGGTATCTTTGCAGGAGGGGAGTGTCATTCAAGTGGTCGATGTGAGCAGCAGCCAGTGTTACTGGGTGGTGCCCACGTGGATTGGCCATTTATTGGAGATTACACTGAGCATCACAACCGCCAGTTCAGCTCATCGGAAAGGTGTGCCCATGCCTCCATAGGTAACCGGGCAGACCCTGCTTTCTTTAACTTTATTGCGTTCCTGAGGGAATGCGGTTAAAGGGATAGTAATGTTTAGGCATTACTGTAAGATCAATTCTTCTACATACATTTGTATATCGATGTGTAGCTTTGAAAGTGTCCCCCTCCTGCCCCTTTTCCATATGTCACAACTCATCCCCTCAGACATGAAATCAGTCAGTGGGCCTTACAGATCGCAGAGAGGTCAATCTTCTTTCTATCTGTGTAAGGAAAACCCTGCCTCCCCCCCTTGACGAAGGAGGACACGTTTCTCCATTTGCTGAAAGAAGATTGTCCCTAGTTGTGATCCATCCGGATCAGCTTGCTGCTCTTATGGGAAGATTTGCAATGTATAGAAAAAGTGTGGGAGGGGGACACTGTATTATAGAATGGCAAAGTTATGGATGGTTGCAAAACTACACATCGTAATACAAATATATGTAGAAGAATCAATCTTACAGTAATACCTAAACATTACTATTCATTTAAGTTGTAGCAGGCTGTACTTTGCTGCAATCACACAAGGTGATTTTGGCCGTGCGAGCCATAGTCCAGTAGGTTACCTTAAGGAAATGACCAGTGGCATAACTAGTTATTGAAGGTCACCGGTGCAAATGTTTTCTGGGCCCCATCACAAAAATATTTTCACAGAGGTATAACTGGAACCTATTGATTCCTGGGTTATATGGGACTCCCTTGGTTGCTGGGCCCCAGTAAACTTCACCTTATTTAGCCTTTGTAGTTACACCCCTGGAATTGATATAACTGAAAGGGAGGGAAGAGGAATTGAAAAAAAGATTTAAATTAAACCCAAGTGACTGCAGTCAGTCCATCTCTAAAATAGTTACTGTAGTTTAAAGGGATAGTAATGTTTCACAATAAAAGCAGCTCCAATTAATCTCCCTAGTATTTGGGCCATGGAGAATCTTATTTCAATACTGTCAGAGTTGTAGTTCAAGAGAAATCCTATATAATAATTCGCTAGGATGTTTGTCAGAAGCTGTCATGCGCAGTAGAGACTGCCTGAACGCACAGAATGCTGAGAGGTGTAGGAATGCTGGGAATTCTGTGCTGGGAGCATTCTGTGCTTTCGAGCAGTCTCTACAGTGCATGACTGCGTCGGCGGCAGGACGCAGAGCAGGACCGGCCTCTTAACCCTTTGAGTGCCAGAGGCAATGTGTTGCGTACCCCTCTGACACTCAAAGGGTTAACATCACCCAGACCTTGGCCAATGTACACGGGCTTTTACACTGGTTGAATGATAAAATATCTCCTTCCCGCTCTTTTTACTGATGTAACACTGCTCACCTCAGAGCAGAAAGACTGTCCAGATGGATCGCAGAGAGGGACAATCTTTAGTGAGCATAAGGAAAAACCTGAAAAACATGTCAAGGGGGTCAGAGTTTTCCTTATGCTCACAGTGAGAAGATTGCCCCTTGCTGTGAGCTGTCTGGTCCCAGGACCAGATTCCACATCTGAGGGGAGGTGGCTTTCACTAGGTAAAACGGGTCGGAGGGAGATACATTTTTTTCATTCAATTACTTTTAAACTACAATACTATTGAAATAACACTCTCCATGGCCCAAATACTATGAAGATTAATTGGAGCTGCTGTTTTTGCGAAACATTACACTTACTTCTGAGCATTAGTATATCTCTAACCCCTTCAAGACCAGAGGAGAGTGCAACCATCCATGTGATCCTCAAGGGGTTAACCCTCTGAGTGCCAGAGGGGTATGCAATGCATTGCTTTGCAATGCGTTGCATACCCCTCTGGCATTCAAATGTAGGGTGACCACGTGTCCCTGATTGTCAGGGACAGTCTCTGATTTGAAATATGTGTCCCATGTCCCTGGCAGCCTCCTTCAGGGACAATACAAAGTCCCTGAATTTAGATTCCAGAGCACAGAGTTCTAATCACTAGATCTGCCCATTGCATACTGTGATAGAAAGTGATACTTCTGCTGGGCTACAAGAAAATGGCTTCCAGACAGAGCCCTAAACACTAGAGAGAAAGAGAGCCTTGATCCTGACATCAAACAGGAGCTGCAGTGCATTTTTGTTGCAGTGTAATGGTAGTCTAAGGCTTTGGGCGTGATGTAGCCTGCAACAGACATCACTATTTTTCTTGTAGCCTGCAACAGGCATCACTTTCTGTCACAGCAGTTAATGGTCAGTCCTCCCTCTAGTGTTTAGAACTCTATGGGGTGCCTGAGAAACAGAGGTTTGCCCACTGATGACCAGTGATGTATAGTGACCCCTTCCACATAGCTGCACTAGAGCCGAGGATAAGTACTCTACTGTTCTCATCTCTGCAGTGTCCCTGAATGGCATTAAGATCTGAAAATTGTTTTTCTGACATTACACTGTCACTGGAAAAGGCACTTAAAAATACAGGTCTCTCAGTAATCTACCAGCATACTGTGTATGCATAAATCATGGGGGAGGTGATGGGTGCTTGGACAACTGGAAATAACAGATTAGGTGTAAAAATCTGAATGCTGAATTTCCAGTTAAACAAAAATGAAATCATAAAAAAAGATGTAGCTTGTTGACAAAATTCTGGCTGCTTTTGTTTCCTTGGAAATTAATTATAAACTGTTCTTTTCTGTGCCTGGTACTTAACTTTTCTGGACTCTGATAAGGAATCGGTTGGTGTGGGGGGTGGGGCTGTCTCTATCACATATGTGTAGAAAACACTGAGACTGGTATACTAGCCAATACATGGAGCAATTATGTGAAACGAGCTTCATTGTAGGAAACAAATATTTATTTTTTTTATTTAGAAAATGTTTTACCAGGAAGAATACATTGAGATTTCTCTCGTTTTCAAGTATGTCCTAGATAGTTTTCAGTAGAGGGTTGCATATTTACACAAATTGAGAAACATTATATATTACATATTATTAAATATACATACACATATGAATATACATACATTTGGACTATTAAAATTATATACAGTTACACTCTGTTTTTAGATATAAAGAAGAATTTACTTTCAAGGATTTTAGACTGGGAGCAGATTTGATTATTTCAGGCAGATTGTTCCAGGCCTTTGGAGCTCTGAAGGAGAAGGCAGATCTTCCTGCTTCTTTCTTGTATTGTGGTATACATAGCGAGTTGTTTGCAGTGGAGCGGAGGTTATAGTTATAAAAGCTCCCAATGATTTAAATGGGGCTTTTAATGGGTAATGAGCACATTTTATGTAACTCGGATATATAGATGTAGCCGTACTTATTGTCTATGATTTTCTTCTTATCTGTAACTTTGTGTGTAGGAAACAAAAGCAATGGAAGTTGCTCATCTGATCACGATGGTGTAACTTAGGACGAGATGTTGAGAAAGTGGTGGTAACTGAAATTGTCTGTAATCAGAATAAAAAGTTCTTACACCATGATTCGTCAATTCTCAGACATGTTGCCGTCATTGTTAGTGTCCAATTCCGTCATCTTCGTCAAAGGGAAAAAGCTGTCTTAAAAGTGGGTGTGGTTTAATCTTCCATCATATTATAAGGTATTTTCAGAAAAAGAATATTCATGTGAACGTCATTTTTTTGTCTGATTAACGTCATTGTTTCCCGACATAATAAAAAGGGTCTAAACTTGTAGAAGAAAAATTAAAGTACTGAGAAGCAATTTACGTTTCAAAGACAAAAATATGTCTTTGTTTCTTTGAAAATTTTCGTTTCAAAGACAAAATCAAAGACAATTTTTAAGATCAGAATTTTTAACGGTAATGTTCAATGAGATCTTCTTACCGTCATTTTTAATTCTTTACATGTATTTTCAAACGTGACCGATTTACTTCTGAAAATATTGTCCTTCTTTTACCACCAACTCCTGATCCGACAAGTTTTTCATTATGATGACTTTTTGAGCATCTCGCCATCAGTCTCTCAGCCACAAACTCTGCAGGTTGCATGAACAGTCCCCATAGACCTCTGCATGTCTTTTGAGTCCTATACAGAAGCATACCTCCCAACATTTCAAGTAGCCAAAGAGGGACACTTGCATTTGAGCTGGTGTTGCTGGGGGCATAGCTGGTGGGCGGAGCATTACTCCAAATTTTTGGGTCATTTCATAAGCTTTTAGCACTAGTAACTGAATACATGATTTTGAGTAAGACCAAAGTAGACTAATCTATAGACACATATACTGAAGTATAACCAGACATTAATGTGAGCTTTATTGCTGTGGAGCGATGTGATACATCAGGGTGTGAAAGAGGGACAGAGGGATTTGGGTCACAAATGGTTACTGTCCCTTCTAAAAAGGGACACTTGGGAGGTATTCATAGGTTCTGTCGGGATATGCTTCACACAAGGAAGGAAAATGAGCTGGTAGACTTCAGTATTTTAGTTCAAGTTTTGATGTTTCTTTTCAGAAACCCCCCTTTTCTGCTCCCGTGTTGATCCTCCAGGTTTTCAAACCCCCCCCCCCCATCCAGGTAACAGATCTGCCTGTAGGACACTAAACACATGATAGTTGCATTTTAACCCCTTAAATCTATCAACACTATTTTGTGTAGATTGTAAGCTCTGTTGAGCATGGAAAAACTGCAGCTGAAACTCGTGTGCTTAATCCCTTAAGGATCTAGGACATACATATACGTCATGGGAAAACCTGCTTTAAGGACCCATGACGTATATGTACTTCATGGTATTCAGGAGTCCCCGTGCAGCTGCACGCAGTCCGGGGACCCCTGATTCCATTTTTTTTTTTAAATGCCTGTGGCTCTTAAGTGCCAGCCGTGCAGCTGGTCCTTAAGGGGTTAAGTAACCAATGGTCATTAATAGGGCCATATTTTTCTTTTATTAAGAAGAGGAGGAAAATGAATGGACAGCCTGAGGATATTCAGCTGCTGAGCATTGCAGTTCTCAGTCGTCGTAGTCCTCCACAGCTGGGTGCTTCTGGTTGGCCAGTCTTGACCTAGGGCACCACATTTTGTGGGCAATCCCACATTCTGAGTTGTGGGTATGTCCAAAGAAATCCCAGTATCCCGTCAACAAACACCTCTTCCTGGTTTTGATGGGTGGTTTATTTACATGTTAACATAAAAAATCTGCCCACTTTATATACCATTTTACAGACCCTTTTACTGGCCACTATTTAACTCTTTGGGTGCTAGAGAGCTCTCTAATGCATTGGGGACCTCTTGAGCATCTAAGGTGTTAAGTGGTCTTTTTGTATTTATTACTTTAGTATTTGAATACAGTTGCAACAAACAATGGATGGGACTAGGGGTGGGGGTCAGGGGTGGAGCTAAGGGCATCTAGGTTTGCCCACAATGTAAATTCAACCCTGTACATTATTCTAAACTAGTTGAACAGCCCATTACACGGGCCACAGTGCCACTGCCACCCGGTCGTGGGGCAGTCATGCACAGTAGAGACTGCCCGCACCACGGCTGATACAGAGCTGGACGCTCCTTCGGAGCGCCCAGCTCTGTATCAGCCACGCCGCGTGCAGTCTTTACTGCGCATGACTGCAGCACGCGCAGCAGTGTCTACTGCGCATGTCACAGCGTTACACACGAATTAGCAAATTATTATATAGGAGGATGGGCTAAAGTGAGGCAATCTGATCACAAAGCCTGATGGACTGAGCAAGTGGCACAATTTTAGAGCAAAGCAACTGCACCATAAGGTACAAACATCCTCAATAAACCGATTGATTTAAATGGTGCATTTAACCCCCTTGTTTGTTAGTGGTCTCACTAGCAATCAAGGGGTTAAGTCCAATTTAAACCATTGATAACATTCATTTGTTCTCTGTGGTGCTGTTGGTTTGCCCCAGAAATGCACCACTGTTCCTTCAACCTCACAGTATCTGTCTCCCAGGTCTTATCTCCTGAGGTAGGATTAGGCATGTGGCTTTCAAGCTGTCGTTAGACTACAATTCCCATACTCCTCAGTCAGCTGTTAAATAGCTGGGGGGTGATGGGAGTTGTATTCAACCACGGCTGGAGAATGCCATGCTGCTCGTTCCTAATAAATGCGACAGAAACCAAATTATAGGGGTCTATTTTGCATATATATACATTATTAAGAATTTGTAATTACAGTTCTGTTTATGCAAACATTACAATGTGTGTTTTATTAATAAATCAGGATATTAATGATTTTGCATCAAAGAAATGAAAAAGGAGCCAATGGACTATCCTCATCTTGTCCCACTGCAATTATTACACAATACTATGGATTACTGTGGGAATTCTGATTGGAATTAGAAGCACCAACAAGGTACGTTTTTGCACCTCACTATAAGCACATCTTCTTTAAGTTGCAGTGATTTGGTTGCCATAGAAATGCTTGCCTACATCAGTTAACCCTCTGTTGGTTTCATAGCTTTGTGTTTACGTACTGGCCAAGAGTGGACAGAAAAGGGAAGAATATGTATAAGATACACCTGGGTACAGGAGGAGCAGTTATGACAGGGCCCAGCCTCCAAGGTGGCCCATCTATTTTACACTGGACACCACTTTATCACTAAAATGGTTAACTGCAACTGGGTCATGAATCATGATGCAGCAGCTCCTTCAAGCTGCAAACACACTGCTTTTCTTCTCTGTCTTTCCCTGTCAGGTGAAGACCTGCTGCAGTCCTCCGCTAGGGAATTGCACCTTGGCTCTGTCAGTGCATAATCCAAACTTGCTCAGAAACTCAGAAAGGGATAGTAATGTTTCATAATAATAGCAGCTCTAATTAATCATCATAGTATTTGGACTTTGGAGAGTGTTATTTCAATTCTGTCAGACTTGTAGTTCAAGAGTAATTCAATGACAGAGTATCCCTCTCCCGACCCTTTTACTGATGTAACACTGCTCAGCCAGAGCAGAAGGGAGGTGCCCAGTTAGATTGCACAGAGGGACAATCTTCAATTAAGATAAGGGAAAAACCTGAAAAACGTGTCAAGGGGGGCAGTGCTTTCATTGTTCTCATAGGAAGAAGATTGTCCCCTGTTGTTATCTGTCTGGTGTATGGGCTGCATTCCACATCTGAAAAGAGATGGCTTATACTAGGTAAAAGGGGCGGGAGGGGGAAACTTTGCTTGTGAATATCTCTCAAACCATAAAAGTTTGAGAGATAAGACTTATATCGTTCTTCATGTTTTTTTAATGCCTATAAATAAAGATAAAATGAAGTATTACTATCCCTTTAAGGGACTGAATCTGTACACAATATTCAAACCTACTGTAGACTGTGAGTGTGGTGGGGTGAAGAAAGGTGGAGTCATACTGGAGAAAAACAATTGCAGCATAGGGAACAAATATTACCATTACATTAAATATGCTTTTAACTCCTTAAACCCCCTATAACACTGAAGGGGTTAAAAGCCCTGATTAAAGCAATGGAATTTGTTCCCTTGGGTACACTTGCTTCACTCCAAAATTGCCCTTTGTTTCTTGTACTTAGGTCCGTAGTGTAATTCTTGATAACATATCAGCCACATGTGCAGACGACACACCACCCTCTCTATCACTTTTACAGACTGAATCACCATGACAACTATAAGAAGGCAAAGGATGCCATTGTGCAGTATATAACCCTGTGGTAGGCTGAGTACCACTTGTAAGTTGAGTGTCATCCTTTTCTAGTATTACTGAACTGTGTATCGGATCATTTCATGATTCAGTCTCTAATCTGCATCACCTCATCCCTTTCATTCCCCCTTCTTAGGAAAGATTCACAATACACTGTTGCATAGGAATCAATACGCCATAGAGCAAGATAATGCAACTTTTGGCCTGAATATGTTGGACCGCAACCCCCATCATCCTCAGCTTGCCATGTTCCTCCAGCTATTACTAAATTACAATTCTCCTCATTCTCTGCTTTCCATCATGGGAAAACTTTATCTCAAAATAAAAGAAGGCCTAACCTTTTTAAAGCCCTGCAGGAAACAGATTAACTCAAGTACTACCACAGTATAGACAGCTGTGGTATATCAAATGTTAGTATGTTAATCAAGTGCATTACAATGATAACTAGTGAAATATACACAGTACAGAGGTCCCAACCAAAACTGGGCGAAAGTACCAACATTTTGCACTTAAAATCGGAACTACCACCGCTAAGCAACTTTGTTTCTAATAATTCCCTATCTGGCGACTAGCTGCTTAGTAGCGCTAATCGCCAGAATTATTACCTGGTTATGGAGAAATATGAATTCATCCTCGGTTGACAGGCAGGACAGAGCGAGGACATCTTGCCCTAGTGACATCCGTGCGCCTGTGCTGTCAGTCCCAGACAGCTGTAGGAGGTGTTGCTAGGAGCCATTTGGCTCCGGAAGGGGACTGACAGTGCAGGCGTGTGGACATCACTAGGGCAAGATATCCGCGCTCCGTCCTGCCTGTCAGCCGAGGATGAATGCATATTTCTCCATAACCAGGTAATAATTCTGCCGACTAGCTCTACTAAGCAGCTAGTCGCCAGACAAGGAATTATTAGAAACAAAGGTGCTTAGAGGTGGTAGTTACGCTTTAATGTCCAACAACAGTCCATGACATAAATATTGTTAATGTTTAAATGGTCATAGTACCTTCTCATATAGAAAACATGGGATGAAGATGATCTGAAGATTAAGAACATTATATTAGAGAGTTCCTCAAATCTCTCAATCAAATGCCTCTTGGCAAATGTCAGTGATGAAGATGGAAAAGTTGTGGTCACAAAATTCAATAATAGAAGGAAAATCATATGTAGGCTCCTCTAAATGGCCTTTTCCTTTTTAGACAAAAGTAGTTTCTGTAAGAAAGAAGTACGTTAAAAGTAATGTTTATTTGACTCACAGACACATAAAATAATGCAATTACAGGATTTATGGGCAAAGACTATAGCAACTCCTTGAAGCCGTCAATGTTGTTCTCCTGTAACAATGTCTGGTTGGCACTCATAACTCTTTCTTTTCCCATTCTGGTTTGAGTCCTGTATGGATGCTAGTACCCATTCCTGGTACTGTTGTTAGAGTCACTCACTCCAACCTTTAAAAGATTGATCAAATGCATTGAAGTGTAAACAAGGTAGTATCCTTTTTCTCTGGAGACATTAAATTCAGGATGTGGGTGGAAGGGGCTAAACTCTGGGGAGCTGAGCTGGGTTCTCACATGGAGTGTGCGGACAACCTATCAACAGAATCCCAATTCTATACCCAAAATGTATCATGCATACTTTATTAAGGGTAACTAATCACAATTAGTGATGATCGAGCACCCCGATGCTCGGGTGTTCGGGTGCTCTGGCCGAGCGCCCCCGGAGGCTCGAGTGCTCGGCCGAGCACCCGAGCCCCATTGAAGTCAATGGGAGGACTCGAGCATTACACCAGGCACCCCCTGCTCTGATGAGGGGAGGGTGCCTGGTTCATAGGAAAAGGTCAGAAAATGATGGAAACACCACAGAAATGGTTCAGGGACAGCATAGGGAGGATGTCTGGATGCACATTGCCCCTTCCTCAATGCCCCCTTCATCTCCACACTGCCCCTTCATCTCCACACTGCCCCTTCATCTCCACAATGCCCCCTTCATCTCCACAATGCCCCTTCCACACTGCCCCTTCATCACCACATTGCCCCTTCCACAATGCCCCCTTCATCTCCACAATGTCCCCTTCATCTCCACACTGCCCCTTCCACAATTGCCCCTTCATCTCCACAATGCCCCCCTTCATCTCCACCATGCCCCTTCCACAATGCCCCTTCCATCTCCACACTGCCCCTTCCATCTCCACACTGCCGCTTCCACACTGCCCCTTCCATCTCCACAATGCCCCCTTCATCTCCATCTCCACGATGCCCCTTCCACAATGCCCCTTCCACAATGCCCCCTTCATCTCCGCAATGCCCCTTCCACAATGCCCCCTTCATCTCCGCAATGCCCCCATCTCCACTTCACCTCCACATTGCACCTTCATCTTCACATTTCCCCTGGTGGTCTAGCGGTGTACTTGACAGATCTGTGCCTCCTTCGGCACAGATCTCTTTGACTGAAGCTCCCGGCGCCGCTGTAGTAATGCAGAGGCTGGGAGATGATGTCATCTCCCAGCGCTCTGTATTACTAGAGCGGCGAGATGAGTGAGAGATCAGGTAAGCTGCGGGCGTGGGGGTTGAATCTCCCGGCCAAATGAGGGGGGCCCGGAAAGCCTCATTCAAGTTGAATGAGGCTTTCCGGGCCCCCCTCATTTGGCCGGGCCCTAGGCAGGCGCCTTGTGCGGGGAGGAGACCCGAACATGGCGGGCGAGCACATGCGGTACTCGTACGAGTACCGCCATGTGCCGAGCAGAGTGATGCTCGAGCCGAACCGAGCTTCGGCCGAGCATGCTCGCTCATCACTAATCACAATTCCTTCTCTCCTCTTGTAAAGCCTGTCATGAGCTCATTCATATCCCTGCTTATTCCAATATGTTCCAATCATTATTTGATATATATATTTCTAGTAAATCTTTTTTTCTTTTTAAAAACAAGATATGTTGTGTTGCATTGAGAATTATAATGGTTTCAAAGGTAGAAAATGACCAAAAAAATCTTAATCTTTATCTCCAGCTCTTATTGATCTACAACACCCATAATCCCCAGCTGCCCACATCATAATTGGAATTGTAGTATTCCAACAACATCTTGAGAGCCAAAGGTAGTCCACCATTACTCAGTGGCTGTAATTGTTCCTATTCATCTTGCGTAAGAGATTGGTGTTAATGGGAAGTTGTGGCAGAACTACCTGCACCTCTTCCCTGTCCTCATTTCCATTAGTGCTAGAGGATGCATTAGCTCAACCCACATTTCTGCAGAGCATTGCATTGCATCATTTTGTGCTTAGGGCTGTATACTCAAAAAGGGGAGCAATTATGGAGCAAACAAACTGCACCAGTTTTAAAAACAACCATTGATTTAAATGGGTCTTTTATCCAATTTAATACTAGAAACATTTCAATCTCATTGTGAATCAATGTGTTGGAGACCTTTCTAGCATTCAAGAGGTTAAAACCACCATTTAACTAAATGGTAATGTTTATTTGCTTCCCTATGGTAAAGTTGGTTTGCTTCAGAATTGCACCACTTCAGAATACAGGCCTTGTTGTTCTATCTTCTGACAATAATATTTTTTTTTTCATCTAGGGAGTTTTCATCAATGGGAGTTTGCCCCCAGGGTAGAACACCAAGAGAGCCCAAAATCCTACTAGGCAGGAACCACCCCAATAAAAAAGTAACTCTATGACGAGCCCCCTCCCTAACCATCTTCAGTGCAGAACAAAGCCAAAGAGATTAAAAAGATAAATTAATTATTTTGAGAAAAGAACTAGGGAGGGAAGTATGTGTGCTACCTGCAGAGAACCAAAGGAAAAGGAATTGACAAGTAAGGAAAAATTTCCGTTATTCCTTCAGTGTCTCCTTGATAGCACACCAAGAGAGAGAGAAAGAAAAGCTGGACAAAGTGAGGGATCAAGGAACTATTTCCAAAACTTTTGCCCAAAACTCAGCCTCTTGACAGATAGGAGCTCCAGTCAGTAATGTCTGGTGAAAGTGTGGACACTTCGCCAGGTTGCAGCTTTGCAAATCTAGTCTTCTGATGGCAGAGCCTTTGCTGCCTCTGAAGTGGAGACCACTCTCATGGAATGAGCCTTAATAACTGCCAGGGGTTTCAATTTTGGGACTGGTAGGTATCTTTAATAGCCAGACTGATCCATCTGGCGATGGTAGCCTTCAGTGCCTTCTTCCCTTTAGATACTCCAAAGAAATTGGCTCTTAAGGCTTATAAGTCCTGAAATCCTTTGTCCTCTCCATCTAAGTCTACAGGCAGCGCTTTCTGTCTAGTCTATGGAGAACTTCTTCTGTTTGAGGATTAGGGGAAAAAAAAGTGGTTAGACAAACTTCTTGGTCTCTATGAAAAGTCAAGGAGACTTTAGAAATGAACTCTGGTGGTACCCTAAGAATCACAGAAAACAACTTAAATAGACAAAACAGTTCTTGAATGCACAGTGGCTGCAGCTTCCCTACCCTTCTTGCTGAAATTTGGACCATAAGTAAAGCTGTCTTCAATGAAAGCATCTTCAGAGAAGAAAAAAGAGGTTGAAAAGGTTCCTGGAGTAAAGACTTAAGGACCACATTCAAGTTCCGTGGTGGAAAAAAGGAGGTAGACTTGAGAAATCTCCCTACCAGGCAGTGGTTGGCTAAGAGCTGTCCCAAGAAACTCCCCAAGACAGCTGCTTGGACCTTGAGTATACATGGATTCAATCCTTTGCAGAAACCTTCTGACAGGAAGACTAGCAGAGCTGGAAATGAGGGCTGAAGTGGGCCAATACCTCGATCTCTACACCATGAACCAAATCTCTTCCATGTGGGATTGTATGCTGCTTTCTTACTTTTTTCCAGGAGTGGAGAAGGATGCTAATAACCCATTCAGAGACCCTGAATGCTGAAGATCTGGGCTACAGAAGCCACACTGTTATTCTGAGGTTGGAGGGTGATGGTGACATAGTAGACCGTGGCACAGGAGATCTGCCTATTCTGGAAGGCTTATTGGCTCCTCTTCTGCCTTTTTCAGAACAAATAATGTTCTTCTTGGCAAATATGGAGCTATGTAACCCTGTCCTGGATGTCTTTCCTCAGGGAAATTGGAGTCAGGGGGAAAGAGGCTAAATGAAAATCCTACTTATGTAACAGAGCATCCACAGCCAAAGGATGATCCTGGGGAAACAGTAAGAAAAACAGAATGTCAGGGTTTTGCTGAGCTGCTCCCATTCTGCCTATTGATTCTGCTGACTGAGCTAATCTAGTTCTCTGCTATCCACTGCTGCTGTCTTCTGAATTTCTGGCTCAGGCTGAATCATCTGACCTCTCTGATTACTCACTTGACTATTATCAGCCAACCCTTCCAGGGTATTTATAGCAGCTTGGCTCACTTCCCCATTGTCCTTGTGTTTGTTTGCTGACCTGTTGCTGCTGGCTACTGTGGATTTTCTGGTGCTCCTGTTTGCTGTGTTCCAGACCCTTGGCTTGTTCCAGACTTCGCTGACTTCTGTGCTTCTGACCCTTGGCTTGTTCTTGACATCGCAGGCTTCTGGTTCCCTGACTCCGGCTCGGCTGAATACCTGTCTTGGTTCCTGACCCTGGTGTGTCTTTTGGTTTATGCTCTTGCATCATGCTTCTGTTTTTGTTTAATTGATAAAGGTGTATTGCATCTTACATTTTTGTGTCCTGTCTGGTTCCTGGTCCCTAACACAGAAATAATATGGTGCTTGTTCTGCTCGCCATAAGATGTATCTGAGGCATCCCCCATCTGACCGTAAGTATCAGGATGTCCTCTGGTTGAGGAGCCCACTCTTCCTGCTGAATGATTCTGTGGCTCAGGGCATCTGCCCAAGAGTTCCTCTCCCCTGCAATATGAACTGCCGATAAGCCAAAAGATTTCACTTCTCCCACTGAAGAATCAAACTGGACAGATGAAGGAGAGGAAGGCTCCTCATGCCCCCTAGTTGGCTAAGTAAGCCACAGTCATAGAGTTGTCTGAATATATCTTGATTTCATGACCTCTAAGCTTTCCAAGATGTCAGAATTTCCAGATGGTTGAAATGCACATGGACTCTGAGGAAGACTAACCCCCCTGGAAGGAATGCTAATGAGCAACTTTTCCCCAACCATGAAGATTGTCATCAGTAGTAAAGATGGTCCAACTCGGATAGTTCTATGGAAGTCCCTTGGATACAATTTTTTGCTGTCCCACAAGACTAAGGAAGCTTTCACCTGAAGGGAAATGTGAACCTGATAGGAGAGAGAGACTTGGAGTTCATGTCCCATTTGTCAGGGATCAACTATTGTAGACATGCCCATGGAACGGCATCTATAACTGCCATCATGAGACCCAAGGTAGACATCAGTCGTTTCAGGGACCCAAGGAATGAAATCTGGTTGATTATGTGGCTCATCTTGACTTGTGGCAAATATGTTTTTGCTTTCGCAAAATCCCGCAGTATACATGAGAACCTTTTCCTTTGCTCTGGGAGTAGACACAATTTTCCCTGTTTATTTTAACAACCTAACCTCAGGAACCCCTTTATCTCACAGAAAATCCACAACTACAACCAAAACTTTGGGGAAGAACAGTCATATGTAGGTAGACATCCTGAAGAGCGACTGTAGCCATACAGTCACCCTTCTGAAGAAAGCCCACTGCTGACCTTAGTTTCTCCATCTTGAATCTTTTTTTGATGTATAAATCTGTTCATGAACATCAGGTTTGCTACCAGAAAAAAACATTCTGAGAACTTTGGGATTAGGAAGATGGTAGAATAGGTCTCTTTCTGCTGGAACTCTGGAAGAACAGGAATTTGGAGACAATGAGACTATGAACTGATGAAGAAAATAGACAGGTAGACATCAGTCGTTTCAGGTACCCAAGGAATGTTATCTGATTGATAATGATGCTCATCTTAACTTGTGGCAAATATGTTTTTGCTTTTGCAAAATCCAGCAGTATACCTGAGGACCTTTTCCTTTGCTCTGGGAGTAGACACAATTTTCCCTGTTTATTTTAACAACCTAACCTCAGGAACCCCTTTATCTCACAGAAAATCCACCACTACAACCAAAACTTTGGGGAAGATTCTTGGGGCTGATGACAGGCCCAATGGAAGAGTTGTGAATTGAAAGTGCTTTATCGTAAGGTCTTCTTTGATCTCTATTCTCAGGTATGGTTGGCTGCTTGGTTGAACTGTCATATGTAGGTAGACATCCTGAAGAGCGACTGTAGCCATACAGTCACCTTTCTGAAGAAAGCCCACTGCTGACCTTAGTCTCTCCATCTTGAATCTTTTTTGATGTATAAATCTGTTCACAAACATCAGGTTTGCTACCAGAAAAAAAACATTCTGAGAACTTTGGGACTAGGAACATGGTAGAATAGGTCCCTTTCTGCTGGAACCCTGGAAGAACAGGAATTTGGAGACAAGGAGATGCTGAATTGATGAAGAAATGTACTGGAACCTGCATAATGATGACTCTTGGAGGAGGCAGACCAATGAAGCGAATCTTATATCCTTCTCGGATAATGATCAGTAACCTGGAATCTGTAGTAATGGTGCAACATTCAGAAAGGAAATGCTGGAGTCTTCCTCCCAATGGCACCATTGGCCTGGCGTCATAATGGTTGCTTGGAGGAAGAGTCCTGAGAAGATCTCCTGGGTGACTTCTCTTGGCATAGTAAGGTCTGGATGCAGGTCTTTTCCCTTTAATTTTTTTCAACCCTTAAAGGGATAAAAAAAGGGTTTCTGTGAAGAAAACCTTCTGTCCTGCAGAGTAAACGTTTTTTCTGAAGAGAATGCAGCAATGAATCCATCTCTCACCCAAAAAGGAAGCCTCCTTTCAATGGCATGGCTTAAAGCTTGTTCTTAGATGAGACATCAGCTGTGCATTGTCAAAACCACAGAGCTCTGCTCCCTGCCATAACTGAAGTCATAGACCTGGCTGTCATCTAGACATTTTCCATGGAGGCAACACGTAAAGAGATGTATTTCAATAATTCTTTCCTGGCAAGTTTGTTGACTATATCTTCTTCCAGCTGCATCACAAAGATGTATGGCCCTAGGGATGCATGTAGTAACTATGCTAGGCCAAAAAGATGTAGGCCTCATACCATCTGCTGAGAGCTGTATCACCATCCTATGGAGATTTATGGTCTACAGACCAGAGCAGTCCATAGGATGGTGTAGCAATAGCTCCACTGTAAATTTTCAGGCCACTGTGATATTGCACCTAAAAAATTCAGCTTTAAGCTGTTATAATATTATAATGAAATATCTCTCAGCAGTGGGAGTACCCTTGTTTTACTCAAGGGGATCAACCCTACAACATGTATTTTTTTACATTTTAAATGATACTATTCTTTTAAGCTCTCTAGGGAAAGACGATCCAAGTTAGACCATTCTTTCTTGATCAAGTTCTGCACTGCACCATTGCATGGACCATAAATACTTAGGGATTTTTCTTAAATCCAAGACACAGCACATTTGCCACCAATCTTTAAACTTCTTCCTCTCTAAAGTCTAGGGCCAGCCTGATACTCTTGACCAATGAGTCAACACAATCTGCTGGAATAATCAGAGACTTCCCTACCTCCCTCCTCTGAAAATGAATCTCAGTCAAAATCTGATACCTCAGCAGATACTCTGGGTGACGCAGAACCTGATGTTCCTTGCATCTCTTCTTCCTCCCCTAAGAGTCCTCCATGTTTCCCTCACAATAGAGGAAACAAGAGAGACCATAGGGGAAAAGTCAGTGACCAAACTGGCCTGAGGAGGGGGTTTGGCAACTGCAGGAAAATTAACACCTTGCAAGCAGGCAACATTTCTTCATATGACCCTCTCCTATAGGGGCTTTGCACAGCAGGCAGGCAGTAGAACACTGGTTCTCCATCTGAAATAAATAAAGGGAAAGGGAGGGAGAAGAGAGATCCAAAGCCTCTAAGCAGGGCTCAAAATTTCCACTCGCCACTAGCCAATGGCGAGTGAAAATTTAGCCCTGGCGAGTAGAAATTCAGCCCTGGTGGGTATGTTATGGCTTGCAGTGGCGAGTAACTTTTCAGGTCTGGCTAGTAGCAAAGGACTTCAAATTTTAAGCCCTGCTCTAAGTATTGACTGTTAAACTAATAATCAGATATGTGTATACATATACATACTGAATGTAAAATGCCATAAAAAATTAACATATACCAAAACATAAAAATAAAAGAGGAGAAGGCAAGCTACTTCTTACCAAGCTGGAATGAAGGCACATCTGGAGACAGCCTGGCCTAGAATCATGCTCCTGACCACTAGGAGGCTGGGAAGGGGATGCAGCCAAGGAAGTGCCTGTAGAAAAAACTCAGAAGGGAAGCCCGCCCTGAAGGCGCCATCCTAACCATATTTAAGGGCTGTGGAAAGCACAGGCGAGAAGTATCATGGCCAATAGACTATGTGTTCCTGGGCTGGAAAGCACAAGCAAACGACTAGCACATCTGAACATCAGCAGCAGCTGATGCAACACACAGCATTTTGAACCCCCATTGCAACCCATCCTGCAGCATGAAGGCCAGAAAGAGGTTTCCATACCTCTCTCCCCTGAACTGGCCTCAATGATTCTTGTCAGAGAGCCTGAGAGAGAACCAGCTGGGCCCTTGAGAAGAAAAAAACAAAACAGGATAATGAACCTCAGTAGGAGACTGGTTACCAACCCTAGGGATGGCTAAGGAGGGGGACTCTTTACAGAGTTACTTTTTTTAATTAGGGGTGGTACCTACCTAGCAGGAGGTATGGCTCTTGAACTCGAAGGAATTTTCTTTTTATCCCTATTTTTGCAGTTTGTTTTTGTGCCATGACTCCAATTCAAGGCTGAGACTAATGTAGTTATACATCTGTAAAAAAAAACTTTTACACTGAGTAAAAAGCTGAAGTTGTGTCAAAATTGTATAACTAATGCTGGCACAACGCTTGCCAGACGTACTGGCAGTGGATGTTTTCAATAAAACCACAAGTATCTTTATTTGCTGCATTTGTAATGCCCCTGCATCCTCTCTTGTGGTTTTGGCTGCTGTATGAGCAGCTTCTCCATCATGGTTTCACTCTTGCTCTTTGTGCTGTCTGGACAGAAACTGGTTCCCTATTTTTCAATGTGCAGAATATCACTTCTTCTTTTGTGGAAAGAAAAAAGAAAAGAAAAATGGGTCAGATGCCCTAACACAAATGTGGAGGAAGTCGGAGAAGACAAATAAAAATCCTGAATTTCCCTTTGATTTAGAGTCCCCCCCCCAATAATTAGTCATATAGCGATAAGCTTTGAAATAGTACTATTATCCAGCATAAGTAAGCGTTATTAAGAAATCCTACTTCTACTGAGACTGACGGGGAGGCATCAGGGCAGACATCTTGGCTTAGAGACATCTGTGAGTCTGCGCTGCCCATCCCGGTCTCCTCTAGGAGGAGTTGCATTGTACCTTAAGGTAACAGGAAGGGACTGAAGGCGCAGACGCGCAGATGCTTCTAAAGAAAGAAAGAATCCTGGCTGTCAGTCTCAGAAGAAGTAGGAATTCTTAAAGCGGAACTACCACCCTATAAAAAGTCGCCACCCAACAATTAGGCAAATGGTGACTAGTTTCTTAGTACTGCTATTATGTTCCACAAGTACCATGTTTTGAAGTAATCCTGTTTCTTCAGAGACTGACGGCCAGGCTTCTTGCTGTAGAGCCGTCTGTGCACCTGCACATCAGTCCCTTCCGGTGCCTTTCGGCTCCATGCAATGCCTCCTAGAGGACAGCGCAGGAGCACAAACGTCTGTGAGCAAGATGTCTGCTTCCAAGCCTGGCTGCCGATCTCTGAAGAAACAGGATTACTTAAAAACGCCGTACTTGTGGAAGATAATAGCAGTATTATGAAGCAAGTCGCCATATGCCTAATTATTGGGTGGTGACTTTTTACAGGGTGGTAGTTCCACTTTAATAACACTGTACTTATGCCGGATAATAGTACTGTTTCTAAGCTTAAAGGCATAGTAATACTCCATTTTAACTTTATTTTATTTTGTAGGCATTAAAAAAGCATGAAGAATGATATAAGTCTTATCTCTCAAACTTTTATGGTTTAAGAGATATTCACAAGCAAAGTTTCCCCTCCCGCCCCTTTTACCTAGTGTAAGTCATCTCTTCTCAGATGTGGAATCCAGTCCATAGACCAGACAGATAACAGAAGGGGACAATCTTCTTCCTATGAGAACAATGAAAGCCCTGCCCCCCTTGACAAGTTTTTCAGGTTTTTCCCTTATCTTAATTGAAGATTGTCCCTCTCTGCAGTCTATGTGGGCACCTCCCTTCTGCTCTGGCTGAGCAGTGTTACATCAGTAAAAGAGGAGGGAGGGGGATACTTTGTCATTGAATTACTCTTGAACTACAACTCTGACAGAATTGAAATAACACTCTCCAAAGTCCAAATACTATGATGGTTAATTAGAGCTGCTTTTATTATGAAACATTACTATACCTTTAATGCTATATAACTAATTATTAGGGGGACTTTATTCGGGGTGATAGTTCCGCTTTAACCCAAATGAGTGCTAGAGAGGCAATCCACGCACTGCAAAGCAATGCACTGAAGAAATCTAAAAATGAAATCTATGGTGCAGTTGGTTTGCTCCAGGATATTCCTCTTTACATTGTGCCTATGGTCAAAGCAGCTGGATTCCTATAACCAATAAAAGCTAGAAAGCCACCTTTACCATCCATTGTGATGAGCCATACATGACATGAATGGTTGATGTCCACAGGCAGCCATCAATGGTAGGACATTGCTATATGCATCACAATGATCCAGTCACTTGTTTGAATGTTTTCAAAATGACCCTAAGGCTATCCTGCAGACACTCCATGGATAATCTGTTTCTGGGAAACTGCTTATTTTCATTCTCTTATGGATACCTTAGGCTGGTGGTTCCCAACCATTTTTTCTATGCTGTGGCATATATTGCTGAAAAATAAAATATATTTTTTGTGACACTTGTGTGTATCAAAATTATTATAATTTAAAGTTGACCTGTTAACTACACAGCTTTTAGTCTCAATAAATGTTGTTTAATGGGAGAATAACATAAAAAAAATTAAATCCTATATAATAATTCGCTAAAACGTGTATAACAACGCAGTCATGCGCAGTAGAGACTTCCCTTGACGGGGCTGATACAGAGTGGGACACTCCTTCGGAGCGTCCCGCTCTGTTTCAGCCTCGGCGTGGGCAGTCTCTACTGTGCATGACTGCCCCGCGACTAGCTGCCAGTGGCACTGTGACCCATGTAACGGGCTCTTCAACTAATTGGGTTATATCATTTTAACCTTATGATTGCCAAAAAGGGACACAAGGCCCTACCCCTCTGACCCTTGGTTTAAAGGAATAGTAATACTTCATTTTAACTTTATTTTATTTTGTAGCCATTAAAAAAACATGAAGAACGATATAAGTCTTTTCTCTCAAACCTTTATGGTTTGAGAGATATTCACAAGCAAAGTTTCCCCTCCTGCCCCTTTTACCTAGTGTAAGCCATCTCTTCTCAGATGTGGAATCCAGTCCATAGACCAGACAGATAACAGAAGGGGACAATCTTCTTCCTATGAGAACAATGAAATCCCTGCCCCCATTGACAAGTTTTTCAGGTTTTTCCCTTATCTTAATTGAAGATTGTCCCTCTCTGCAGTCTACCTGGGCACCTCCCTTCTGCTCTGGCTGAGCAGTGTTACATCAGTAAAAGGGGCGGGAGGGGGATACTTTGTCATTGAATTCCTCTTGAACTACAACTCTGACAGAACTGAAATAACACTCTCCAAGGTCCAAATACTATGATGATTAATTAGAGCTGCTTTTATTATGAAACATTACTATGCCTTTAAATATCATCTGCTTCCAGCTGGCATCTGTAAAATTAATTTTATTTTACATCCCTAAACTCTAATCTAAAACTTGCATTTGTAGACTGTCATATATGGACATAATCTGATAAAATGTTTGTGTACATCTATTAATGTGTTGAGATTAGTTTCCACAGCCCTTCTATTCAACTATATTCTCTGTGCCCCAGTTAAACACTATCACTTCTGAGAGCTCTATCAAGACTGCTTTTGTAATATGATTCCTGTAAAAATCAGAAATCGGAGCCCATAAAGAGCATATATAGCCTAGTTTTAGGTCTCAGAAAAAAATAGAGAATTTTTATGCAGGACAGCATGGACTACGGGGTATTTAAGTGTATATAACCCTAGAACATTGCCTATAACTTATGTTTTGTTTTGTTTGTTTGTTTTACAAACAGATTAACCCCTTAAAGCAGTAGTAATGCATCCAAATAAATGGAGCTCTGATTTATTTGCATAGTTTTAGCAGGGGAGGGCTGGCAACTTGTGGCCTAGGGGGAAAATATAATCAACTGGCCGATTTCTAGAATTGTTCCAGCCCATTGTCCCAATCCATCCCATTTTGTTAATTTTAAAATTGGCATTAATGTTGTGAAGCAAGGCAACTCATGCCACGCAGCTTACATCTGAAATGGCTGTACACTAGTGATACAATAGAGAATACAAGAGATTTGGGTTATGCTATAGTGGAACTCCATTTGGATTGTAGCTCTGTGGTATAATTTGTGTAGCTCCATTTCAATTGTAAGCTCTGTGGTATCACTAATGTAGCTCTATTTACAGCAGGAAGCAGCAGATTGAGTGAGGTAGTGGCCCATTGGCCCAGACATAAGACCAACCCAGGGGGAAATTGCCCCAACAGGCCAGCTATCCCCTGGTGTTTAGTCAATGTAGAACAGTGTATCAATACAATCCGATTTGTAGTTTGTCAACGGGGACAGGATTTTTCTTATACTCACTGATGAAGATTGTCGCTTGCTGTAAGTTGTCTAGACCAGCGACTGGATTCTACATCTGAGGGGTGACGGCTAACAAAAGGTAAAAGGGGTGGGAAGGGGAACTTTATCATTCAATTACTCCTGAACTACAAATCAGATTGTAATGGTATACCGCTCTACATGGACTAAAAACTATTCAAATGAATCGAAACTCCATTTATTTTGAAGTATTACTATCCCTTTAACGACCGGTGATGTATCAGGACCGTCACCGGTGTCCATGCCTAAAGTTCCAATGATTGTCCTGGCACTTCACCTATTTTTTTGCTCATAGTGCTGCTGCAGGAGTGCTATGAGCATTACCAGGATCTGAAATTGACCACTCCAAGACCATAGCAGACCCCCATTCAGCATGCAGGCACACGTGATAAGTTACGTGTGTCTGTGCGCTAAACATCATCTACGTGGTCCTTAAAGGGATAGTAATACCTCATTTTAACTTTATTTTATTTTGTAGGCATTAAAAAAACATGAAGAATGATATAAGTCTTATCTCTCAAACCTTTATGGTTTAAGAGATATTCACAAACAAAGTATCCCCCCCCTGTTCAACCAGATAACAAGGGAGATGCCCAGGTAGACTGCAGAGAGGGACAATCTTCAATTAAGATAATGGAAAAAGCTGAAAAACTTGTCAAGGGGGGAAAGGCTTTCATTGTTTTCATACAAAGAAAATTGTCCCCTTCTGTTATCTGTACTGTCATACAACCAGACTCACATCTGAGAAGAGATGGCTTACACTAGGTAAAAGGGGCGGGGAGGGGACCTTTGCTTGTGAATATCTCATAAACCATAAAGGTTTGAGAGATAAGACTTATATCATTCTTCATGTTTTTTTAATGCCTACAAAATAAAATAAAGTAAAAACGAAGTATTACTATCCCTTTAAGGGGAAACCAACCCAGCATCGCTGGTCCTTAAGGGATTAAACATTTTAGAGATATTTGATTTTGTAGTTGGGGAGTGTAATCTCAGCAGAGCTTTGTTCTCTGACTTGGTCAGATATGTTTTCTAATTAATTACTCACATGCCCAGAAAATCACTTCTGACCACCTTCTTAAATTGTTAGAACCTATCAGATTCCATCAGAGGTGTGGAATAAAAAAGAGGAGGTATAATCATTCATATTTGGATGCTCCCATTTAGAGGATGATTTGGAAAGGTGAGTGGACCCCTTTAATGTATTTGAAGAGGTGTACATATTAAGCCTGGCTCCATGACTCATATATATATATATATATATATATATATATATATATATATATATAATCATCACACCATGGCATAATTGTTGGGAGCCTCTGTTTTTAACTCTGAGAATGCCAGAGGGGTACACATTCTGCAGAAATGTGTTGTGCACCCCTCTGGCAGTCAAAAGGTTAAGCATATACTTTCTTTTTAACCCTCTGAGTGCCAGAGCAGCATGAGCAACCCTCCTAAAGGGTTAAACTTGTTTTTTTTTTCGTTTTGAAGCAGAGCTTGGATGTGAGTGAAGGGCCCCTAATCTATTCTATATCCCTTTGAATGCCAGAGGGTTACTCCCTCTGGCACTCAAAGGGTTAACAGCACTGCTACTGGGCTTTCTTACTGTGAGGCTGGATTTGCTACTGTAGAGGGAAGTGGGCACTGGGTCTATATCAAGTACACATGCCACTTGTGCTGAGTACAAATGTGATTAAAAATACTTCTGGATGATGCTTAATTAAATAAATAAATATTTTATATTTCAACTGTTTATCATTTTTGTAGTATACACACATGTATTTTACTGCTAAATTTATTTTTCTTTAATTATTTGTTCTTGCCTTCAATCAACTAGTTTATTTCATTTATTAGCATCGCTTTCGCTAACCTTCATGATGTTAATACATTCTACAACTCATCTGTATCTTCAAATGATCATTAGGACTGACTCTGTGGGTTGGATTCAATGACAGGTGATAAATGCATCACTGGATGTTAACTCAGAAGGTTCTATTGTAGTCTATGGGAAAATTTGGAGATAAAACCAGTTATACATTTATGACCTGCAATGGAATACAGCCCTGGCTGTGACTAACTTTATATTCTCAGTTCAGCTCATCTACTGGCACATGTGAACAGAGTGAGACATAGGGAGAGTTCTTATGATCAAACAGATGAATCACTCTCTGCTTTACAGACTGTAGGCAGAGTGAGCTGACATTACTGAAAGTGGAAGGAAAAGAAAAACTCAAATACAGTATCTCACATAAATGAGTACACCCCTCACATTTTTGTAAATATTTTTATTTTATCTTTCATGTGACAACACTGAAGAAATGACACTCTGCTACAATGTAAAGTAGTGAGTGTATAGCCTGTTTAACAGTGTAAATTTTGCTGTCCCCCTGAAAATAACTCAACACACAACCATTAATGTCTAAACCTTGGCAACAAAAGTGAGTACACTCCTAAATGGAAATGTCCAAATTGGGCCCAAAGTGTCAATATTTTGTGTGACCACCGTTATTTTCCAGCACTGCCTTAACCTTCTTGGGCATGGAGGTCACCAGAGCTTCACAGGTTGCCACTGGAGTCCTCTTCCACTCCTCCATGATGACAGCACTGAGCTGGTGGATGTTAGAGACCTTGCACTCCCCCACCTTCCGTTTGAGGATGCCCCACAGATGCTCAATAGGGTTTAGGTCTGGAGACATTCTTGGCCAGTCCATCACCTTTACCCTCAGCTTCTTTAGCAAGGCAGTGGTCATCTTGGAGGTGTGTTTGGGGTCGTTATCATGTTGGAATACTCCTCCGAAGGGAGGGGATCCTGCTTTGCTTCAGTATGTCACAGTACATGTTGGCATTCATGGTTCCCTCAATGAACTGTAGCTCCCCAGTGCCGGCAGCACTCATGCAGGCCCAGACCATGACATTCCCACCACCATGCTTGACTGTAAGCAAGACACACTTGTCTTTGTACTCCTCACCTGGTTGCCGACACACACGCTTGACACCATCTGAACCAAATAACTTTATCTTGGTCTCATCGGACCACAGGACATGGTTCCAGTAATCCATGTCCTTAGTTTGCTTGTCTTCAGCAAACTGTTTGCGGGCTTTCTTGTGCATCATCTTTAGAAGAGGCTTCCTTCTGGGACTACAGCCGTGCAGACCAATTTGATGCAGTGTGCGGCGTATGGTCTGAGAACTGACAGGCTGACCCCCACCCCTTCAACCTCTGCAGCAGTGCTGGCAGCACTCATATGTCTATTTCCCAAAGACAACCTTTGGATATAACGCTGAGCACGTGCACTCAACTTCTTCGGTCGACCATGGCTGTGGAACCTGTCCTGTGAAACCGCTGTATGGTCTTGCTCACCATGCTGCAGCTCAGTTTCAGGGTCTTGGCAACCTTCTTATAGCCTAGGCCATTTTTATGTAGAGCAACAATTCTTTTTTTCAGATCCTCAGAGAGTTCTTTGCCATGAGGTGCCATGTTGAACTTCCAGTGACCAGTATGAGAGAGTTTGAGAGCAATAACACCAAATTTAAAACACCTGCTCCCCATTCACACGTGAGACCTTGTAACACTAACGAGTCACATGACACCGGGGAGGGAAAATGGATAATTGGGCCCAATTTGGACATTTCCACTTAGGGGTGTATTCACTTTTGTTGCCACAGTTTAGACATTAATGGCTGTGTGTTGAGTTATTTTGAGGGGAACAGCAAATTTACAGTTATACAGGCTGTACACTCACTACTTTACATTGTATCAGAGTGTCATTTCTTCAGTGTTGTCACATGAAAGATAAAATAAAAATATTTACAAAAATGTGAGGGGTGTACTCATTTGTGTGAGATACTGTAGCTAATTCAAGGCAAGTACACAAAAACACATATTTAAAAAAAAAAGAGAAATATTCTTATTTATTCCATAATTAATTTTCCAGAGGACACTCAGAGTATAGACCACCCAGCTGAATGGTCAGCTCCTTTTCATTTTGATTTCTTGGTTGTTGCAGTGTGGACAGCAGATTTGGGTCTCAAGATGCCACCACCTCAGAGACAATGGATCCTGTCATAGTCATCATTGTAATTGGTTAACAGCTTCTACCAGCTTGGCAAGTGCTCCCTTGTCCCGAGGGTTAACTAATCTAAATGCTGCACTGGTGCAGGTCCTCCTGTGTACCAGGAGGTCAGTCTGGTCTTGCCAATAATAGCACAGTATGGGACTCCCATTTTATGGTGCAAGTAGGCTGGAGCACAATCATCTCTATGGGATCTACATCATGAACTATTACCAAAAGCTAAGCCTTTGTCTTCTGTTATGGGGTTGTGACAGGCCAGCAGCCTTTTGTGTTCCTGTTTTGTTTAAGGACAGTACTTGAACAGCAGTGTGGCTATCAGAAGGTATAAAGTTTGAGTGCACTAGCTGATTACAGGTGGAGCCTTCAAACATTTATACAAGATGGTCATCTGATGCTGAAGCCTCGTGGCCATTTGACAAATGCAATGATATGTTGCATGGGCTGATCTTGTTTACCAATGTCATACTTATTTGGCTTTTTAGTAAACTGAGGGTGCACTACCTTCTTGGCATCTCCTTTCTTCACTACAGAAGTGGCTGTTCCACATTCTTGCCTTTAGGCATGAAGGTCTTGGATAAAGAAAAGAGTAAATAATATCCCGACTGTTCACCAGTACAGATATCACTCACTGGTGCAGCAAGGCTGTGATATGTCTTTGGCAAAGTCTCATTCTTAGCACCAAAATCACATGGCCAAAATTATCTTATTCACTGTTTTGGGTGGTCAGGAAGATGAATAAATGTGTCTGTGATGGATAGTGACAACCCAGGGGCTTTGTTAATTGACAAGAGATTGAGTTACGTCAAGAGGAGGACAAAAAAATAGTTAGTGAGGGAAATGTACCATATGAAATGAGAATAGAGCAAAAAATCCTCTGTACCCAGTTTGAACCTGTTCCTTCACATATGCCTAAACGCCCATACTTGCCACACTGCTCTCCCCTGAGCACACTTGGTGAATAGCCAATATTTTGCTGCACTAAAAGCTTCAGTTTTTTTCCGAGGCAGATTACATGGTTCAGCTGGTTCTTAGATGCAGTCAAGATGATATGTATCTATGTATATATTATGAACCAGGAGGAAAATGTAATTGAACAGTTTATCTCCTTCATTGGCAGCAAAGCATTCAGTGCCCTCTAGCAGTGAAACATTGCCCTCACTCTTTCTGGTGAGGTCAGCTCCTGAAATCTTCCACAGCACTCTCATCTCATTCTGCCTTTGTATGTCCTTCAGTGTCCTTACTGTAGAGAATAATAATAATAACTAGTATTTATTTAGCACCTTTCTTCCAGTGGGTCTCAAAGCACTTTCAGCGCACACTCTCGCACCAAATCAGCAGTAATAGATGTTATTATTACCCAATCAGTAATATTCATTTCATCAACCTTGGAAGGATGAAGAGCTGGGATGCAAACCTGCAACCTTGAGGTTTGAAACAGGCTCCATAGTCAGGGATTTACCACTGAGCTATCTCACCAGCCTTCAGTGGGAGATTTAACTGAAGCAATGGCAGAAGGATGAGGAGACCGGCTCAATTCTTAGAAATTCAAGGAAGGGTGAAAATAAAATAAAACTCTGATTGTTCATTTTTTATTATTTTGTGCCACTTGGAAGTGTCAGGGATAAAGTGCCCATTGCTGTATATATGAAATACATAAATATGCTGAAGCAATGTGTTGGAAACTTCCCTAGCATTCAGGGGGTTCAAATTCCATTAATGTAAATGGAATTTGGTTTATTGTTCTCCTATGGTGGAGATGGTTTGTTCCAGTTCTTCTTCCTATATCAGCTTCAATATTTATTTGAGCAAGAATGCAAGAACAATAATTTATAGTTACTTCTGGTTTAATAAAAAAAAACACTTGCAGAAGAACAGCAATACAGAAAAAACACTTCTGATCATGATAAGCCATTGATCCTCCTGTCTTCAGTGTTCCAATATCCCCATCTTTCTCCTGAATGCTCACTGGCCAGGTAGCAGCATTGGTAGAGCACAGCTCCATGGTATATTTCCATCTACGCTGCACCCTCACTCAGTGCAGAGCCCCAGGCTTTGTCAGGGATGATGGATAGAAGTGCGTAACAGAGATTGTCCCATACCTCTGATGTCATCACAATCACACACCCACTTCATTCAGGAAACCTTGCTAATCACCTCCTTGGGAATAAGCAGGTATGCCTTGGCCTGCAAAGAGAATGGAGGGTTGTTAGCAGTAACAACTCACTAGCTGGAAAAATTACTTTAATAGGAGTCTACTAATTCTTAATTTGCAGCTTTGAGGGTCAGATACCACCACTGGTCTGCATTGGTCACTGATGCACTATAAGAGAATCAGCAGAAATCATGTGCTGTGGTATAGTATCTATGTATGCCAGCATTGAGCAACTTGAGGCCCACCAGCTGTTGAGAATGAAAACTGTGAAACCGTTGGCTGGCCAGGGATGATGGGAGTTGTTGTTCTCAAAAGTTGGAGGGCCTCAGATCACCCCTATCCTTGGTAAACACCTTACAACGAAGGTCCTTAAGTTGTGAAGTAATGCATTAGAGACCACTCAAATATTGAAGGGGTAATAAGGCATCTTTATATAAATGATAGTTCTCCCCGTGGTACAGTTATATTGCTCCTGTTTTCCTCATTCGTTCTTTTCAAAAATGTACATGTCTAAACGTGTGTAACAGATACTGAGAAAGCTGTAGCTTCACAGTAAAAACAATCAGTCCCTTTCAGTCTATCCCAAGGGGGTCATGTGACCTAATAATTTGGGGGAGCTCCACCACCATTCTCTCTCTCTCACTCTCTGGATTGAGGTTGTGTATGAAACCTGCCAGAGAATCCTTTCTTGTCCAGACATGAAGCAGGGCGGGGTCTGGCGAGTAATAGAAGTCCTGGCTGGAATTCCTGGAATTCTTCTCCTGGGTTCTGTGTGGGTTGCGCTGTGAGGTCAGCAGCAGTTTCACTCTTCCCCCTCCTGCTCTACTCTTTTATGTCAAGCTTTTGTGTGAGATGTTAAAAAAGCCACCTGCTTTTAATATGAAACATGAAATCTATGGGCTTTTGTATAAAAAAAAAATAATGTAGAAGCTCTAGAACAAGAGGTCATGTCCTGAACCTGGAGGATCATGGGAAACATGAATAAGGACTACTTAGCAGGAACAGATGAATTACTTTACAAAGGAAGCACTTTATATAGAAAGGCTGGAGGGCCTGTGATTAAAAGGGAAGATACCTCCCTATTAAAGGAACACTAACACTTTCTAATAATAAAGCACACTTTCCAGAAAACCCTAATGCCACTATGAATTTTGTCCTTCTGCCTTTGTTCACAAAATAACATCTCAGTCCTGGCTAACAGATCCATGGATGTGGACAAGACCGTTGCCAACAGAACTACTGGACTCAACTTCCCCTCACTACAACGGATAATCTTCTGTGGTTCATGTACTCTGCCTGACTCATTTTGAAAGTGGGCAAAAAAAAATTTCAGTAGGTGGGGTTTGAGGTCTGGTAGTCCTACTAGCAACTGTCATGTCCACCTCCATGAATTTGACATCCAGGATTAGGGTTGACACCCAGACGGTATTTTACCGGCAGGCCGGTAAAAAATTGGCTTCTGTCCAATGTTAAGTCTATGCAGGGAATGCCATGGCCGATATTTTTTTGAAGAAAAGGTGGCAACCCTATCCAGGATTGAGTAAAGATGTTATCTCTTGAGCATCCCTCTGGTCCTTATTGGATTAAACCGATTAATAGCCACTTATTCCAAGGGTAAAGTTCCCCTTTAAGAAACTCAGATTTATTAAAGGGGAACTTTCACCCCTTAATAACTAAAGCTCCCCTTACTGCTGACCTGGCGACTAGCTGCTTAGTAGCGCTAGTCGCCAGAAAACTTACCCCGTTCTCAAGATTTCGCCGTTTGAAAGGATCAGGAAGCACGGACGTCTCTTCACAGTGACGTCCGTGCGCCTGCGCTGTCAGTCCCTTGTCAGTCCCTTGTGCACCGTATGCACCGTACGGTGCACAAGGGACTGACAAGGGACTGACAGCGCAGGCGCACGGATGTCACTGTGAAGAGACGTCCGTGCTTCCTGATCCTTTCAAACGGCGAAATCTTGAGAACGGGGTAAGTTTTCTGGCGACTAGCGCTACTAAGCAGCTAGTCGCCAGGTCAGCAGTAAGGGGAGCTTTAGTTATTAAGGGGTGAAAGTTCCCCTTTAAATCCTTAGAAGAGCCATATAGATTTATATCCCGAGAGTTCTTGAATGAATTTACTGTTTTAGTCCCTACCACTTCTGTTGTGATCATAGGCCTGTGTTTAATGAAGGGCTAAGTGATATAGAAAGTAATTACAGGCATTTTTGATTACTTTTTAATGTGGGGATTTACTAACATTTTTCTCCAGTAGTCGAGAGATGCTTTCACTCTTTACCACACACAAACCCTTGGGCAGTATACACAAAGAAAGAATGGAGCAATTCTGGGGCAAACCAACTGCACCATGCAGAACAAATAAAAATGAACACCTGTTTCAATGGGGCTTTTAACCCCTTGAAAGCTAGAGAGGTCTCCAAAACACTACAAAGCAATGGGAATTTTCATTTGTGGTGCAGTTGGTTTTCCACAGAAGTGTTCCCCTTCTTCTTTGTGCATATGGTCCTAAGCATAAACTAATACTATATAATGCTGTACCTCATCCTGAGAAAAGCAGGTTAACACAGTACCACGCTTTACTCATCCCGGGAAGACTGCAGATAGTTCTACCACCTCATTCCATTAACACCAGACTCTAATGAGAGATCCAGACTGCAGGGCTGCATTTGAACCACTGCAGCCCTAGGCACTGGGGTGGCTACACTTGACTCTCCAGCTGTCGTTGGACTGCAGTTTCAGATATCCTGTTGTCAGTTTAAGTCGTATTATCACTCCAAATAAAGTGCCCCCAAACAATTATTGACATAGTGATAAGCATATAAAAAATAGTATTATACAAAATAAGTCCATCTTTATTAAGAAATCCTACTTGATCAAAGACAAACAGGCAGGCATCAGCGCAGACATCTTACCTTAGAGACATTTGTGGACCTGTGCTGTCTGTCCCAGTCTGCTCCAGGATTGGTGAGGAGAAGTAGCATTGTACCTTAGGGGAACAGGAAGTAACTGACGACACAGGCACGCAGATGCCTCTAAAGCAAGAAGCCTGCCAATCAGTCTCAGATCAAGTAGGATTTCTTAACCCTTTGAGTGCCAGAGGGGTACGCAATGCATTGCAGAGTAATGCATTGCGTACCCCTCTGGTACTCAAAGGGTTAATAACGCTGGACTGATTCTGTATAATACAATTATTTATATGCTTATCATTATAAAAATAATTATTTGGGGCCACATTATTTGGAGGGATAGTTTAGGACTGTGAAAGCTGTACTACAGCTGGAGGTATAGGTTGAAAACCCTGGCTGGGTAGAATCATAGAACAGCTGCAGGGGCTTGGCTGGCTGAGGATGTTGGAAGCTGTTTTCCAGTGACAGCTTGAAATTCAAAGGTTTTCCCAGCCTTCCTCAGGGCTGTAGCCCTGCAATATATATATATATATATATATATATATATATATATATATATATTTTTTTTTTTTTTTTTTTATTTATTTATTTATTTTTTTCCATGATAATGATATGTAAGGGATGCAGTGGCAACCACAACTGCAGGGAATGATTGAATTTTTAGATTATCTGGTAAATGAAGCTGATGTACTAAGAGGATTTGGAGTAATTCTGGGGGAAAACTTCCTAAACCATAGAGGAACTAACAAAAATTCCCACAGAGCTAAATAGTGATATTAACACCGTGAATGGGTTCCTATAGTGTGACCATGTGCCCTGGATTTCCAGGACAGTCCTGCATTTTAAAGGGATAGTAATAGATGATGTTTATAATTTTTTATTTTGTAGCTATTAAAAAGTTAAACTAAATGCCCCCAGTGCCATCTTTCAAACCTTTATGGTTTGAGAGATAATCGTAGTTAAAGTTCCCCCCTCCCTCCCCTTTCCCTGATGTCATTGCTCTAGCTGACTGCAGGGGAATCCGGTCCCTGGACAAGCAGAGGCTCTTCAACAGAGCCGAGATCGCGTTATTAAAAAATAAATCCTTCACTGGAAAGGTCTTCTAAGTGTGCTTGCAAACCAAGAACACTTAGGAGACCGTTCCAGTGAAGGATTTCTTTTCGGCTCTGCTGAAGAGCCTCTGCTGGCCCCGCGACCGGATTCCCCTGCAGTCACCTAGAGCTCTGACGTCAGGGAAAGGGGGGTGGATTTTAACTACGATTATCTCTCAAACCATAAAGGTTTGAGAGATGGCACTGGGGACATTTAGTTTAGCTAAATATCATCTATTACTATCCCTTTAAAAGTGTGTCTGTGTCCTAGGCAGCACACAGTCCCAGAGCGAAGACTACGGAGTACAAAGTTCTAAACACTAGAGGGACAACTGCACACTGATTTCTGTGACAAAGTGATACCTGTTCTGGGCTACAAAAATGGCTTCCAATCATTAGCATAGCGTTAAATTATGCTGCAGTTCCTTTTTTGGCAGTCAGTGTGCAGTTGTCCCTCTAGTGTTTAGAACTCTGTGATACTTTGGAGAGAGCACAGGTTGCATACTGATGTCCACTAACATAAGCATGGGGTCACATGATGTCACACAAGCCTGTGTTTCCACACTAGGGCTGAGAGAATTACTCTGCCCCCCTAGTCAAGGCATTGTCCCTGAATTGCAGACAGGACATGTGGTCACCCTAAGTCTCCAACTGATTGAAACAGTGTATCATATGCACAAAACAAAAGGATGCAATTATGTAGAAAACCAACTGCGCCATAGAAAAAAGCAGCTTAATCTACATCGATGTAAATGGAACTTTTAACCCCATACATGGTTTTTATCCTTACCTGTCCAGCTGTTCATTCAGCCATTGTCTGATTGATGGGGTTGATGGGAATTTTACTCACCAACAGCTAGAGAGCAAAGTTTGCTCTCTAGCTGTTCCCACCATCACTGTGGAATATGTTCTCCATTCTATATGCCTTAGTTCAGTTCTTCAGTTTACATGCCTGAGTCCAGTTTTACTTATCTGCCCAGAAAATACCAAGCAAGTGCCATCCTAGGAGTATTCTCTAACTACATATTCAAGGTTATGTATCAGTGCTGTTTTATAATCCATACCTCCCAACATTTCAAACTGCCAAAAAGGGACACTTGTGTTTTAGGGAGTGTGGCTAGGGGTGTGGCTGGTGGACTGGGCATTAAAGAGAATTTTTAGGCTATTTCATGACCTATTTACACCTTCTTGTGTAACCTAATAAATGACTTATAACAAGACCAAAGTATTTTATTTACACAGACTAATTTATACACACATCTACTGATGTTTACACAAACAATAATGTGAGTTTTATTGCTGTAGAGCAGTGTGATACACTTATATACGCACCACACAGTCTGATCTCCTAAAAAGAGGGACATCAGGGTGGGAAAGAGGGACAGAGGGATTTGGGTCTAAAAGAGGGACTGTCCCACCTATAGAGGGACACTTGGAAGGTATGATAATCTGAGGTGTTAAATGTATCTTTATTTGATTTCCCACCTTTTGATTGCTTTGGGTTATACATAAAAAGTAGAGTAAGTCTAAAGCAAAGCGTTTCAATCAAATAAAGGCCACTTTGTACTAACTCTTTTAGTGGACCCCTATGGCACTCAAAGGGTTAATCACATTGGCTGCTAGTGAGGCCATGAGCACATTACTCTACTATTTAAACAAAATAGGATTTTTTATTTGTCCCTGTGGTGTAGTTTTATTTTGTACCAGAATTGCTCCAATTTCCTTTTTATGTCACTCTAGCAACCAAAGTGGGGAAAAAGTGTAAATGTAAAGCGAATTTAACTTTGAGGTAAAAAATGAGGGTTTGTGCTTTTTGAGATGAAAACAGAGTATGTATGATGTGTGTGAGAGTACTGTGTGTATATGTATGTAAGTGGGTGGGTAGGGACGATGGAGTTGAAATTACTTCCTCTTACTGTACCAGAGGATCTTCTTAAAAGTTGTACATTTCCTCTAAAAATGTAGTAACGACTCCAATGACTACTGACTACAGATAACCAACCAGCTGTTCTGTTTCTGATGTGTTATTATTATTTAAATGGACAATTAGCCTTAGCGTGGGGCACTTTTAACCCCTTGAGTGCCAGAGGGGTACGCAACACATTGCTTTACAATGCGTCGCTTACCCCCTGGCACTCAAAGGGTTAAAATAAAGGGATTAGTAATACTTCAAAATTACTATCCCTTATATTGAAGCCCTTGAAAACCTGAATTAAATGCCACCAGCGGCATCTCTCAAACCTTTATGGTTTGCGAGATAGCCGCTTTTAAACTTCGCTCCCCCGCCTCTCCCCTGACATCAGCGTTCTTGCTGCAGCAGGGAAATCCGTTCTTTGAATCAAGCGGAGGCTCTACAGCAGAGCCAGATCTCGTTATAGAAGAAACGATCCTTCACTAAAACGGTCTTCTACGTGTGCTTGGTAACCAATCACACATAGAAGACTGTTTTAGTGAAGAATCTTGTTTTTCATAACGAGATCTCGGCTCTGCTGAAGAGCCTCCGCTGGTCCTGGGACTGGATTTCCCTGCTGCAGCAAGAACGATGACGTCAGCGGAGAGGCAGGGGGGAGCATAAAATATTTTTGTTAAAAATACCAGGTGGGCCATTGTCTGGGGTCAGATTAATTTAGCTCACAGGCCACATGTTGGGTACTCATGCCCCGAAATCGTCCCCTATAGCTTCTGCAAGAAAAGGGAAAAATGCTGACACTGAATTTTGAGCTCCTTGCTAGTAAATATTGAGAAACAATGCTCAAAGAAATGGAACTTGCCCTGAAATGCTGATGGAATGCCGCACTGCCCTGCCCTGCCCTTAATTATTTATATCCTTAATCTGTTTTACCCCAACTTTTCTATTGTCTTATCGGACTGTTTTATGGCTCTGTGGAAAATACTGGTACTTTTTATAAATCAATAGATAAAAAACATCCCAGCTAGACATATTTAAAGTGGAACCACCTTACGAACGAGTATTCATTTGTTTAGCAGAAAGACTTACCTTAGTATGTGTCTTTAAAATGGCACTCATGAGGGGGTGCAGAGCGAACTGCCTAGCAAGATGGACGTCTTTTGCCTAGCTCTGAGGTCAAGATTCTGATTATTTTTGATGCTGCTATATATTCACATATTTTGCTGCTGAAAAGCTTTCTTTTTCTCTTCTGACTTGATATGTGGTGGTCGAAACCACAATAATTTACTAGGGGAGCCGAGAGAGCTGATATTTCTCCCAGCGCGTCAGAAGACCCGTTTGATGAGGATACTCTAAATGACGGACGGAGCCTTTCTACAGACGGAGGCCACTGTGCACTTCTTGACAAAGGCAGACCTCGCTACTTTGGTTATGGATATCAGAGATGTCATTCGAGAGGAGTTGGCGAATGTTCAGCTTGATTTCGCTCCGCTGAATCCGACCCTTGATGATGTGGAGCAGGGGGCTGTAGGGGTGCCTCTGGGTGTGACGCACTCGGCAGCTACCTTGTGTTCACTGGATGTGGCTCCTCTACACTCTACTGATTACAGTGCCGACTTGTGTGCCTGGAGCGGGGGTGTTTTTTTAGGCCTCTATACCTTACCGGATAATGTATCGAGGAGGCGTCAGGCAACTTCGGATCCCGGAGATATCTGGAGACTGTTCTATGGCAGTTGTTATGAGCTATGAAGTTACCAGTACAGCAAGTCCTTCTACCTACTGAATGGGAGTCGATGGAGGTTGGCTGGGATGTCTCCCCCAGGGATAAAAGTTTGGCGGAACGTTTTGAAAGCTGCTATGTAATCATTCCTATAACCCCATGTTCTGCTTTGGGTTCTGGGAACCTTGAAGTCTCCCTACACTGTATTTTGTGGTTCTGTTTGATATCCATTGCTGAATGTTAGTACTGCTACAAGGACCTGTGGCTGTTGCTTTTCACTACCCCTGCTGCACCTCGCTCATCGTTTCAAAGACCCTGCTATGCTCACGAGAACTTTCAAGATTGGAGCACTCCTAAGTGCACTTTGGACGCTATCTTGGCTTTCTCTACAGCTTCGAGCTGCTGGACTGGTCTCCCTAGGGCCCGGGGGGGGGGGGGCTGCACCGGCTGGATGCTGGCTTATGCTTCTTTAAGAGACATTATTTCCATGAGTTAGGAATGATATATGCAGGGCTTAAAATTTTAAGTCCTTTGCTACTAGCCAGACCTGAGAAGTTACTCGCCACTGCAAGCCATAACATACCCACCAGGGCTGAATTTCTACTCGCCAGGGCTAAATTTTCACTCGCCATTGGCTAGTGGAAAGTGGAAATTTTGAGCCCTGATATATGTATAAGGGATGATGGTTCTCTGGCTTATACCGCATTGTCTTTCTAGGGGTAACGGGGGTTTAAAACACTTTTTCCTGTTGAGATTTTCCTCTGACTTAGCTGAGAGTTGTTATGGCGTATATCTCTAGGTCCCCTTAGTTACTATTCCTTAGTGTGATATTTCTTTTTGAGCTATAATTGGTACGTTTATATATACTTAAGACTTATGCTTGTTAGCAGCTTATGTACTCTTGATGGGGTCTCATTTGTGGGTTTGGGATAAGCAGTCCTTCTGACTCAAAATCTCTACTCCCCACCAAGACCTCTATGGGGTCTACCCGTGATCTTTCTGACAGGGTGTTGGGCGAATGCCCTTCTACTCTGCCCACGTAAATTCCTTTATTTTTTTCTTCTTTCTGCCTGTGCCTTGATATTGTTATTTCTTTACCTCTTCTTCCTTTTTCTTGCTGATTTCAACGTGTTTCTGATTACGATTGTATATCTCCCATAGTTCCTCTGGCTTACACTTTCTACACCCCCCCAAGACCTCATGGGGTCTACCCGTGGTCTTTCTGATAGGGTTTGGGCGAATGCCCTTCCACCCTGCGACATGTAAATTATTTTACTTTTCTTATGTCTGTGCCTTAATTGTACTATTTCTTTACTTCTTCTCCCTTCTTCTTGTCTATATTAACGTATATCTGTTTAACAATGTATATCTCCAGTGTTCAGGTTTGACATATAGAATCCTGTATCTAGATACTTGGCATACGTATCTGAACTTGTAGACAGGTTCATATTAAGTTTTGGTTCAGCACTGTCTATATATATATATATATATATATATATATATATATATGGTAAAAGTATTTCTTTTACTATATATATATATATATATATATATATATATATATATACAGTTTATTTTATCTATTTGTAATGTACTGCCTTTATTAGTGATTATTTTGATATTTCTGGTTTAAATCTTAGAAAATCTTGGCAAGAAGGCTCATATCTGACTTTTCACTTGACTTTATATCACATAGTCTATTATTATAAGTGGATGTTATTCTTCATAAGGGAAAAACCTGAAAAACTTGTCAAGGGGGGCAGGGCTTTCGTTGTTCTCATAGGAAGAAGATTGTCCCCTTCTCTTATCTGTCTGGTCTATGGACTGCATTCCACATCTGAGAAGAGATGGCTTACACTAGGTAAAAGGGGAGGGAGGAGAAACTTTGCTTGTGAATATCTCTCAAACCATAAAAGTTTGAGAGATAAGACTTATATCGTTTGTCATGTTTTTTTAATGCCTACAAAATAAAATAAAGATAAAATGTATTACTATCCCTTTAAGTCATTCTTTTTAAATAACGCTATTTCGGCTGTGCTGAAGAACCTCCGGTTGGTCCCAGGACTGGTATCTCCTGTTGTAGCAGAGCGCTGATGTCAGGAGAAGGGTAGAGAGGAGGGAACTTTAGCAGCATATATCTCTCAAACCATAAAGGTTTGAGAGATAGGACTTTCTCCAAATACTTTATTTTTCATATAAATATTTGATGTTGAATACACTTTATTTCGGGCATTACTAACCCTTTAAAAGGTACATTTGTAACTGAGGCATTGAGAGCCTTCTTCATCAGATTAAATAAATATGTTACATTTTGGAGCAAACCAACTGCACCATGTGGAGGAAGTGATACTTCCAATTGATTTAAAAGGACACTGTCACCTAAAAACAACTTTAGTGATTCTGAAAGAATTTTGTATTTAGAAAACTAATTTTTGAGTAATTTAGATTAATAGATTATACTAATTAAGACATACCATGCACACGCTTCCTGTCAGTCCTACATTACCTCCCCCACTCACTGACACTACTCAGTAATTCATTGCCCACCTTCCCTAGCACTGGAAGGGTAAGGTGTCAGTGAGTGGGAGAAGTAATGCAGGGCTTGAATTAACATAATTTATTAATCTGAGTAATTCAAAAACCTTTCTTTTAAATAAAGGAATGGCTAATGCAACATATAGGTGATTTTGAAAGTTGCTTTAAAAATCACCAGCATTTTTGGTGCGAGTGTTCTTTAAAGGGATAGTAATGTTTCATAATAAAAGCAGCTCTAATTAATCATCATAGTATTTGGACATTGGAGAGTATTATTTCAATTCTGTCAGAGTTTTAGTTCAAGAGTAATTCAATGATAAAGTATCCCCCTCCCACCCCTTTTACTGATGTAACACTGCTCAGCCAGAGCAGAAGGGAGGTGCCCAGGTAGATTGCAGAGAGGGACAATCTTCAATTAAGAAAAGGGAAAAACCTGAAAACCCTGTTAAGGGGGTCAGGGTTTTCATTGTTCTCACAGCAAGAGGACCGTCCCTTGCTGTGAGCTGTCTGGTCTGTGGACCAGATTCCATATCTGAGGGGAGGCGGCTTACACTAGGTAAAAGGGGTGGGAGGGGGAAACTTCATCATTCAATTACTCTTGAACTGCAACTCTGACAGTACTGAAATAACACTCTCTATGGCTCAAATAATATGAAGATTAATTGGAGCTGCTGTTTTTGTGAAACATTACTATCCCTTTAAAATGGGCTTTTAACCTGTTGAGTGCTAGAGAGGTTGCAATGTATTGGAGAATGTTCTGGTATTCAGGGGGTTAAAGGCCCAGTTGTGGAATTTTCATTTGCCTCTATTGTCCAGTTGGTTTGTACCAGAATTGCACTTATTTAGCTTGATGAATAAAACCCTTAGTTTTAAGGTCATTGCTTTGCTCATGCACAAATGCACACAGAATTAATTATTCACAGACCTAACTATGGATGCCACCCTATCAGTATTTAACCAGAAGGCCTGTAAAAAGTGGTCTTGGTGGCAATAATAAATCTATGGCAGCAAAAAGAAGGAAATCGCTATATACAGGGAAAAATGCAGATAAAACGCAGGGTTCTGTGTGTGAGACACTTGCCTTGGCATGTCAATGTGTTCAGCAAACTAAAATATAGGTTTTCAAATGGCATAATTCCCATTTTAAAACCACATACTGGAGAGAGTTCTACTGAGCTGCAGTGGTAGCCAGGCAGAATATATTAGTCAAATGATCTGGTCACCCTAATACCCACATAATGAACAATGCTATCGAAAACATGAGGGTTTTTTGATAAATATTGCCCTGAATCATGGCATAGAGGCTAAGTGGAAATTATTTTAATATAGTCAACATAGCTGGGATCAGGATGAATGAAGTTGTTTTAGTCCAATAACAGTGATAGGCTGTTCACCCCAATATTTGATGGAATGCACCTTTTGATACAGTGCTATCAGGGTGCCTATGGTCCAGACACTGCCCATAAGAGGCTTTAGTCAGACGGTAAGTTTCGTGAAGATCCAGTTTTTATCACCCTGCTCCATCATTGTTTCCATTACCGGGTTTATTGATTCTGCGAGCCAGATGGGTATCCAACGTATTGCCAAGCAATGCATCGGATATCCCTGTAGCTCTGAAAAAGGTCAAAAATAAAGTCCCGATACAGGAAAAAAAGTTGTCCGATACACAATGCAAAGACTACACTTCCCATGCCGCTCTGGTAAAGGAGGAGGTACGTGAGGCGCGGGAACACGCCTGCAATTGTGGAGGTGACGTCATCGTAGGATCCTACGGACCCTACTCACTGGATCTGTCGGGGACGCGCTCAGTGGACGAGACCAGGATGGAAGCTTTTTGTCGCGCGCATGCGCGTGCTCGCAGTGGCCGCCATTACTGATTAGAGGAAAACCAGTGAGAAAGAGAGGGAGCGCAGCCACCGGAGCCGGTAGATACAGCGGACACCGGCACAGGGAAGAAGGAGGCACGGGATAACTAAGTGAATATCCATCAGTTGAAGAAGAAGAAACCCACAGAGAGCATGCGGGTGTTAGCCAGGTGAGTAGAAGAGCGGGGCCCGGGGGGTGGGGAGAGCCAGGCCGAGAACAGTAGACCCTGCCTGGGGGGAGGAAGCTGTGATGAAAGTAATGGGACACACTGCTTGCTATTGAGAGGTATTAATAGTGAAAAAATGTTTCCCCACCCACAGTGACCATATACCTGGTACGAGAGATCCCCGACACTCCATCTGGGATCACCTATATTCTTGTCTCATCATTTTATGTGGCATGAAAGCTCATATCCTTATGTTTTATCTAACATGTCACCAGTGGAGACACTCCCGTGATATCAACCCCCAGTGACTTGTTACCTTTAGGCATCCCCACATGCATTGTCATCTGTGACCCTGTCTGCTCGCCCCCCACAAGATATGTCACCTGTGTGAACTCCTACACCATACATAAATCTGTCATCTGAGGGGACCCCTCCACCCACATAAGGTGTTATATTTGGGGATCCACTGCACATGTCCTGTCATCTATTGGGTTCCTACTACATATTACCTGTCACTTCTGTGGACCCCTTTCCACATTACCTGTCATTTGTTGAGACTCTTTTTGCAAGTTGCTATCTAATATGACATATCCTCTGTGAGGAACCACATTAATATGCACCATATGTCATCCCCCCTCAGATCTGTCATAATTTGTGGGTTCCGCACTCAAAAAACACACTGCATGTCTTCTGTGGGAACACCCCAACACACCGCATAACTGGGCTGAGCCCCCACTTTACAAAACCTGTCATCTGTTGGGATCTCCCTAGTCATGACTTGTCACCTTTGGGGGCTCCCCTCAATACCTGTCATATGTAGGCCTCTGTACATGGCTTTATCACCTGTGGTGGATCCCTTGGCAACTTGTGACATATGGATCCCTTCACTGACTAGTCATCTGAGTTATATCGCTATACTGTGGGGTCCCTCCTTTCATTTGTCTGTCTTCTGCCTCCTCCCCTAGCTATTTTCTTCAGTCTTTCCAACCCTATACCCTCTCTTCTTTGCTTACCCTCTACACATCTCTTTTGAGACAACTTTTTATTGTACTTGTTCATCTTTGAGGTCCCCACTATATCTTTAAGTCTTTGAGGTCTCCTTTACACTTTTATTATCTAATACCTCTAACAGAGGCCACATCATTTTTTTTCTGTGTGAGACATTCACAACTGAAGAAATATCAGTGAGGTTAACTTAACAGAGAGCGTTTCTTAGCAGATTTTAAAATTACTAGTCTACCCATAAAACTGTATTATTGAAAGTGTCTGCACTGGAGTTAATTGGAGGTGGAATATCAGACTCTTGAATGTTAACCCCCTCTTCCCAATTAGGAAGAAAATAAATGCACAAGTAATGAGTAGTCTGAATTACTGTACATGACCCACATTGTATACACGAAAACAGGGCAAAGGTAGATAGGGCAAAGGAGGTGGGACAATGGAAAGGGTGAATAGACCTGACAGAGGAGATATCTCTAGATAGATAATAATTATTGGAATAAATTCCCCATAGTGGAAGAGAGAGAGAGAGAGAGATCACTTGAGAGAGAGTTTTCTGGATTCCAGATGTTGTCTCTGTTTAGACTTGAGTCACATTTATGTGGTTGATGTTGTATGTGATAGAAGTTCGGATGTTTGAAGAGCCACTAATACATTAAATTTAATGCAGCAATGCTATTTTTGACAGATGAGGAAAAACAATTACTCTTAAGGTACAATGAGGGCAAACCAGCAGAATGTTTTTACTGCCAGAATTGCCTGCAGAGCATTACATAGAGATTCAGGCTTGTCGGACAGTAATCCCTTCCTATTCGTGTGACTGTTTCCTGCGTGTGAATCTGATCTTGGATTGCAATGGTTTCATACAGCATTTAAATTAATCTTAATTTGAACTGGCAGCTATAATGCAGTACATTGTTGCTGTCAACCCAGACATTATTGGGGTAGTTGAATGTGATGTGGTTTGTCATTTTGCCTAACGTCTTTGTTGCCTTTTATTTGTTGGCAGGTCTATTTGTATCTTGTGTTTCATGGCAATTTTGACCTCCGGGGCATGAAGCAACAACACATAAATCACAGTTTAAAACTTAGGCGTTTTTTTGTTGCAGATTGTAAAGTTGAAACACTGATGTACAAAGAAGAACAGGAGTATTTCTGGCATAAAACTGCTATACTGTTGGGGACAGATGAGCATTCCAAAAATGTCTGTTTTGTTACATTGACTTTTTAACATCTTGAATGCTACAGAGGTCACCAGTGCATTGCTTTGCAATGTGTTGGAGACCTCTGTAGCATTCAGAAGGTTAAATGTCCAGTTTAAATCCATAGGAAATTTGTCTTGTTTCATATGGTGTAGAATGTTTACTCCAGAGGGGTTATTCACTAAGTTGTGATGAGGGGGAGATAACTTTCCCAATCATATCACATCTCCAGTTCCTATGTTAGTCTATGGAACCTCTGCACTTAGATCTCTGCAACATGAGAAATCTTAGTGCATTGGCTCCATAGAATAACATATGCACTGTAGAAGTAATCTCACCGGAGAAGTCATCTCCTGTTCATCACAGCTTTAACGCCTCTTAGTGTATCTCTCCATATTCTCTTAATACATCAACCTCCAAACAGTGTAATGTCTAATCTTGGAAGGGCAGCCGTATGTATCATTTGTGGCAGAATGAATCTTTGTAAGAGAAACACTTAGTAGGATTTAAAATGTCAGGTTTTTCACATTTTCGTATTCCTCAATTTTCTGGTATTACTTTCAGTACAAAAAATATACATTTTTATTTGGCTTTAGCTTAAAAACAAGAAGCGGGTGGATAGGCAGAGATAAAAATGCATATTAAATGAATCCTTTTAAACTGATGAATATTTTCAACTAGCGAATGGTGTGCGGAGCTGCCCATGGGATTCTGCATTTCTTCTTCACACTCCAGGGAACCGCTGCAACTATCCATCTTTGCGGTGGTGCATGTCGGAGAACTGCTACAACTGGATGTAGTGATTTTGACAGGACTGGCTAAGGGGGTCCCTGACCACTCCTGTCAAAATCGCTGCCCAGTCGCAATTCATTGGTGTGTGGGCAGACTCCCTCCCCCTTTCATCTTGGGGAGGGACAGACAAAGAACCAATAACATATATATATATAATATTTAAAACAATTGCCATATTGACTATATTTGGTTTTTCCTATGCACAACGTGGTAGGGGTGGACAAAAAAAGATCACACTCTTTGGAGCCAGAGACGATTTTTATGCACTATATCCTCCCTCTGTCCTAGTGGTTATTTCTTATCATGTAGGCAGACTAAATCCATATTTTCCTGTAAACCCTTGGAGTGCCAGAGGGATGTCCCACCCATTTGGCACTCAAAGGGTTAATCGTGGCAATGTTGTTTGTGCTAAACCCTTTAGAGATATTTTTAATTTCTAATGTGTTACTGTTGTTTGTTTATAACTCTACAGCATAGTCTTTTACGACACTGATACACGCACAAGACTACACTTTAGTGCCCCATTTTCAACCATTTGAGGTTAAAACCCGCACCAGATCAATGCATCAAACATCGTTCTGATCCAAAAATCCACTTAATAAATAAATAAAACTGTAGACATTAATCATGTTACGTCATTGAGGTGTGAAACACATTGCAAAGCAATGAGTCGAACACCCCTTTAATCCTAAGAGGGTTAATATATATAGGGAACAGAAATTTGTTTAAGTGATGTACCTGATTTTCATAATAAGGAAGTAGTTGCATTATCACCTGGCATAAAATATTTTAGTGAAGTCTGGTCACCAAAATAAGAACTGAAATATATCAAAACAATTCTTGCAGTTTATTTTTTTCAGATGTCAGTATTTGTCTTGTACATTTAAAGCCTTCGTCTAGGCTTTCAGGTCAATAAACGGGTTAACAACATGACACAACCTTTAACACTTTGAGTGCCGGAGGGGTAAGCAATGCATTGATCTGCAGTGTGTTGAGTACCCCTCTGGCACTCAAAGGGTTAAGTCCTTTTGATTACTACTGTGGTCATCCACCAAGTTGCTTTCACTTTACTAAAACTGGAAGCAGTCATTGAAAAAATGGCTCCGCTGTACAAGCACAGAATATTATGGTTGTTCCTCAATACATTCAGCTTACAGTAACCTTCATTGAAGCTGTACTTATTAAGCAACATAACATAACACAACACAATAGTATACAAGAATATATAATATATATCTTCAATTCCTCTCTTGGAAGCAGGGAAAGTGATAACAGACGTGGAGCGAGTGGTTACTGCTGGAG
This sequence comes from Rhinophrynus dorsalis, assembly GCA_037306005.1. Lineage (NCBI taxonomy): Eukaryota > Metazoa > Chordata > Amphibia > Anura > Rhinophrynidae > Rhinophrynus > Rhinophrynus dorsalis. The sequence continues at coordinate 24,660,304 of CM074728.1, forward strand.
TTATAAAACTGTGGTTTCAACCCCTTTGTCGGCAGAAAGGTCTTCTCTGCCAGCAAAGGGTTTGAAACCACTATTTTACCACTCCAGCTGTAACCACACTCAATTCTTGCATGTCGTTCTAGCATACAAGTATTATAGTCTCTTTGTAATTTTTTTCTGGCAGCCCTGATGTTAAGCCTCTGGGAAAGTGTATGATGCATCTCCTCCTTATGTCTTATCTTTTATTTATACTGTCTCTAAATCAACTTTCTTCTTTAAACTTGATTTCCCTTGCCACCCTTCTCCTCGGCATTTGTTAATATAAGCTATGCTTGTGGGTTGTAGCTGATGCTGTATTTGTAGCAATCCTACAGAAATATCACACTCTCAACCCACAATTCTTGCATGCTGCTAAAAAGCAACCAGAAGTGAAAGCGGAGAATACTTATGAGTATGGAGGGAGATATCGGATGCAAGGGAATTCCAAAGTATAAAGTCTTAAAGGGATAGTAATGTTTTATAATAAAAGCAGCTCTAATTAATCATCATAGTATTTGGACTTTGGAGAGTATTATTTCAATTCTGTCAGAGTTGTAGTTCAAGAGTAATTCAATGACAAAGTATCCCCCTCCCGTCCCTTTTACTGATGTAACACCGTTCAGCCAGATCAGAAGAGAGGTGCCTAGTTAGATTGCAGAGAGGGATAATGTTCAATTACCATAAAATCTCAGGTATAATACGCACCTGTGTATAATACGCAGGTGAAAGTTATACCCAAGATTTTGGGTAAAATTGTAGTTCCTATGTGCAATACGCACCCCCTACTTGCCTGCAAAACCCCCATCTGGAGGCAGCGGCTGGCATCCTTGCGCTCATCGCCTGCTTCCTCTGTGCAGCAATAGTGTGTAAAAAACCATTCAATTCCCACCTTGATAACCAGGATTCCCCCTCTGTACTTATAGGCAACCGTCAAACAGGGACAGCGGGCGGCATTCTTGCACTAGCCGCCCGCTTCTTCCTCTCCCCAAACTCCTCTAAGCAGCCCTGTCAGGACCTCCCATACATTCAATGCACGCACGCATGTGCATTGAATGTATGGTAGGTCCTGACAGGGCTGCTCTGAGGAGTTTGGGGAGAGGAAGAAGCGGGCGGCTAGTGCAAGAATGCCGCCCGCTGTCCCTGTTTGACGGTTGCCTATAAGTACAGAGGGGGAATCCTGGTTATCAAGGTGGGAATTGAATGGTTTTTTACACACTATTGCTGCACAGAGGAAGCGGGCGATGAGCGCAGAGATGCTGCCCGCTGCCTCCAGGTGGAGGTTGCTGGACTTAATATTTTAGGTTAATTTTTTACTCGTGTATAATACGCACCCCCCAGGCAGCCCGGAATTCCATGACGGTCCAGGACCATCATGGGTTCTTAATGGTATAACAACCCATGACAGTCCAGGGCCGCCATGGTTCCTTAACCTCTTAAGGACTGGCTGTGAGCACATGCGGCCGGCACTTAAGGACCGGTTCTGGACTCCCCAAACGGCGTGCAGCCGCGGAGGGAGCCCGGAATTTCATGACTGTCATAGTATGTCATGGGTCCTTAAGTCAGATCTACCCATGATGTACTGTGACCATCAAGGGTCGTTAAGGGGTTAAGTGGTTAACCCCTTGGGTACCATTGGGGGGGGAGCCTCTAGTTGGCTCACTTACTTTTTAGATTATTTTTTCCATTCCTTTGAATCTGTGAATGGGTATTATTTTGGAGACTCTGAAAATATTGACTTAAATGGTTCTTTTAACCCTTAGAGAAATCTCCAACTCATTATGAAACAATGAGTTGCAGACCTCTTTTAAATAAGGCTTTTTAACCCCTTTAATGTTAATCAGCTGGAAATGTCATGTCCTTTATGATGCAGTTGGTTTGCTACAGAATTGATCCTCTTGATTTTGTAGATGCTGCCCAAAATGTATTATTTTGATATTTAGGAAAGGATTTTGTCACAAATGTGTGTTCTACAGTGCAACAAGATAACGTTTGTCCTCCCTAATGGGATTAAGCACAGGTGCAGTTATTCAACAGAATGTGTTTTTAATAATTCCATTTATATTTAATTGTTTTGCTCTGAGGGTAGCTGTGTAATATTATCAACATTGCATTAAAGGAACACTTACAAAAACACATGACATAGGTTGCTATAAAGTTAAATATCACATACTTACAACTAGCAAATGTAAAATTAATTATTCCTAATGTTACATCCCTAAAATATAATCTTAAACTTGCTTTTTAACACATGTATAAATTGTCCTGTTCAGGGAACATTTTAATGTTTGCGCTGTATGAATTTTAGTCAGTTAATTGGTTGTGATTAGCGTCTTATGCTCCTATATTCAGAAAGGCTGTTATTTTATCTTGACCCATTTATAAATAATCGTGAACAATCAATGGGAACCTTCTAAAAGGCAGGGATGTCTGCTCCCTCAGAGTGTATGCAAGACTATGTTTTAGGTCTCAAAAAACAAACGGAGAATTTTTTTACAGATGCTAGCAAGAACAACAGAGTATTTATATAAGTAATCACAGTGAATATCTAGGTGTTTAGTGTCCCTTTAAAGCGGAACTAACACCGCTAAGCAACTTTGTTTCTAATAATTCCCTATCTGGTGACTAGCTGCTTAGTAGCGCTAGTCGGCAGAATTATTACCTCTATGGAGAAATATGCATTCATCCTCGGCTGACAGGCAGGACGGAGTGCGGACATCTTGCCCTAGTGACGTCCGCACACCTGCGCTGTCAGTCCCCTTCCGGAGCCAAATGGCTCCTAGCAACTCCTCCTACAGCCGTCTGAGACTGACAGCGCAGGCGCGTGGACGTCACTAGGGCAAAATGTCCACGCTCCGTCCTGCCTGTCAGCCGAGGATGAATGCATATTTCTCCATAACCAGGTAATAATCCTGGTGATTAGCGCTACTAAGCAGCTAGTAGCCAAATAGGGAATTATTAGAAACAAAGTTGCTTAGCGGTGGTAGTTCCGCTTTAAAGTATTGGCACTTTTCAATGTCAATTTAAGAAAAACTAACTTTACAAAGCTACTTCTTCCAATAGTGTCAACATTTCTGTGTTTCTTGATTCCTGTTACATATTTAATGCATATAATTAATGTGCAATAAAACGATATCCCTCTAAGAGCTAGTTCCTAGGGGTGGCATTAGTGCATAGGTGCTATTGCCGGTATAGAATATAAGTTTGAAAGCTTGTTGGGCTCTTACCATGTGTGAATGACTATTGTCTCATGCATCTTGAATATGTTAAAAGCAGAATGCATCTAAGTTTCAGAATGTTTACATGAGCAATGTTTGTGATGCTCATTTCAACCTCAAATAACTGTCCAACCCACATGAGATATGGCTGACACCGACATAGGCTGACCATGTGCCACTTCGCTGTAACATCCCTCAACTATGGGAACCCAGACAAATTCAGCTGGGCTATATCACAGCTCAGCTGAAGTTGCTGATGTAAAAATATTCTAAAATTACAAACCATATTGGTCCCAGTGAGGGAAGTGTACTTCCTAGGTTGTAAAGCCTTTTTATGTGGTTGAGTGAAGAATTGCTAGTACCTCTTTTATACTGGCAACCTATGAAAGATGAATAATGTAGGTTGGCATAAGATCCCATCAGCTCTTGGCAACGTTTGGCTTTCCAGGTTTTGATGAACTATAATTCCAATCACACTCAGTCTTCCAAGTTCAGTTTCTGTTTTGACTACAATTCCAGTCATTCATAGACCACTGTTGGCTAGCTGGGAATTATTGGAATTGTAGTTTAGTAACAGAGGCCTAGCTAAGGATAATGGGAGTTGCAGTCCAACTGTTATTAACCCTTTGAGTGCCAGTGAGTTAAGCAACTCATTGCTTTGAAATGCATTAGGCCCCCCTCTGGTATTCAGATAGTTAAAGTTGCTCACTCCTGCTGTAGGGATGAAATGGTTCCTGTACCGACTTGCAGAATTCATATAACAGTATGTTTTAAAGGGGTGAATTGGTGAGCCTACTTGAAAGCCAAATGGGAAGTATTATTGACTAACACTGTTGTGTACAAGCCTCTGAATCCGAGAGGGTTAATAAACCACCATAATGGTCCATCAGATTGTCTATTGCAGTGGTCAGAAGTAGTCAACATTGGGACCTCGTGAGGCCTTCAGACTTCTCCTGTGGTACCATTTTGTTATCTACTGCAGTGATGAGCAGAGTTTTGTAACAGCGCAGGCTAGAGTCTAGCTAGAAACTTGCTCAACTTCACCCCTAAAAGTAAACCCCAAAGAATATTTTTCTTAATCCCTTGGGTTCTAGAGTGGTTTCAGACACGTCAGACGTCCTAGGAGTTAGTTTACATTTTTACCCCTAATGTGCAACCTACGTATGGGGCTCTTGGGTGGATTCGTCTGTCACTGATCTGATGCATAGTTTCTTTTTGTACCACAAGGGTCTCTCATTATGAAAAGAAATGTCTCCGAAGCTTGTGAGACAGAATACCTTGCTAATTTTCAGTATGTCTATTTAAAGACATGGTAACCTACAAAATATATCCTTACGAGTGCTGTAACTAAACGTTTGCTGACCTCTGTCTCCTACTGTGGGTGGCTTTTTATTTATTTATTTTTCTTCTCTGGTGGAGGGGGAAGTCCATCTGGATATCTACACAAAATCACTGCTTCTCCAAACCCACGGAAAAGGGAGTAGCTATTTTAACCCATTATTTTCTAGAGGAGTCAGAGCTGCATGGTGATGGCTTCTTTAATATGTGGTATCTGAAATTATTATGAGAAGGGCCTCTTTTTTTTATAATCTGCAATTATTGATTTGGATTTAACCTCTTGGGTTCTGGAGAAGCCTCCATCTTATTGAAGGGCAGTTAACCCTTTGAGTGCCAGAGGGGTTCGCATTGCAAAGCAATGCGTTGTGTACCCCTCTGGCTCTCAGAGGGTTAAATTGGAACTGTGATTTCGTAACAAACAGAGAGGATTTTGGTAGTTCTTTCAAAAGCACCCATATTTTTGTTAGCCATGTTTTACTTCAGTCATCAGTTTGAGATATTTTGCTGTAATTTTCAGTTTCTGTAAATGGAATGCCTGCCAGATGTGAACAAATGCTAAATAATAAATCTTAAAAGTTTGAAATAAAAAATTACCAACATTAATATACATCTACTGAGGGCATCTCATCCTATGTAATAATTCACTAAACGTGTGTAACGACTCAGTCATGCCCAGTACAGACTGCTGCACGTGCTGCAGTCATGCTCAGTAGAGACTGCCCACGGCGCGGCCAGCTCTGTATCAGCTGCGGCACGTGCAGTCTCTACTGCGCATGACTTCCCCGCGACCGGATGGCAGTGGCACTGTGGCCCGTGTAACGGGCTCTTCATCTAGTAGGGTAATAATGGTCATATTTTTTTTTAATGGTTTTATTGATGAGAGTAGTAGGACCAAAGAAAGAAAACACATTGTGTACCAAGAAATTGGCAAAGGGGATACGATCTGTGGATCCCTTTGGAGAACAAATTTAAGCATTGAAATACTTAGTCGACGATAATAACAGAACAGTATCAACAGAAGTAATACTGGCGGTGAACATCTGCCTGGGTATATATTGAGATGATATGGGATCGCTTTATGGGACCAAGCTAAAGGTAGCTTGTAAATGGAATGAAGCTAATTTATATACCTGAAAACTAACGGAGAATGGCCATATTTTTAAACATGATCACCCAGGTACTCGCATAAATGATTGCAACCAAACTGTAGTAGGTAGATGATAGGCAAGTGGAGGAAATTAACCCTGCCTTCATGCAGATATAGTGGAGCTCCAAATCAACTGTTAGCCTCCTCAAAATGAAGAGAATACAACCAGCAACAAATATTCAAGTTAGCGAATAACGCATGGCATTGACTCTTCTTTTTGGCACATGTGCATGTTGGGGGGACCCAGTGAACTGCTGCAGTGGCGAGTCTCCAGCCCCCTCTCCCCCATGAAAATTGCTGTCCCTGAATTGCTGCATGTGGCCGATCACTGCCATCATGGAGCCTCGAGGCAGGGGGGACAGAAATCCAGAAACCACTTAGGTTTTTTATATGTTCAATAAAAGATGGGGGTTACTAAATATTCAGTCTGCATGACTATATAGAGAAAATATGTAAACACACTTATTTAGCCGACGGCAAGTACCACAGTACAAATTGACTTATAAGCAATAGGGGATTGCTCGATTCCTCTCCTCCAGAGCTAGGAAACTGGATGCAACAGAAATTCATTGACCAAGAAATAGATGAGCTAATGTTTGTTATAAAAACGTGAATAAAAATAAATAAAATTAAGAGAAATGGCATTTCTAATCCACTTAAGGTCTTTTCGTCAGTTTGTTTTTAGCTGTGTGGAAAAAGGCCATAACTGGCCTAGAAACAAGTTTTTTTTTTCTTCACATTTTTGTAATAAACATTATCTCATCTATTTCTGACCAGTTCTTTTCTGTCCATTCCAGATTCTTGAATCTGGAGGGACCCAGACAGTGGTGTGGAATCACCAGTTGCTCATGACCAGCCAGCTATACTTGTGTGTATAGACATTATGTCTGTATTGTTATATAGGCTGAATAAATAAGCCCCTACTGTTTTTTGTATAACATAAATTATAGGTGCTTTTGAAAATCACCTGTTTGTTAAAATGTGTCATTTTCACTTTAAATGAAGTGGGGGCTCTGAAGGCTTTAGAACTGTGTTCTGTAACGGCATGTTGCAGTACATTCACTTTCCAGATGGATGTTTAAAATATTGCCTCCATATTCACCTTCAACAAGAATTTCTAATTAAAATTGACTAATCAATTACAGATACCATGTGTTCTGAATTTCAGAAGCCTTGGGGCTCTGCCACTCGTGATTTACTGCCGGAATATTTTTTTTTATTTAAGTGTTTTGTGTACCACATGGTTGTATTGGCTGTTTCTTTGTCATTTGGTTTTCAGGTACAAAATGGTTGTCCTTTTCTCCTCCTGGGCCATCATACGCTTGGTAAATAGTTGTTTTTATTTATTTTAGAACTACATAATGCTAAACACGACTTAAAGGGACAGTGATGTCCCTTAAAAACTTGTTATAGTTTTGTAGAGGACGTACAAATAAGCTTAATGGTGCAAATCCTATCTCTCAAACCACTATGGTTTGAGAGATATAAGCATTGAACATTCCCCCCCTCCCTCCCCTTCACCTGATGTCACTTTAACTTTTTGAAGACCAGGGGCCTGTGCAACGCATAGCTTCACAGTGCTTTGCACACCCGTCAGCTCCTTGAGGGTTTAACCCTTTGAATGATGGAGGGGTAGCCAAAACATTGCTTTGTTTTGTGTACTGTACTAGTAGCTGTGCAGTTCACAGGCAGAGCAGGGGTAGTCCAAAATGCCCATGTGAGCCTCACCTAGCATGCATTCCGTTAGTGGCACAGTCTTTGACTATGTTCAATTGAACAGCTTGCCTCCAATGGTACTGTTCACACTGGTGATTCCCACCTTGCAGAATGCATCGGGACAGCTTGCTGAGATGCACAGCAATCTATGGGTTGCCGCACAGCTCATTCACACTGGTGATGCTGGAGAAAACAATGCCATTTCCATCTTCCATTAACTGGCTAACCAATGTGGGCACTGGCCAGTAATGTATGGTAGGTACCCAAGAAGCTGACCTTGTGATACCTCCTTTATGCCCCCATGCAGATCTCAGGGGGAATGTAGGACATTTGAGGTACGTTGGCATAGATAGCTTGCCATGCTCTGAAATGGAGGGCAACCAAGTTGTTTGTGGGAACATAGCCTTATAGGAACAGTTAAAGGGATAGTAATACTTAATAATTACTAATCCCTATATTGCAGTCATGTTCAAAAGAAATTAATTGCCCCCAGTGTCATCTCTTAAACCTTTATGGTTTGAGAGATAATTGTTCCTAAAGTTCTCCCCTCCCTCCCCTTTCCCAAAGTCAGCGTTGTAGTTGACTGAAGGAAAATCTGGTCTTACAATCATCAGGTGGCTCTGCAGCAGAGACGAGATTGCATTAATAAAAAAAAAAAAAAAATCTTTCACTAAAACGGTCTTCTACATGTGCTTGCAAACAAAGCACACATAGAAGACCGTTTCAGTGAAAGATTTCTTTTTTATTAACACAATCTTGGCTCTGCTGCAGAGCCGCCTGACTGTCGTACGACAGGCTTATCCTGCAGTCAGCTACAACACTGACTTCGGGGAAGGGGGAGGGAGGGGAGAATTTTAGGAGCGATTATCTCTCAAACCATAAAGGTTTGAGAGATGACACTGGGGCAATTAATTTAATTTTAACATGACTGCAATATAGGGATTAGTAATTATTAAGTATTACTATCCCTTTAAGATTCTTGAACTCTGGTATCTATTATTTACCTCTGTCCAATGGCATCCGAATATCGGGATACAATTATTACAGCAATTAACACACACATTTAAAATTTTAAGGACTTGCAGATACCTTCCCTCCCTCCCCCATCACAATCCGCTCTCAAAATAAGGCTTACTTCCTTCTGCTGAATTCCCCATCTTTTCCAGAGAAAATCAGCAATTCTCGGTCAGGCCAATAGAAAAGAAGGGATAATACAAACTTCCATCTATGTAAATCTTCCCTGCAGGGGGACATACTTCCATTTGCCGCCCGCTTCCTTCAATGCGTTGTCAGGAACTTCTGCCTACGGTATTGCCCTTGAGGACCTTGAGATCCTCACAGGGCATTACCATTGGCTGGAGGTGGAAGTTCCTGAAAGCCCAATAAAGGAAGCGGGTGGCAAATGCAAGCATGCCGCCCACACGGAAGATTTACATAGATGGAAGTTTGAATTTTCCCTTCTCTTCTATTGGCCTGACAAAGAATTGCTGATTTTCTCTGTAGAAGATGCGGACATCAGTGGAAGGAAGTAAGATTTATTTTGAGAGCGGATTGTGCCAGGGGAGGGAGGTAGGGAAGGTATCTGCCAGCCCTAATTTTTTTTTTTTGTTTGTAAAAAAAAAAACTCTCGTGTATAATACATACCCCCCACTTCACATGAGGTGAAAATTGTGCGTATTATACCCGAGATTTTACGATACACGTTTCAAAATGTAAGCGGCAGCTCTAGGATTATATTTATGATTAGATGTGGTCAAAGATCACACAGACTTTACAGCAGCTTAGAAACAAACTCTTAAAGTGGATCTATCCCCTTATGGGTGAGTTTAGTCTGTTTGAAAGATAATAAAAAACTGTCTATATGTTACACTAGCCAACTTTAACCCTTTGAGTACCAGAGGGGTACTCCACACATTTAATGTGTTGCGTACCTCTTTGGCACTCAAAGGGTTACTATAAATACATTTTGAGAAATTACAACATATGTTATTTTGCTCCCTGTAAAACACTCTAGACATGACTTAAAGGGATAGTAATACTTGAATTTTACTAATACCCATTTTATACAACTTAAAAAAAGATTGTTAATGCCCCAAATCACATGAGAGAAAATCGATTTCAAAGTCCCCTCCCCCCCTTTCCCCGATGTAAGCGTCTTGCTGACTGCCCGGGAATACAATCTTGGGGCCATCCTGCGGCTCTGTAGCAGAGCCGAGATCTCGTTAATGAAGAAAACATATCTTTCTTCATTAACGAGATCTCGGCTCTGCTGCAGAAAATACTATAATGCTGTTCTCGGGGAAAGGGGAGGGAGGGGGGAACTTTGAAATTGATTTTCTCTCAAACCATAAAGATTTGAGAGATGTGATTTGGGGCATTAACAATCTTTTTTTAAGATGGGGATTAGTAAAATTAAAGTATTACTCTCCCTTTAAGTTGAGAGGGCCATTTTAATTGTGAATGTCAGAGTTGTGTCAAACCCATCGCTTAGGCAATGTTTTAGACACTCCTCTAGTGCTCAAACGGTTAATAAACAAATTAGGTCTTATCTTTGGTTTAATAACGAGCAATGTCAATGTTTAACTACATTTGGTTCAGGGAAACAGGAAACGTTTGTCTTTTTATGTTCCACTGCTATATATTTATTTTTTTTACTTTTTTCAGTACCAGGGGTACATGAACCCCTCTGGCACTTAAAAGATTAAATCCATGACTAGTACTTCACTTCTTGCATCACTGCAAATATTTCTCCGTTTTCCATATATTGTGCTAAATTAAGGATGGAATGTGTCCGTTTATACTGCTTCATAAACCAGCTGTTTAAAAATCCCCTTTTCTTTTAACATATAACCAAAACTGATATGTGCTTGTTATTTTATTTTATTACCCTAGAGATAAAACTAGGTGGTTGAGGGAGGCTCTCCTGCCCTGTGTGAGGCCAACAAGGAGGTTACATGGAGAACCTACGTATCTAACTGCTTCCCTTAGGACATTCTCCGAGAATTCTTCTGTGTGTATACCGATTTGTGTTTTTGAAACGTGCTCTATAGGTATGGTTTGGTCCTTTTAAATATGGAAGTACAGTTACAGGACTTGGTTGCAGAAGCAGACAGGTATAGTTGCTCCTGTGCAACAGAAATGGTCTGTACTTTAGCTGTGACAATTACCACAAGACAAAAGATATCTTCTACAAGCATCATGGCATATGTATGGAGTAATTTTGGAGCATACCAGCTGTACCACGAAGAACAATTAAACCGGAACTACCACCCCACAAAAAGTTTCCCCGAAGGTCTACCCATCTGGCGACTAGCTGCTCAATAGTACTAGTCGCCAGAATTATAGAGAAATTCTGTTGTTCCCGGCACTGACAGCCAGGAAACCGCGCAGACATCTTTGCCTAGTGAAGTCTGCGTGCCCGTTGCTGTCAGTTCCATTCTGCTCTAGGAGGAGTTGCTAGGTACCGGCAGGGACTGACAGCTCAAGAGTCACTATGCAAAGATGTCTGAGCTGTTTCCAGGCTGTCAGTCCCGTGAGCAGCAGAATTTCTCTATAAGGAGGTAATAATTCAGGCGACTAGTACTATTGAGCAGCTAGTCACGAGATTGGTAATTCTTCGGGGGAAACTATTTGTGGGGTGGGAGTTCCACTTTAAATGTTCCCATTACTTTACATTGCTCATCAGTGTGTTGGAGACCTTTCTAAGATTCAGGAGTTAAAACCCTGTTTTTGTGTAGAATTATTAGCATTTTTGTAATTGGTTTTCAATGAGCCATATGCATTTCTTCAAAATGACCTCTCTTTTATTTGTGCGTATGTCTTAGTTTTCAGTGATACATTTTCCAGAATTGTTCCACCTATGTTTTCATAAATATTCCCAATGTGTAAACCTTTTGTTACATGCTATCCTTGGATTTGATGAGGGCTGTTTGTGTTCTTACATTGTCCCTTTGTCACTAAATGGTAGAAAAGAGGGGTGGATAGAATTAAAGGTTAGAAGGTAACCAGACTATTTTTAGGAGCCAGGGGAGCATGAATGTAATTTAAACACAAAATATCCCAGAATAATAGACGACTGAAGTGAAATTTTAGGAGCTCTGACCCCTGGATCATGGGATTCAGCTAGCCTTGGTTTAGACATCATGCTGTTCTTGAGAAAATGCTAATTTCGCTACTGCTGAATCTGATTTTTGACTACATGTTATGGGAGTAGCTCTCGTTACTTTGTCTAGTTCAGAACCATTTTCTTCATTCACCTGCCTACACAATCAACTTTTTCATAGCTAAGGCAGACAAGTAGACTTTTGATAGTTTTTTGTACTTTTTCAGTGCCAGAGGGTGACGTCTAGGGTTGTCTCTAATTAATTTCATTGAAATGTATGAATGGTTGGAGTAGAGATCTTTCACACCGTATGGATGATTCTCTCACAGGTTTTTGCTTGTAGTCCAGCTCAAGAAAAGGAGACATAGGTCCCTATGTTCAAGTGAAAGAGTAATTCTGGGGCATATCAACAGCACCATAGGGGTGAAATAGGACCCCACTGATTTGAAAGGGGATTTTAAAGGGGACTGTAGGAATGTCAGTCTTAATTTAAAGGAGCAGTAAACTTTTTTTGATGAAAACACATATTTTACAGAGCATTTCCTGCTGAATAAAACAAGGTCACTCCCATCGCTGTCAGATGTTCTATTCAAAAATTATAGCAGTTTAAATAATCAGATTAAATACATTCCAATCCCTGGGATAATACACTAGGAGCACCTCTTTTTTTTTTTTTTTTTTTTTTTTTTTTCTTTTTTCAGCATTAATTTAAAGGGGAACTATCACCCCTATACAATTTTGTCTCATAATTAAGTTCATATACCGATTAGCTTGAATAGTGGTTTTAATTTCTCTTAACATTTATGGTACAGCTAAATTTAAACATTTCAAAATGATCCGGGTCCTTACTTCAGGACAGGCTACGGGTACAACTCGGCCCCGCAGTCTGTCAATCTTCCTCTGCTCCCCTCCCCACGTAGCCTCTCGATCCAGCCTCCGCCGATGATGGAGGATTTCTGCTTGTGGGCCACTCTCTAGTCAGTGAGAGCTTTCCAGCTTACATACAGAAATCCTCCATCATTGGAGGAGGCTGCATTGAGAGGCTACGTGGGGAGGGGAGTAGAGGAAGATTGATAGACTGGGGGGCAGAGTTGTTCCTGCAGCCTGTCCAGAAGTAAGGATCCGGATCATTTTTAAATTTAGCGATACTGTGAACGTATTGCCCCCTGTGTCATCTCTCAAACCCTAATGGTTTGAGAGATGATAGCGCTCAAAGTTCCACCTTCCTCCCCCTTCCCTGACTGAACATTGAACACTGACTGCAGGGATATCTGGTATTACTTGCATCAGACGGCTCTGCGGCATTGCTGAGATCGCGTTTGTAAAAAAAGAAATCTTTCACTAAAACGGTCTTCTACGTGTGCTTGCACACTAAGCACAAACCAAGCACACGTAGAAGACTGTTTCAGTGAAATAATTCTTATTTATAAACACGATCTCGGCTCAGCTGCAGAGCCGTCTGATGCACATAAGACTGTCGTATGACAGCTTCCCCTGCAGTCAGCATTCAGTCAGGGAGGGGGGACCTTTGAGCGCTATTATCTCTCAAACCATAAGGGTTTGAGAGATGACTCTGGGGGCAATAAGTTTCTTTTTAACAAAGCTACAATATGGGGGTTAGTAATTTGCAAGTATTACTATCCCTTTAATTATTAGACAAACTTCTATAGGGGTGATGGTTCCCTTTAACACATTTACTTACCTAGGCAGGTAGTCTTCATGCAGGAGTCAGTTGTATCTGTTTATTTACTTGTGTTGTATCTGCAGTTTCCTGTGTATAGTGACTGCCTTTAGGTCACACCCTCCACTACAAACAATGGGCTTCCATAGACGAATGACTCATAAGTGACCCTAGTTGTTATAGGATTGAAACTAAATCAACAATCAGGAAACTAAAACAGAGTTAAAATGCAAATAAAAACAGAAAATAGAATGAACTCACTTCTATTTGACACGTAGGTATTTCTTTCAGATGATCAAATTAAGAGCCACTTTTTCTTAGGGTAGTTCCCCTTAACCCATTAAATGCTATAGATAAGGTAGGTCAGACTGAAATACATTAGAGGGCTGTAGATATGGGGCACGCAATGCTTTGGACACCTCTTTCATTCAGAGGGTTAAAGTAACTGAGAAGAATCCCATTGATCTCAATGGGACTTTGAACCCCTTGATGCTGGGCTTGAAAAGCTGCTTTCTGTGGGGAGGGGGGCCCTCACACTGCTGGTTATATGCCCCATTCAGGCTGCAGGTTGCACGTCAGTTCTGTTTAGATTACTTGTACAAAATGAATAACTATATCTATGTGCAGTAGGAAATGGTTACATTATAATTAGAATTTTATGGTTTAACAGTGTTTGAGCTGTATTGCCCTGGCTGTCTTGTAACCATTACCTACTGCACATAAAACAGCACTAATGCCAACCCCTAGCGATAAGTAATACATAGCCTTTCAATTTCACAGGCAATGCAGATATGAACTTTCCCACTCCCTCTCACAAAAGAGAATACCCTCATGCGGATGAGCCTAGTTTCCCACATGACACAATAGTAAACACAAGGACATTGGGTTGAATATACAAATCCTAAATCTTCACTCTAAATCCAGTGCAGGGATGGATTCTGAGTCTGTGTGTCTACCTAATGTTAATTTACTAATGTACCTAAGCAAAATTTTTTTCCCCTTAACATTGAACACAGGGGCAGAGGGAATTCTGGGATGTTCCTTTCCTTTATGCCTTGCTTGGACCAATGTAAGGTGCAGATAAAAATGGTGTATGCCATTTCAATGTGCCTGCTTATTTGGTTGGAACGTGAGGCTTGCTGACATTAAAGGTCAACACTGACAGAATGTTTTCTTCAGTATACACTACAGCAGTCATACACAGTAATGCATACCACTAAATACAGCCATTGGCGTTAGAAACTATTGCCACTGAAGCTGCACTGGGAAAATAAATAATTCATTTTTTTTATACTTAATTTTTGTTTTGTTTTCAAATAAATATACCATGTTTACATTGATCTTTATTCCATTCCTCATCATTGGTGGAAATTATAAGCGTGTTTGACTATCCTTCTTATTGCTAGCAACAGGTCTGCAGCATAATTACACCCCCTGCGTCTGAAGTCTAATTTTAGGGGTAATGATGACACTTTTTTCGCACTGCTGCACCACATGTATGAAATGAATCAATATTTGCTCTGCTTTTTCAGTTCAGATAAGTACACTGGGAATCATTGGCATTGTTGATTTATTTTTAGGGATTACAGTATTTAGAGAGCGTTGTATGAAGTAAACTCAGCAAGGTGATAACATACAGAAGGTGGAAATGGAGATTAGGGCTTACTGACTTGATGCATACCTGCGTGGGTCCGAAGCCAGGGAGGCTAAAGACAAGGAAGTCTGGGGCAGACTAATTGCACCAAAGGGGACATCAAAAACATCCCAAATTGCTTTTATTTAAATGGGACATTTAAATCTTTGACTGCTAGAGAGGTCTAAATCACATTTATATTTAGTGTGTTGGAGACCTTTTAAGAATTCAAGGGATTAACATTTCCATTTTTTCCCCTCTCCCTTCATGGTGCAGTTGGTTTGCTCCAGCATTGCTCATCTTTGGTCTTCTCTTGATCTCCTAGTGTAAGACTCTCTGGCAGGGAGTTACAGTGCTACAGCAATGCTATGCTGTATAGCACATAGGCAGTTCGATATAAGAATAATGGTATTATTTTATATGTTTTAGGGTTATAGATTTATGTTCTAAGGACTATGCATGTTAAGCTTCCCTACTAAGGTTCTAATGCCATTTAGGAGCAATTCAGACTCATTCATTATGAATTTGTGCCAGTGAACATAGCATGTAAGGAAACCATTATGGATAGAGAAGACACTTGACGTGTAAGCACCAAGTGCAATGGCTGCCCTGCTCCTATTGTAAGACTCGCTTGGCAGGGGATTACAGTGCTACAGCAATGCTATGCTGTATAGCACATAGGCAGTTCTATATAAGAATAATGGTATTGTTTTATATGTTTTAGGGTTATAGACTTATGTTCTAAGGACTATGCATGTTAAGCTTCCCTACTAAGGTTCTAATGCCAGTTAGAAGCAATTCAGACTCATTGATTATGAATTTGTACCAGTGAACATAGCATGTAAGGAAACCATTATGGATAGTGAAGATACTTGATGCGTAAGCACCAAGTGCAATGGCTGCCCTATAAACTTTTTTATTGATTTGTTTTGAGATTTGCAGAAATTATAAGTTACACATTAATTTTGCTTTCTTTTTCTAATTCTCTGTTGGAGAATTAAACCACTAATAGTGCTTGTAGAGGAATGTGTTTATGGGTTGCCAGTTGATACAGTATCACAAATTGGCTATTCTGTTCCTGAATGCTCTCGCTGGTAAATGATTAACTCCATGTTCTGTCACACACAGGTAGCTTGTCACTGCTTGTCTGTGACTCAGTTCCCAGAGCACGTCCTGTTATCTGTGACACATATCAGTGGCTGGAGTCAGAAACATTATCCCTTTAATTACCAGATGGGTGTAACGCAAAGCAATCCATTGCACACCCCTCATATCCTAAAAGGGGAAATATTTTCTAGTAATAATAAGTGGCTGTTCACTTTTTATAAAGAATTAATTGCCTAGGTAAGTGTCTCCACACAGCAGTAAGGTACAGCTGTATAGTACATTTCTGATCATATGATTAGTGTATTGGTGGTTTAAGGCTTGAAAAGACATCTCGACATACAGTATGTTGGAGATATAATGCCAAAGAATCAAAGATATATAAATATTTTTTTTAATTAGATAGCTGTATAAAGGGCACCTACTTATGTAGGCTAATCTGTTAAACAATTTACTAGCTACTTATTCATATGGAATAGTTCCCCTTTAAACTAGAAACTGCTATGAAGTGATAAAAGATAACTATTCATTGTCAGCTCTGTGGAGTTATATGGTCTGGATTCTGGAAAGCTCAAATAAAACAAACAGAGCTTTCACAGGTGCCATGTGATGGAAGATTGGTATTCTGAGAATAATGTAGTAGTACCTAGATCAGAGGTTCTTGGCCAGTGTTCAGGGCATCCCTAACATTTTGTACATAGTTTGTAAGGGGCTAAAGGTACAGACGCATAAATATGTAGTTATTGTTGGGTTTCCCATCTGAGAACAGAAAAAACAGCTTGTTGCAAACAAGAATTTAAACAATATGCCTTTGAAACTTGGGCTTCACATTTTTGCCATAGTCTTCGTAAGTAACACTGGTGTGTGTCCATGGCCCACTAAAGTGCACAGAAGCGTGGTTGTGGACCACTGAGTTAATCAGCACTATGGACCATATTTAATAAGCTAAAGATTAGCAAGTCTGGAGAAAACCTTCTGCACATAGGAGACCCTAGTTTTCCATTTATTTATTGAATGCCAGTGAGGTCTACAACACATTGCTTTGTGGACATCTTTAGCATTCACAGGGTTAAAAACTCAATATGAAGCATCGAGGTGGATGTATCACCTTATAAAAAGGTGTTACCATCCACTTGGTTAATAAAAGTTATTGTAGGAAAGCTGTTTTTTTGAATTCTTACTGTTTGTAGAGATAATGCCTCTTCTGTGCTGTGCACTTCCACATTATGTGCACAGCACAGATCTTCAGCAGGTCCTATGCCTCCACCCAGCTGCCCCAGGGAGCGCGCTCACGCTTCCCTTCGGTGTGCTGTTGCAACCTCAGTATAATGCTAATTGCAGCTTGCTGTAACGCTAGGAGCTGTTCACAGCACACTGAAAGGAAGTGTGAACGCGCTCCCTGGGGCAGCTGGGAGGAAGGTGGGAGGAGACATAGGATATGCAGAAAAGCTTTGCCGGTCAGCTTAATGGGGACACGCTATGCTGATCGGCAAAGCTCTTCTGCAATAGAAGAGGTATTATCTCTATAAATAGTAAGATTTAAAAAAATAAAACAAACAGCTTTCCTACAATAACTTTTATTAACGAAGTGGATGGTAACACCTTTTTATAAGGTGATACATCCACTTTAATTTCTTACCTACGGAGCAGCTGGTTGGCTCCGGAATTGCTTCTCTTCAGCTTATTGTGAACAGAGTTTTGCCATAAGTCTGCGCAGTTCAAAGAAAGACATCTTGAGGTTTTTTCTGTTCAGCCCATCCCTTTGAAATTTGGCAACACCTTTAAACAAATCAAAGAGAGAGTTTTCTGATAATGACCTAGATCCTTAAAATACAATACACAGCAGTGTGCTACATAATTCCTTAGAGTAAGTGTTGGCGACCATTTGCTTTCAAGCTGTTGGCCAATTGGAGATGATGGGAGTTGTAGTCCCCAAAAGAGGAAGAGAGAATGATTACAACATTTTTCAGCGTACAATATGTCATTATCTTTTACACAGCTAGAGCCTTGAGGCAATTCCTGCATTGGGAGGAGGCAAAAAAGGAAACATTTGTAATGTGCCTTCTATGACCAGCATCTGGTTGTCTTCATTTTAAAGGGATAGTGATACTTTATTATTACTATCCCCCATATTGTAGATATTTGGAAAATAATTTAATAGCCCCCAGGTTCATCTCTCAAACCTTTATGGTTTGATAGGATAACCAAAGGCAAAGTCCCCCCTCCCTCCCCCTTCCCTGAAGTCAGCGTTGTGCTGACTGTAGGGGAAGTCTGCCATACGACAGGGTTGCGGCTCTGCAGCTGAGCCGAGATCCCGTTAGTGAAAGAATTATTTCACTGAAACGGTTCTCTACATGTGCTTGGTTTGCAAGCACATGTAGAAGACCGTTTTAGTGAAATTATTC
The DNA here is from genome assembly GCA_037306005.1 of Rhinophrynus dorsalis. Taxonomy (NCBI): domain Eukaryota; kingdom Metazoa; phylum Chordata; class Amphibia; order Anura; family Rhinophrynidae; genus Rhinophrynus; species Rhinophrynus dorsalis. Next base: position 24,678,663 of record CM074728.1, read on the forward strand.
TTTGTCACTAACGGGATCGCGGCTCTGCTGCAGAGCCGCCTAATGAAAGTCAGAGCGGATATCCCTGCAGTCAGTACAGTGCTGACTTCATTGAAGGGGGAGGTGGGAACTTTGCCTTCGTTATCTCTCAAACCATAAAGGTTAGAGAGATTAACCTGGGGGCTATTAACTTATTTTGCAAAAATGTACAATATGAGGGATATTAATAATAAAGTATTACTATCCCTTTAAAGAGGAGAAACCTCCTAAGAGCAAAATAATGCAGCACCTGTGGCTGGTGTAATGGATTTTAATACCATGACCACCTAGAACCAAAGTGACCTCATGTGAGTAACAATATTTAAAGTGCAATTCTCAAATTGCATTCCTAGAGGGCCAAGACAGTGCAGGTTTATGTGATATCCCTGCTTTTGTACACTTTGGGAGGAATGCAAGAAATGTGTGCAGTCACTATTAACAGTGTACTTCTAATAGCAAAATGATTAGTACCAAAATGTTACTTAATTATGCATGTTTTTTTCCCAATTAGCGAGTGTTTGCTAAATTGTTTTTTACAGAATATGTTTATAAAAAAAAAAAAAAAAAAAAAAAAGTCAGTGTGGCTAAAATGTCCGTTGTTTTCTTAGAGGATTAGCAATTGCGCCTAATACAGCCAAGAAATTGGCACGCTTTCATGTACCTAGCTAACTTTGCTGTTAATTTAGGAACATGTGCTATTCAGTATCAAGGCGTTAAAGTGGATGTGTCACCTCAGTATAACGTAGCATAAATAGTTAGGCTATATAGCAAATATTACTAAAACTGTCTTAATTTTTCTTTTCTTTTTTTTTTTTTTTCTTTGTTTGTTGTAAATTTAAGTTATAAAGTCTGTCCTGCAGTCACTTCCGCATAGACTGCAGTCCGTCGCTCTGCCTCAGCTCCCCTCCCTCAATCCAGCCTCCTCCAATGATGGAGGCTTCTGTCTGTAAGCTCGAGCGATCTCATTGGCTAAATATCGATCTCTGCCAATGAAACCGCTCCAGCTTACAGACAGAAGCCTCCATCATTGGAGGAGGCTGGATTGAGGGAGGGGAGCAGAGGCAGAGTGACGGACTGTGGTACAGAGCAGCTAACCACAGTATATGCGGAAATAACCGCAGGACCTACTTTATAACTTTTTAATAGGTTTCTTGCATGAAAGCATGATCAATCGTATAAAATAGCGAACACTCCACTTTCTTGCATTGCACCCTTAGTTAATTCAAAATCACTGAACAATCCATGACACTTGTGGGAAAAATCAGAGACATCCAAAACACCTGGACTATCTCGGCCTTCTCAGCAAGTACATATAATGTAAAGTCAAATTGGCTATAATTTATTTATCTCTCCTATTTTCACTTTGTTTTTAAACAGTATTATGTCCCTGACATTGAGCTTCTTGAATATCTTTTCCAGTGAGGTTTCTGTCAGGAAGTGTAAAAGCAGGATATTTTGATAATGTAAAACTCTCAATGCATCATATAGTACTCTGGATGAGGCAGGTGTTGTGTAGTTCTGTCACTGTTCCTGCTTTCACAGTTCTTTGAGAAACGCTCCACAGAAACAAATTCAGGTAGCTCCCTGTCAGGGACGCACAAGTGTTAAAAGGGGAAAAAAGTGGAAAAAAAAATAGAGAGTACAGGCAATTTGCTTTTACATATTATGCACTGTCGCTTTAAAGGTAAATATATGCAGATAATTACGTTTTTTAATCCTTTCATGACCAGAGAATTGCGCAACACATTAAGAATCGTTTATTGTATACCCCTCTGGTCCAAAAACAGACAAACTGACAGAAACCCTTGGACATTTAGGTAGCCTTCCTAGTCCAACATGCACACTTGCCCATATCACTCCCTATGATTACACCAGGGGCGCTGTTGATACAGCATCCTATGGAAGTTTCTGGTCAAATGAACATAGCAGTTCAGAGACTGCTGTAGCAGCAGAACTACAATCAAATTTTGTGTGTGTGTGTGTGTGTGTGTGTGTGTGTGTGTGTGTGTGTGTGTGTGTGTGTGTGTGTGTGTGTGTGTGTGTGTGTGTGTGTGTGTGTGTGTGTGTGTGTGTGTGTGTGTGTGTGTGTGTGATATGTGATATGTGTAAATCTTTAGCTTTTTGCTCAGGGCCGGACTTACATCCTAGGAGCCACTAGGCACAACACTCTCTGGCGCCCCTACCCCTAACCATGCCCCTCACTTAGCCACATCCTCTTTTGTGGCCAAACCCTTTTTAGATTTAATTCTTCACAGTACTGTGGCAGTTTTCCAGAGATAGTTGGAAATGTTATAGATAGAGATGGGGTATATACAGCAAATATAAAAGACAACATAAATGACTTTGACTAGATATATAGCCTGCCTTTTCCCTGTGTTTAAGTTTCACGTAATGGGAAGATGCGGGTACCAAAGATCAGCCCAATATTGAAAAACCAAGCAGTGAGTATACAGTAATGATTACTTGTACACATAAATCATATCCATATTGGCCACACCTATTTTAGGGTGACAGGTCTACTTTAAAGGTGTTCATAAAATGCTGTACTATATACAAACAAACTTATTTATCTCTTTATTGCCTCTAAAGCCCTTTAAGGGCCAGAGGAGCATGCAGTGGATTGCAAAGTAATGTGTTTCACACACTTCTGGTCCTTAAAGGGTTACAAAACCTCTTCTATAGTCTCCTGCGTGTGTATATAACATATATACACACACACATTCAATACGTGGATGTCTCATGTAGTAATTCATTATGCAAAGTGAACTTTAAGAGCTTATAGATTGTCCCCAAATTCTCTCCCCCCCCCCACACTGCTACATGTGCACACACCTGTACCCCCTCCCACAACTCACCCTGTGTGTGCAAAGACTACGGAAGAAACCAGTGCAGGAAATATAAGTTAAACACATGAATGTACCCTTACTTCTTATAAGGTGATCTGAACAAGGCAGATTGTTGCTGTTTGCTCCTATCCAGAAAGTGATCAGGTTGGCTAGCCATACACACACATAAATGCACCCACACACACACTGCCTCACAAGCCTGCACTCTCCCTATGTCGCACAGCAGCCCCAGGCTCAGGAAGAAGGCAGGCAGAAGGAGCAACAAGGAGGAGAGAGGGGAGTGTGGAGAGGGGAGTTTTATAAAACAGATCACCTACTGCCAGAGGTGTCACTAAGGTTGGTGTCACCTGGTGCGGCAACTCATCGTGTCACCCCATGGATCTCCTCTTGTACCAGGCCCTGCATCCACAGACACAGTACTCTGACACCATTGTAAGTAGCATATTAAAATGGAAATATCTAGAAAACTAGTATTAAAGAGTATGACTGTCATCATTTAGACTCTTTAAAGGGATAGTAATACTTAGTTTTATCTTTATTTTATTTTGTAGGCATTAAAAAACCATGAAGAACGATATAAGTCTTATCTCTCAAACCTTTATGGTTTAAGAGATATTCACAAGCAAAGTATCCCCCCCCCCCGCCCTTTTTACCTAGTGTAAGCCATCTCTTCTCAGATGTGGAATCCAGTCCATAGACCAGACAGCCAGACCGATAACAGCAGGGGACACTCTTCTTTCTATGAAAACCCTGCCCCCCTTGACAAGTTTTTCAGGTTTTTCCCTTATCTTAATTGAAGATTGTCCCTCTCTGCAATCTACCTGGGCACCTCCCTTCTAATCTGGCTGAACAGTGTTACATCAGTAAAAGGGGTGGGAGGGGGATACTTTGTTATTGAATTACTCTAGAACTACAACTCTGCCAGAATTGAAATAACACTCTCCAGAGTCCAAATACTATGATGATTAATTAGAGCTGCTTTTATTATGAAACATTACTATCCCTTTAATGATTTACAATGCAGGGAGATAAAGTAATTTTAAAATTGCCATCTATTTCTCTTGTTTCCCTTTTGTAAGCTTAGAAGTATAAGTGGTTCTTAATTTGTTTACTAGAATTAGGAAAGTGTTCTTTTTACACTGATCAGGTATATCTATATGCTTTATGCAATTCAGAGTCACATGGGCTGCAGCCTAGCAGTCCCCATAGACAGCCAGTTGCCAAATTTCTATGCTGACCCTAGCAGTCTATGGGGATGTGCATGCAACTTGGTAAAATTTGTAACATTGAGACATAAAAATCTAAATTGAGCCCAGCTCTTTGATAAATGAGGTGGTCAGTTTTTTGACTGACAGGGAGACATTTTGGTACAGCCCTGTCATTTTACTAAATATGATCCCAGGGGAGCAGACTTAGTAAAGCATAATAATTGTCCTTTAAGAGACAATTACTTCTGTATGGTTCCCCTTTAACAGAAATGCATGTGCTGACAGGCCAGAAAACTGTGCCATGTGAAAAGTGGTTAATGTTATGCATACATACAAAATATTATACTGAAATAACAGATTAGGTTGGAGAGGTCTCTTTGAGGTTGCTTTGATGATTGATCACTCTTGAAAGAACACGAACACTCACAAATTAGAGAAGGTTACCTTGCATATTGATTTATATATAGACAGTCTATATTCAAACAAGCTGGAGGGATAGCGTATTCCCAAATACATAAGCTGCAGGGAACTCTGCTTGTAACTGCACCTCTCTGTGTGAACCAAACGCTCCACAGTACTGTTTCCCTGTCCCTGCCATCACACTCACTACCCAGCCAATGAGAGAGGAGTATGCTGACAAAACTTTCCTTTCTCATTGGCTACCGGTACATGCGGTGGAGTTGCAGACTGGCTTGGTGGACTGGCTCATTGGACAGTCTCACGCTGGTGTCTTGCTGAATTTTAACTAACGACCTGTCAGGTGTCACCCGGTGCGCTCCGCACCTGCCGCACCACCTTGTGACACCACTGCCTGCTGCTGCCGCCACCGCTGCTCGACAGTAACTCTCCTGCACATGTTAGTTATCCCATCAGCTATGCCGCGCACCGTGCTGCTTCTGCTGCCTTTGTGCTTCGGCAGCATTGTGACATCACAGGAGATCCCATTCAGACGGAGAGATGACCAATGAGCATGGCGGCAGTGGCACGGAGGCACAGCAGTGCATCGCATCACATGGTGAGGCCCAGACGGCCCCGCCGCAGGTACAAGGCAATGGTACAGCATTATTATTATTATGCATCCTGGGGCCATAAAGTGGGCAGGATGGTGGCCGTGACAGGACCATTGCCAGGTGCCCCTGAAAATCGGGCTCCCTAGGCAAGTGTCTTGTCTGCCTATTGGTAAATCTGGGCCTGGCTTTCCTTTAATACTTGTAGAGCTGTAGCTCACACTGGCTGGAAATGTATTACATGAATGAATGACACACAATGTAAGATTTTGTTTGTTAACACCTAGAGGACCAGAAGGTTATGAAATGTTGCACAGCCATCTGGTCATTTAGGCCTCTACATTTTTGCATGGCTAGTAGACTATAGTCTTTCCAAATTCTGTCAGTATTTGTTTTTCTGCTTAAAGGGACACTAATGTCCCAGAAAAATTGTCTCCAGATTTGTAGAGGTTAAAATAATAGAGATATATACATTGAAAGTTCCTCTCCCCTTCTCCTGACGTCAGCGCTGTGCTGACAGCAGGAGATCCTGGTATGGGGACCAACCTGCGGCTCTGCAGCAGAGCTGAAATCTCGTTATTTAAAAAAAAAAAAAAAACTTCCTTAATTGGAACGGTCTACAAAATGTGCCTTTGGAAGCACACTTTGTAGACCGTTCCAATTAAGTTATTCTTTTTAAATAACGAGATTTTGGTTCTGCTGAAGAGCCTCCTCGAGTTGTACGACTCGAATCTCCTGCTGTCAGCTTTACAGCGGATATCGGGAGAAGGGGAGAACTTTGAATACCTATATGTCTCAAACCATAGCGGTTTGAGAGATCAGATTTGGAGCATATTGGTTTTTATTTTAACCTCTACAAAACGCTAAAAAATTGTAGGACGTTTTTTTTTTTTTTTTTTAAGTGATAGGTTAGTTTTTAGGAGAAATATATATTAAATGTTGAACAAGACAAATGTTGCTGAATACCCATTGGGTGAAAGTATATATTTCCATAGGTCACAGGCCAGCAGGCAACACAGAGTCGCTAAACATCAGTTTAGAAAAACAGTAAGAACAAGGGGTAAAGTATGTTGCAAATATCAGTACAAGTTGAGTATCCCTTATCCAAAATGTTTGGGACCAGAAGAATTTCAGCGTTCGGATTTTTTTCGGCTTTTGGAATATTTGCGTATACATAATGAGATATCTTGGAGATGGGACCCAAGTCTTTACACAAAATTATTTTGTTTCATATACACCTTATACACACAGCATGAAGGTAATTTTATACAATATTTTTAATAATATTGTGCATAGAGCAGAGTTTGTGTACATTGAACCATTGGAAAGCAAAGCTGTCACTATGTGGACAAAATTTGTTTTTTTGGAATATTTCGGATTTTCGGATAAGGGATGCTCAACCTGTAATAAATGTCCAACAACAGAACGGTAGGTACTCACATTTGGTAAATGTTGCCTACATCAAATAAGTAGCATAAGTGCTTGTGGAGCATACTTCACTGTCCCCACACAGTAAATCTGTAGCTTGATACTCAAAATTTCCATCATGGTAGAGAAACCAATGTAGAACTGAACACAGAAACACAAAAACAGAAGAGCATCGATATATAATAATAACAGACAGTTTTTATATATTCAATACATTATCGCAGTAAATAATTATCCGATGACACATGGATAAGTTGATGACCGTCACAACGGTCTAAGAGCATGCAGGGAATTGTGGTGGTTGTTCTTGCCAGCATAGGACAATAGCAGGTGTAGCTGAGTTAATAATCTGTTATGATCATGAAACATGATGGGTTTTTATACTGTGGACTAAGTGCACTTAGCATGTCATTTCAATCCATTTTAATAAAGCTTATAAGGTTCATCTTCATCTACTTGTGGATCATTTACTTGCTATACCTGCTGTTGGTGCTGACTTAGTGTCCTGTGCTGGCGAGGACAAGCACCGCGATTTCTTGCATTCTCCTAGACCATTGGTTGTGATATGTCCTTGGGCAACATCTTGTCCATTTAAGTGTCCTCAGATATTGATCTATTTATTTTGATCATTTATTGAATCTATACACAACTAACCATTATTATCTATGGATGCTCTCCTGTTCTTGTGTTTCTATGTAAAATCAGTTTAACATCACCTTTATTATTTGAATGCAGCAGCGATGTTCCCCTTTCAAGTCATCTGTCTTATTTATCTGCATTCTTCTCCATTCCCCCAGTGACCCTGTTGGGGGCGTGGAGAGTGAACGATGGCTGTCCCACGTTGATGTCAGTCATCTGTTATTGGCTGACACCCACATGAACTTGGCAGGCTGTCCTTCACTGGATGTTGCAGTGGGCATTGCACCCACCCAAGCTTCCTGTATGGATATTGTATTGAGGTGATCCATTCGGCTTTCCCCTGCTGTTTCTACAGGATGATTGAGCTTAGGTATAAGGAAATTGAATCTACGGAAATAAGCGACTTTTTATGTAAAATAAAGTCTTAGTTAAATAAGAACATTTCATACAGCAATATGGTGTGTCTGTTAATAAATATTTAGCATTATATGTGCTGATGCCATTCTTACTGAGGTCCAGTTTAGGGCTGGGTTTCTTTACAGTTGATTACTTCATCACTGAATTATCTACAGATTTCCCCACAGAGAGCACGTCTGTGAGATAAAATCCACGATTACTGCTATCACCCGCAATAGAATCTAGCCCTAAGGGCTGTCTCACACTGGACACTTTGTAGCATGTATTTTTGTAGCAAGACCTTTTGTAGCAGCTTGAAAATGTTTGTGTGTTTTAGTGCTACAGTTTATCAATATTTTCCCAGCATTGTGTTCTCTGAATAGAAATTCATTTATTTCACACTTCCCCTCAACAAACAGTAGGCGTTAAGAGTCTGAATGAGGAATCATTTAGAGGGTTTAGTCAACATGTGAATTTCCAGCTGTGGGGGGACTAAAGCTTCCATCACCCAAGCCAGAAATTGGTGGCCTGCTCTAGAGCCAAGTGTCACAACCACCCTCCACAAGTACCCCTAACAATGCAGGGTTTCTGGATTCCCCATTTGAGCACTGGTGAGCTAATGAGAATTGACAGTCCAGTATTTACACACCTTTACTCGGAGATATGTAAAAATCCTGCACTGTTCAGAGTACTTGCTGATTTTGTTTGACCAATTTGGCTCAAAAACATAAATGCTGAAACTAATCCTTGGGCTTTGGCTACTTGTGTCGCACAAAACTTTAAGTTATTACTGCCTCTTTCAGGCTCTCTGCTCACTTACAAAGAAAGGGTTAATACCATGGAGAAGCCTATTGATGACAGCATGCTGGGTGTTCCTATGTATTAATCCAGGTTGTGGTGTATTTCCAGTATGACAGGGACATGCCATGCCACTTAATGAGACCTATGACTATTTGTGGAAATGACAATATACATTTACATTCACTAATTTACCAAAATGTGAGTAAGAACTTTTCACTCACTTCATGAGAGCACATGCACACCTAAAATAAAAATGGCCTTACTCACTCAACTGAGATGGGCAGAAAAATACAGACAATGTAGAATAAGCTTAAAGGGATAGTAATGTTTCATAATAAAAGCAGCTCTAATTAATCATCATAGTATTTGGACTTTGGAGAGTGTTATTTCAATTCTGTCAGAGTTGTAGTTCAAGAGTAACTCAATGACAAAGTATCCCCCTCCCGCCCCTTTTACTGATGTAACACTGTTCAGACAGAGCAGAAGGGAGGTGCCCAGGTAGATTGCAGAGAGGGACAATCTTCAATTAAGATAAGGGAAAAACCTGAAAAACTTGTCAAGGGGGGCAGGGCTTTCATTGTTCTCATAGGAAGAAGATTGTCCCCTTCTATTATCTGTCTGGTCTATGGACTGCATTCCACATCTGAGAAGAGATGGCTTACACTAGGTAAAAGGGGCGGGAGGGGAAACTTTGCTTGTGAATATCTTCACAAAACTTATATCGTTCTTCATGTTTTTTTAATGCCTACAAAATAAAATAAAGATAAAACGAAATATTACCATCCCTTTAAAATGCTCCCATGCATGTGTTTTTTGTTTAAAGGGCATTTTGTATTAATATACATTTTGTTTTAAATGTTACCATCACAAAATCTTAAGGACCTATTGTGAGTGTAGTACAGCATATTTAAAGGGATAGTAATACTTACAATGTAAAAGAATATATGTTGTAGGGTTTATCTCCCTAAGTAAAACAAGGGTACTCTCACTGCTGAGAGACATTTTATTAAAAAATTATAACAGCTCAAACTTGAATTTTTTAGGTGCAATATGACAGTGGCCTGGAAATTTACATTGGCGCTGTTGCTACACCATCCTATGGACTGCTCTGGTCTGTAGACCATAATTCTCCATAGGATGGTGAAGCAACAGCACCACTGTAAATTTTCAGGCCACTGTGATATTGCACCTAAAAAAGTTCAAGTTTGAGTTGCTATAATTTTTTAATAAAATATCTCTCAGCAGTGGGAGTACCCTTGTTTTATTCGGGGGACATAAACCCTACGACATATTTTTTTACATCTTAAGTATTAGTATCCCTTTAAATGGACACTAGCCGCTTCTAACAAAGGTGGCAAATTCTAGAGCTGTCTAAAGTTTTATGGATGGGGCCCTCTGTGTGCCAGCTGGAGCCCAGTTCTGGAACAACACAGCCCTCGCTTCAGTTAGAGACGAGGAGGCTGGAGGAAAGGCCTTCTATCTCCTTTATGAAAAAAAGTGAATTTTACAGCTGCTTCCAGGAGCACATCCACAACTTAGTATAGGTCACGAGGAAGCCAGGAGTGTGGACTGGGAAACCAAGAGCCCATCAAACAAGGGAGATGATTGCTGCTTTAGTCAGTAGTGGGTACCAGTAGCATGCTTCCATCTGATGTAAGAAGTGCCCCAGCAACCACAGGACGTGTTTTCTGGTTCCTTGTCTGCATGATGATGCATCGCTAACGTCTGTGTGACCTACTATATAAATAAAACTGAATAAGAATAGGAATTCATAACAAAACTGGTGAAATAATGTGGCTAGGTTGATTACAGATATTGTAGAGTGTTGTTTTAGAGTCCAATGCAGCTTAATTTCCTAATGAAGTTTCCCCTTTAAGGTAATGGGAATACCTTAGTCTCTTTGATTTGTCTCTAAGCAGTCCAAATTTACAGCTGGATTCCACACAGGTGATAATAAATGTCCCAAGGTTTAGCTCAGTTTCCTTTTGAAGTATCTTGGGGGATTTTCAGATGAAACTAACATGAGATTTACCATCTGCAATGGAGTACAGCCTTTAGTTGGATTTTCTTTTAATACCTTTTCACAGTACAGCTTGTACCATATAAATATACCTTTCATTTCTTGAAGTTTTTGAGCTGATTGTTTACACTAAGCAGTTACTTTTGACACTATCTTTAGGACTTGTTCTCTCTGAGAACTTCATTTGGACCAATTTACACTCATTAAAAAAACATATGAAACGTTTTCAGGTTTGAGTACAACACTGAAAAATGCAGGGACGACGGACAGTATCTAATGTTGCTGCAACTTTTGGTCTTGCAGTGTATTATCACAAGTATGTGTAATGCGAGTTGTTTCAGTGGTATTGCACCAAATCTTGCATGTTATTAGGATTACCATGCAATTTGAAAGTTAAAGAAAAGCATTATGGGTGAAAAAGTAGGGAATTGTCCAGTTTGACACACATTATAATCTCATGCAGTTTGCAAATAAACCATATGCACATTTTATGTGCATTTATATGCAATTTAAGCCCACCAAACAAATTTTGTTTATTTTTGTATATATTTTATTTATTCTTCCTTTTTACCCTTTTAATGTGCTGAGAGTTTGTGACCTGACAGTTTATAGAATTTCTGTTATGAGATATTCTTGCGGATATATTTTTAAGACCTATAAACCTAATTTATTATGACCATTAAAGGAGCGCTGCAAAATTTATTAAGCTTTTGATGTGCAGATCAGAAACTGTCTGGGAATAAAAATAAGTTACTGGGAAGCACTTATCTCTCTCTTTGCCATTAAAAAAAATGAGCTGTTTATGGTTTTCACCCCAAAAATCTCTAATTTTGTAAAATGTAGTCTGGAAAGTACAGCAAAGCAAACTGAGGATAGGTACACATAATTACGTAGTTGATGAGGCCAAAAAAAGACATTCAGCCTTTGCCATATCACCATTGTCGATCCAAAAGGCAAAGAAAAAAAAAATAACATTAAAGGGATAGTAATACTTTATTATTACTATCCCCTATATTGTAGATATTTGCAAAATAATTTAATAGCCCCCAGGTTCATCTCTCAAACCTTTATGGTTTGAGAGATAACTGAAGGCAAAGTTCCCCCCTCCTTCCCTTTCACTGAAACGGTCTTTCACTGAAACCAAGCACATGTAGAAGACCGTTTCAGTGAAATAATTCTTTTTCACTAACGCAATCTCGGCTCAGCTGCAGAGCCGCAAGCCTGTCGTACGACAGACTTCCCCTGCAGTTAGTACAACACTGACTTCAGGGAAGGGGGAGGGAGGGGGAACTTTGCCTTTGGTTATCTCTCAAACCATAAAGGTTTGAGAGATGAACCTGGGGGCTATTCAATTATTTTGCAAATATCTACATTATGGGGGATAGTAATAATAAAGCATTACTATCCCTTTAAAGGGATAGTAATGTTTCATAATAAAAGCAGCTCTAATTAATCATCATAGTATTTGGACTTTGGAGAGTGTTATTTCAATTCTGTCAGAGTTATAATTCAAGAGTAATTCAATGACAAAGTGTCCCTCTCCCGCCCCTTTTACTGATGTAACACTGTTCAGCCAGAGCAGAAGGGAGGTGCCCAGGTAGACTGCAGAGAGGGACAATCTTCAATTAAGATAAGGGAAAAAGCTGAAAAGCTTTCAAGGGGGGCAGGGCCTTCATTGTTCTCATAGGAAGAAGATTGTCCCCTGCTGTTATCTGTCTGGTCTATGGACTGGATTCCACATCTGAGAAGAGATAGTTTACACTAGGTAAAAGGGGCGGGAGGGGGAAACTTTGCTTGTGAATATCTCTCAAACCATAAAGGTTTGAGAGAAAAGACTTATATCGTTCTTCGTGTTTTTTTAATGCCTACAAAATAAAATAAAGATAAAACGAATTATTACTATCCCTTTAAAGCCATTTCCAATTAAGCTCCAAATGGGAAAAAATATCCTCCCTGACCCCAAAAGGCAGTTAGAGATCTCCCTGGATCCAACACTTAAATTCATTGCAACTATCATTAAATCTCATTATTATTCTGAGCTAGAAAGGAATCCAATACATTTTTGAAACCATCAGCAGTATCTGCAAAGAATTATACAACCTTACTGCTCTTACAGTAAAAAAACAAAAAAAAAAAAACACACACACAGTTTTTGCTCAGCTCATTGAGTATATAGTTCCCCACTGTTATTTGTGTTGGCCTCAAATATATTTATAAATAGTAATCATTTCCTGCCTTAGATGTTTCTTCTCCAATGTTAAACAAACCAATTTGTCTAGTCTCTCTTTATAACTAAAATCTTTCAGTTCCTTTGTTAGTTTTGTTGCATTTCTGTGTACTTTTTCCAGTTCAATAGTGTATTTTTAGGAACTGGTGTCCAAAACTTTGCTCCATATTCTATATGAGGCCTTACCAAGGATCTATAAAGAAGTAGAATTGCATTTTCCTCTTTATACATGATAGTACCTTGTTGGCTCTTGCAGCAGCTGAGTGACACTGCACACTTTTCTGAAGTCTGTCTTCCTGTCAGCACTCCTAAATGTTTTTCTAATAAGGATTCTCAGAATAGTAATTTCACGTTTAGTGTATTTGTAGCATGATTATTTATGCAACCCAAATACTTCACCCTACATTTATTTATATTAAACATTTGACACTTCTCTGCCCATTCATTTAGTTTATCTAAAATTTTCTGCAGAAAAAATACTACTATGTATGCGTTTCCTTACCTGGTTTCGTGTCATCAGCAAATCTGTTCCCACTTCAGGATCATTAAAGGGGATCCATCAGCCCTATACATGTTGGTCAAAAGTTGTAATTGAAGTGCCACAGAGTTCAGTCCTGGATCCAGTATGTTTTTAAAAGGGATCTATCATTCCTATACATGTTGGTCTAAATAGTTAGTTTATGTAGCGACTAGATATTTTCATTTTTTGAATAAAATCTTTAGTTTGCCAAAAATAAACGAGTAAAGATTGCCCTGCACCCTACTTCCGGACAGACTGTGGTTACCAGCTCTGTACCGTAGTCTGTGACTTTTCTTCAGATCCCCCTCCCTTTATTCATCCTTCTGTGATGATGGAGGCTTTCGGCATGTAAGCTGCAGCGCTCTCTGGCCAAAGATTTATTTGGTCTACCTGTATTCATTCAGAGGTATCTTGAAAACATGTACTGTTGGTAGTTCTTGAGGACTAGGGTTGGCTACCTCTGATTTTAAACTATGCAGTTGAGCCACCTGACTTCATTTAAAGGGATAGTAATACTTCGTTTTAACTTTATTTTATTTTGTAGGCATTAAAAGAACATGAAGAATGATATGTCTTATCTCTCAAACCTTTATGGTTTATGAGATATTCACAAGCAAAGCTCCCCTCCCCGCCCCTTTTACCTAGTGTAATCCATCTCTTCTCAGATGTGAATCTGGTTGTATGACCAGACAGATAACAGAAGGGGACAATTTTCTTTGTATGAAAACAATGAAATCCCTGCTCCCCCTTGACAAGCTTTTCAGGTTTTTCCCTTATCTTAATTGAAGATTGTCCTTCTCTGCAGTCTACCTGGGCACCTCCCTTCTGATCTGGTTGAACAGGGGGGGGATACTTTGTTTGTGAATATCTCTTAAACTATAAAGGTTTGAGAGATAAGACTTATATTGTTCTTCATGTTTTTTTAATGCCTACAAAATAAAATAAAGTTAAAACGAAGTATTACTATCCCTTTAAAAGCCTACTTCTTGTCATTTCCTTGTGAACCTCTTTATTAAGCCACATCAATCTTATTTTGTTTTTCTTGTATTTATTCTCCATTGTGTACATTGTCACGTATATTATCCAGAACACTTAAGAAAAAATTCAATTTTCTTTTTCTGCTGCTTTTATACCGGCAAGTGTGTGTGATCCGTTGCAGTGGTTCTCACCCTGTGCTCTCTTGCAGGCCAGGACTTGAGTATTTCCCTTGCTTCAGCTCTACTAAATGAATCATAAGTCCTGTCCTTTTAGTTGGCCCCTAGGGCTTGGGTTGAGAACAGTTGGCCTATGTGACATCTAGAAGGTATTCTCTTAGTGCAGCACCTGCTACACAGGTGTGTCTTTTTTAGTCCAGTACACTAGGTAGAGAGAAAATAACTAAATATAAAGTAGTGCATTAATGTTTTGTAAGAAGAGGAGGTTGATTACAAAAATAATGTGCTGTTGAACTTCATCTCCCATCATTGTTTGGTGGTAGATGGTAGGAGTTGTACAAACAGTACCTGGAGGGCTGTAGGTTGCCTACCACTGCAGTAATTCCTGTGGTACACTCCTAAGGTTTCCAAATCTCGTGGTGATCTAAATGTGTGGCTAACCTGAGACCCTCCAAATGTGCAGGACTACAGTTCCCATCACCCCCAGCCAGACGATGGCTGGCTAGCGATGATGGGTATTATAGTCCTGAACAACTGGAGGGTTTCAGATTGCCCAGTGGCTTTTGTTTACCCACCTGACACTGAAGAACATTTCCTGAAACTGCCATCCGTGTGCATGTGACACTTATTCCAGTGGGTCTACATTCATACAGCTGTGCTAGGCTGAATGTCACGGCTCTGCAAAACTGTTATGATAAACTGTATCAGTAGTGATAGCTGTGACTGTGGAAGTTATTTAAATTAATGTAATTTCTTTCTCTCCTCTTTTATCTCTTTTTTTCTAGCATTTAATGGAAATGGCATCTATTATAGCTGGTTCTCAAATTTAGAAATTGTTATAAGTGCACTTTTACAGAAGCAGTAGAACAGTATGACTCCTTTGCTACGTGCTATTCCTACACATATTTAGGCCACTCTGTCTGACACACCTACTCTGCATGTTTTGCATATAAACTATAGAAGGCTCTCTATTACTGAACTCTGAGCCCAGATAACTATATATTTTTCTGCTCTCCTTGAGGCTGTTTCACAAAGAAATTGAGTAATTCTGGGGCAAACAAACCACAGGGGACAAGTACAGGTTATAAACAATTGGCCACAGTTCTATTACATTAAGTAATTTTCAATCAAATTCAAATGTTTAAAAATATGTTTATTATCACAACAAAACAGATCCATTGACATACAGGCTCGTGTAACATACTAGCACAGTAGTACAGTGACCATTGTTACAAGCTGGTGGTGTACACGTTTCTTGTGGCAACGCATGCTTTATCAAGGGCTAGCAGTAATTGTCTCTGCCCCATCCCATGGTGCAGTAATTGTCTCTGCCCCATCCCATGGTGCAGTAAGTCTTTGTAGCACGTTACATGTCTGGGTGCATTTCAGCGTACCAGTTTTAATTACGTGATGAATAAACGTTAGGTTTTTAAAACTTGAACTTGTCGGAAGAATACAGTTAAAGTAGTAGTTCATGCAGCTTATTGTTTATGTTGGAAAATACTACTTTGCATATGGGGTGTATTTCATATAATTCACCTACACATCATATGTTTTGAGGTCTGAAATAAAGTGTGACATCCTATTCTTCCCTGTATATGTGAAGGATCTACTAATGGAACTGGCAAATCACTTTTTGAGAGAAATATTCCTATTGATATAAATAGGTCCTTTAACCTTTGAATGTGAGGTCTCGTAATGCATTGCTTTGGTCTGAGGACCCATTTAAATCCATTGGGATATTTGTTGCAAGAAGTGACATTCCAGATTTCTATTCATTTAAAGGGATAGTAATACTTCGTTTTAACTTTATTTTATTTTGTAGGCATTAAAAAACATGAAGAATGATATAAGTCTTATCTCTGAAACCTTTATGGGTTATGAGATATTCACAAGCAAAGTGTCCCCCTCCCTCCCCTTTTACTGATGTCACACTCTTCAGCCTGAGCAGAAGGGAGGTGCCCAGGTAGACTGCAGAGAGGGACAATCTTCAATTAAGATAAGGGAAAAACCTGAAAAGCTTGTCAAGGGGGGCAGGGATTTCATTGTTTTCATAGGAATAAGTGTCCCCTTCTGTTATCTGTCTGGTCTATGAACTGCATTCCACATCTGAGAAGAGATTGCTTACACTAGGTAAAAGGGGCGGGAGGGGGAAACTTTGCTTGTGAATATCTCATAAACCATAAAGGTTTGAGAGATAAGACTTATATCATTCTTCATGTTTTTTAATGCCTACAAAATAAAATAAAGTTAAAACGAAGTATTACTATCCCTTTAACTCCTTGAACGTGAAAAAATTCTCAAAAGTCCCATTTAAAGGAACACAAACACTTTGTAGTAATACACCCTAATTTATCTTAGTCTGCAATATAAAGTCACCATCAATGTGATTCCAAAACTAACGGAGTATTCAGTTTGGAGAACAAGTTCACGTGGCATTAATTCATAGTGGTCCTTTAGAATATTCTGCTCTGATTTAAGATAAATGACTATTTGTCTTGCATCCAGTGTGGAACACAGGTACCATGGGGTTGAGTCCCTCCTACTGGAGAGCAGTGTACATCACAAAAGACAGGGTCTTTGGGTGGAGATTCCCTCCTCCTACTATAGCTCAACCTCCCCTCCTACTCCCAGAATTCATGTGTCCTACAAAGCAACTGGAGGAGGAAGGCCATCCTCTCACTTTTTATTAGTTTTTTTTTTTCTTATTTTCCTATTAGATATTGGTCTGTATAGTCCCCCACTAGGTGGGTTACCATCAGTAGTCTGTTTGTGTAAAAAGAAAGAAAAATAGTAAAAAAAAAACGGCAACAAATAAAGCCCTTTTTGTATATGCTCCAGATACAAAATCCATGCATTGCAATGCATAGTGTTGGTGATTTATTTGGCACATAAGGAGTTAAAGGCTATTCTCTAAAGCGGAAAGGTCACCTGTAAAATGGAAAGTGTAGAAAGGTAGGTGAAATAACTTCCTCAACAGATGTGGCAGAGGGTTACAGATGTAGTAAAGTCCAAGTAGTCTTGGTATTAAATGTCTGCAGATTGCTGCTCTGAGAATTTACACATGCTGTGCTTCAGTTCCAGTTTAGCATGTTCAGTGCTTACCCTCCGTAGCATGAGCTGGGTTGAAAGGAAGGCGTTTCATTGCTGATTGCTCAGATTAATCCAAACCCAGGCTATGAAATGCTGTCTGTAAGGGTCATATGAGTAGCCTGTATGAACTGCCAAACTAAAAGAAAAGCAACTTTGTAGTTGCTAGGCAGATTTGTGCTCGCTTTTGGAGACCAGCAGCAGCCTGTGCATTGTTCAAGTGTAAGAAGCAGAATTGAAGCCCTGAAGGCACCTTGTAGGCTGGATTTGATGAGTCCATTGTGAGTCCAAATGAAGTTGAGCTTTATAACATAGCCATCAGGCACTGAAAAGGTTAAATGCTTAATGGCTGCAGCTGGTATGCAAATGAGCTGGCAGATTTCGCACATCTCTAAAGTATTGAAAGAGCCGGGCGATACAGGAAAGATGCCAGAAAGAAAATCTATATGGATATTCTGTATTATGTGTTAGCTGTTCTAATCACTCTGTTGGCTGTGTATTATGTGGAACACAATATCAGGTTCAGTTCTATTCACTGAGATTTGATACAAAAATATAAAGGGCTGTATTCAGGAAGCTAAAGAGGGGCAATTCTGGAGCAAAGCAATGGGATCGTAGGGAACAAATGAAAATTCCTATTGGGAAAATAGAGATTTTAATTCCGTTAACGTCCTCCATTGCATTGCTTCTCAATCTGATGGAGACCTCTCTGGCATACAAGGGGTTAAAAGGCCAATATTAATCAATGTGAATTCATGAAATATTCCCTTTGGTGCAATTGGTTTGCTCTAGAATTATTTCTTTTTAGGTCACTGAATAAGGTTCAAAGTGTTGGCTGCATAAAGCCAATTGTAGCTAACCAGATTTCTCATATTATGTTTTTAAAGGGATAGTAATACTCCGTTTTATCTTTATTTTATTTTGTAGGCATAAAAAAAAACATGAAGAACGATATAAGTCTTATCTCTCAAACCTTTATGGTTTGAGAGATATTCACAAGAAAAGTTTTCCCTCCTGCCCCTTTTACCTAGTGTAAGTCATCTCTTCTCAGATGTGGAATGCAGTCCATAGACCAGACAGATAACAGCAGGGGACAATCTTCTTCCTATGAGAACAATGAAATCCCTGCCCCCCTTGACACGTTTTTCAGGTTTTTCCCTTATCTTAATTGAAGATTGTCCCTCTCTGCAATCTACCTGGGCACCTCCCTTCTGCTCTGGCTGAACAGTGTTACATCAGTAAAAGGGGCGGGAGGGGGATACTTTGTCATTGAATTACTCTTGAACTACAACTCTGACAGAATTGAAATAACACTCTCCAAAGTCCAAATACTATGATGATTAATTAGAGCTGTTTTTATTATGAAACATTACTATCCCTTTAAAGGGATATTAATGTTTTATTTTTACAGTAATGTTGAGTCTTCTAGATACATTTGTATACCAATCTGTAGCTTCATAAGAATGTATACATTTGCCATTTTACTTTCATTGTATAATAAAGTGTCCCCCCTCTCCTCCCCTTTTACTTACATGAAGCCTTCTCCCCTCTGATCTGGAATCTGGTCATCAGACCAGATAGATCTGAGCAAGGGACAGTCTTCTTTCCTTCGGTATAAGGAAAACCCTGCCCCCTTGACGAAGGTTACCAGGTTTTTCCCTTTTGCTGAAAGAAGATTTTCCCTCATTGCAATCTGTCCGGACGGCTTGCTGAGACTGCTTCATGTAAGTAAAAGGGGCAGGAGGGGGAAACTTTATTATACAGTAAAATGACAAACGTATGCATTGTTATAAAGCTATATATATATATATATATACACACACATTGAAGACTCTATCATACTGTAATAAAGGTTACTATCCCTATAAATCAGTATACAAATATATCCAACAATTATATCAAATAAATGTAACTGAGAAATTCTCATCTCTATAGAGACTTGTTGCGGACAACAGGTGGGCTTGAGGCCAAAGCCTGTAAAGCACAAATCCTCATCGTGTTGCCTCGGCCATACCTCCCTTTATTCTTAGTGTTACACCTGAACCCAAGCAATGTGTACCCCTCTGGCACTGAAAGGGTTAACCTCTTTGGTGCTAGAGAGCTTCCAGTGTAATTGTGTCACAATGTTTTGGAGACCTTTCTAGCGTCCAAGGGGTTAATCTACTCTTTTCAGCCCCAGTTTAGAATATTTAAGTTGTTGCACCTTTTTTAAGACACGAGGGCCAAGTTTTACCCCATTGAAGGGAATCTGGCTGACTGTGGCTGATCTATACCTCTGGAAGTATAAACCTTTGGATGTTAGAAAGGACTCCTTATATTGCTTCTTAAACCATAATAGAAAGAAAAGAGAGAGTTTGCAATCACCAGGTTAAAATTCACCTTTTATTAGGTTTTATGCTTACACAGCACAGTGTTCACAAGGGGTAGGTGGCGTTCCCAGTAGCAAGCCGCCAGCTGTTTCATGCCTTTCCGGTACTTGGTCAAGGGAACGCCACCTACCCAGTGTGAACACTGTGCTGTGTAAGCATGAAGCCTTATAAAAGGTGAATTGTAACCCGGCGAGTTTTGTTGTTTATTGTTTGACGATACATTGGAGTTTGAGCACTGAGAACCTTCTGAATTATATGCCCTAAACACGAACATGGCTGGCACTTAAAGGGTTAGTAATGTCTGATTATAATTTCATGTTATACTGTAGATATAAGGTTTTAAAGTTCCCCCCTCCCTCCCCTTGCACTGACGTCAGCGCTTTGCTGACAGAAGAAGATCCTGGTCCTGTGACCAGCTGGCGGCTCTTCAGCAGAGCCGAAACAGCGCTATCTAAAAATAAATACTTAATTGGAACAAAGTGTGCTTGCAAACCAGGGACACTTTGTAGACCATTCCAATGAAGTAATTCTTTTTTGGATAGAGCTATTTTGACTCTGCTGAAAAGGCGCCATTGAGTCGCAGGACTCGAATATCCTTCTGTCGGCTTTACAGCTGACATCAGTGAAAGGAGGGGGGGGGCTTTAAAACATTCTATCTCTCAAACTATAACTGTTTGAAAGACAAGACTTGCTCCAAATATTTTATTTGTTTTTTATATCTGTAATATAACATGAAATTATAATCCAACATTACTAACCCTTTAAGGACCATGGAGCATTTTTTTTTTTTTTTTAATTCCGATTCAGGGCTCACCAAACAGTGTGCAGCCGCGCGGGGAGACCTGAAATCCATGATATGCCAGGATCGTCACTGGTCCTTTAGGGAAGTTTTCCCATGATGGTCTTGGCAAGTCATGGGTCTTTAAAGGGTTAAAGTATCAAAGAATATTGCGCCAGTATCTCCAAATCACATAGGGCATAAGGTTTTTGTAACCAGACCGTTCCTTTTGGAGATACATAATTTCGTCATAAATGTGGGAATCTTCTTTTATTTTTTATGTTTATGTTCAAACTAGTGACTGTTTTCTAGCAATGAAATTGTATAGAAAAAAAAAAAGATATATTTTGGCTGTGTTTTACATGAACATTTACTTTGTTTTACATACCCTTTAGAAGTAATTTGTCTTTTTGTACAAACAGCTGATCAAACGCAGTGAATAAGCAGACTCTTGAAGTTTGTGTGATTCCATTGAGATACCTTTGAAATCAACAGTAGAAATTCAAAAGGGCCACAATGAATTGTCAGACTAAAGATGCTGCAAGCTACATTGACATGCACTGAGTAAATCGCCCCTTGTTAAGCCGTTCCTAAGATACAATGGGACTTGCAAATAAAAATGGGCTGTTATGGAGCAAATGTCCTGTACTTGCCATTGATTTTAAGGGGGTTTTAACACCTTGAATGCTAAAGAAAGTTTTCCAACGCAGTTCAAAGCAGTTTGTTGGGGACTTCTCTAGCAATCAAGGGTTTAAAAGACCCATTTAAAGTGATACTAATGTTTCACAAAAAAAAAGCATCTCTGATTAATCTTCCTAGTATTTGGGTCATGGAGAATGTTATTTTTTTTTATTTATTTATTTTTTTTCTCTTTTAAAAGCTTTATTGAATAAAGTGTAAATTACATACATAAATCATCGGAGAAAAAGACTTCAGAAGTGGATCCTAGGACCCAAAAGCAAGAAAAAGAAAATAACATAACTTGTAAGAGAAGAACAACATTACAAGAAAATTTGATGTCAAGAACATTTGCAAGTTTTGGTAATACAGCAGTAGTGCATATAAAGACTTAAGCAAGGAAAATTAGAGAGGATAAAGAGGATGGAAAGTGAGAAATATAAGTATGAAGTGAGAAGAATAAACAAGGCAAAGAATAGGGAAGAGAAGAAGGGGTATGTGGCGGCAGGCAGCAACCGTGGCAAACCTCAGCGAATAGTCAAAGTATCCAAGATGGATACAAGAGAGAGCAGGTGATAATTGAGACATTCTCCAAAAGGAGAACCACCAACGAAGGAGAGTGTTATTTCAATACTGTCAGAGTTATAGTTCAAGGGTAATTGAATGATAAAGGATCCCCTTCCCACCCCTTTTACCTAGTGTAAGCCACCTCCCCTCAGATGTGGAATCTGGTCTCTTGACTGGACAGCTCACAGCAAGGGACAATCTTCTTACTGTGAGCAGAAGGAAATCACTGCACCCTTAACAGGTTTTTCCTTATGCTCACTGAAGATTGTCCCTCTCTGTGATTTATCCGTACAGTCTCGCTGCTCTGAGGTGAGCAGTGTTACATCAGAAAAAGGGGCGGAAGGGGGATAGGTTATCATTCAATTACTCTTGAACTACAGCTCTGACAGTATTGAAATAGCACTCTCCATGGCTTGAATACTAGGAGGATTAATTGGAGCTGTTTTTTTGTGAAACATTACTATCTTTATAAATGAATTATATTTGTTTCCTTTGATGCACTTGGTTCGCTCCTGACTTGCCTACACTTTGCTTTTATACATAATAACCAGTTACCAAACTCACGCTGTTTTCTCGTGTGTTAAAACTGTTGACATAAAGTTACTCATGTCAATTTACTGTAAGACACCAACTTGCCTAGGTGCATGCGATTCATACAGCAGATTAGTATAAACACTCCGTCATTGCTATAGTGATTGGTCCATAGTTAAACTGCAACATTTCACTATCCTGATTGTTTCTTTATATTGTCTGGTAAAAAATTATATTTCATCTGCAAATGAACGTAGAATGATAGGTGGATATTATTTGTATTGGCCAGATATGGGCTTCAGCCTCAAAACGTACATGCTAATTATATATGTGCATGTCAAAACTGGCTCCAAATAGTGGATGTCATTTGTTCACCTCTAAATTGTATACACACCAACACCTGCTCTTTACATTTCTGTGGTGCAGTGGCAGTATTTCCTCTTAAATTGCTTTATAAGTATATGCAGATGCCTAGAAACACTGTATTGCTATATCACCCTCTAATGTTTTGCAGGGGTAGGCAACTTGAAGAACAATAGACTGTGAGAGAATGCTCCTATGATTGTAAAATGTGTTAGTTGGTCCTCCTCCTCACCACCTTATATTGCTTTATAGTTTTTCAGCATCGAAGTGACAGGTATAATATAGTTTTCAATATACCAATCAATTGTGCAGCTCTCGGTTTTGTTGTTTTCAATCTGAAACCCCTCCACTGTAGTTGGACTATAGTACCATCAGCATACCTGGGAACTTTCTATTGTTGTCTCCTGCTGCCATGGGTGGTGTGAAGAATGACGCGTATCATGTCAAAAAGGGGCGGGTCTTAACGCGAGTGCCGGGGGAGGGCTTAAAAGAAGGCTGAGGGGAAGGAGCTACACCGGGGGAAAAATTGGAAGTGGGTAGAGTTTCAATAGAAACTTCCCATATCCGGAGGACTCGGCCTCTGCCCCGGAGACACGGTAAAGCAGTGTCAGAACCGGTGTCTCCAGGGCAAATCCGGAAAGTTCCCAAGTATGACCATCAGAGCTCAAAATTTCCACTCACCACTAGCCAATGACGAGTGAAAATTTAGCCCTGGTGAGTAGACATTCAGCCCTGGTGGGTATGTTATGGCTTGCAGTGGTGAGTAACTTTTCAGGTCTGGCTAGTAGCAAAGGACTAACAATTTTAAGCCCTGGTACCATCATACTCAGCTAACCATTGGTTTGATAATGGTTGTACCCCTGTAGCAGCTGGGGTACCTCTGTTTTTCACCCCTGATGTAGAGGGTAATGATGATTTAATATAAAATTACATACATGCAGTTAGATACTTGTTGCAGAGAGCTGATCTTTATTCATGGGCCATCTGCATGACAGGATCCTCCTGATAGAGAGCTGGTATTTGTGCAGTTGCCACCACAATGTGGTCTCCAGGTGTGTGCAAACAAGGACAGGTACAAAGGGCCTTATTCATAGCATAGTAAGTGATTTACATACTCTGCAAGTATATGAATAGTAAAGTAAGATTGCCTGTATTGTTTTCTTCACTTTTATGTCCCTAATATTGAGGTTCCAGAGAGCTTTCTGACAGTTGCTGTGAAAGCAAGGCTTTCAATACAGTGTACGAAATATACAATGTAAAAAATAATATACAGCATACAGAGCACTCTTTGCTGTATGGTAGTGTTACATTGTATCACTGCCCTGCTTTGGAGGTCAAATGACTCCTTGGGAACAGAGATACAGGTAGGCGAATATGAAGAAAACCTAAATAATAAAGGAAAGGCAATTTGAGTTTACACATCATGCACTTGCAGAATATGCAAAGTCAAAATAAAGGGTTTTATTGTCTATTTAAACAAGATAATTAAGTGAATTCACGGAGCATACAAACCGAAACTTCCCATTAATATCAATGCAGCTTCTATCCCTTTGATTGCTAGAAAGGTGTCTGGTACTGAATGGATTAAAACCCCAATTAAACTGGAAATCTCAGGAATTTTCATTTCTCTATCATCCAATATGACATACAGGTATCATGGGGAGGCACCTCCCCCCTCCCATTAGGATGGAACATTTCAAAGACAAGGTCTTGGAAGTGGAGCCTTCCCTACTCCTTATCAGGCTACCCTAGCCCCGCTCACCCAGTTTGACATATTCCACTACAGAGTGAAGGCTAGGAACTGTATTCCTAAGTTTTTAGATTACAATATTAATATATTCTTTGGAGAAGGTGCTAGATGGTAATCTAGTCTCTCAAGTGCCTCTTCTCACAAGAGCTAAATTCTGCAAGAATCCAAGTATAGATATTTTCAGGGAAATTCACTGGCGCTTTCAACTCCCAGGGTGTTGCAACTGCTAAGATATTTCTTCCCCACAACCAAAAAGTAGATATTATCACTTTAAAATTTGAGTTTGGCGCTTGTGGACTCCACACAGCCTTGAAATTAGACTCTTATGGCCTGCAGGAAGTGGCAACTGACCAAAAACTGGAAGTTGCCACTTCCTGCAGGCCATAAGAGTCTCACTTCAATGCTGTGTGGAGTCCACAAGCGCCAAACTCAAATTTTAAAGTGACAAGGTTACGGTATTATTTTATATCTTAGATATGGGGTGCCACAATTCCCCCATTAGGTGGGTTACCATTCCTGGCTTCCCCTGTAGGATTGTCCAGAAGGCAGGAGCCGTTGTAGTGGGAATTTCAGGAATTTTCATTTGTCCCCTATGGTGTAGTTGGTACACTGTAGAACGGCAACTGTGCACACAAAAGTGAGGCAGTTATGAGGCAAACTAACTGCTCCGTAGGAGACAAAGAAAAAGTAAAAATTAAAAATGTATGGGTGAAAGAAGTGTTACTGAGAGCTGCAGCAGTTCTGCCACTGGTGTGAAGTCCTTTGTATCTGTAAATAAATGGATGCTTTTTAGGCTTTGAGTCTAGAATAGATAGAGGAGGGGAAGGAATGAAAAGAGGAGTCAGGAGAAACAGGACAACTTACAGGCATGATGTTTCATATAAGCCATTCATATGGAGTGGGTTAACATGATGCGTTATCTAAATGTAGTAAAGGAAATACTATGGTAAGTAGATTATTCTTGTTAAGGTGCCATTTGGCAGTGACCAACAATATGAAGAGGCTTCCTGTGTAAAGTCAGGATAACAAGTGTGTGTGGGCTAGTGCACCATGCCTTTTATTAATTATAGTACCTTTATCCTTGTTGTAATAATAATGGTGCACCACCTAAAAGGCTGATATGGATATGCCAAACAAAGAAAAAGTAGGAAAAATATCCTTAATGGGACAGTAATATCCCATAAAATAGTTTTGTAGAGGTTAAAAAAATTAAAGTATATGCCACAAATCCTCCCTCTCAAACCGATATGGTTTGAGAGATATTCGCTTTCAAAGTTCCCCCTCCCTCCCCTTCTCCTGATGTCATCTGTAAAGTACAATCAGATGTGGAGAACAGAAGGATCAGAGGGCCCTGCTCGTGACATCTTACATATAGGATTTCACAAAAGAATAAAGTTTTCCGTTCCTTTAAAGCCCTTGGTGTTGTCAGCTTGGGACATGTAATGGTATAAATCTCCCTAAAAGTAATGGTACAGTTGGACGGCTGTACCAAGCACTGGGTGTTTTGGGAACCCTGCAACTCACCTGATGCTGACAAAAAATTTCCATCTGTAAATGCGTTCCTTTAACCCAGTGGTTCTCACCTCCTGTCCTCAGGACCCACTAACAGGCCAGGATTTGATGATTTCCTTGTTAGAGCACAGGTGAGTTAATCAATGTGAATGAGCCTCTGATCACATGATTTCCTTGTTAGAGCACAGGTGAGTTAATCAATGTGAATGAGCCTCTGATCACATGATTTCCTTGTTAGAGCACAGGTGAGTTAATCAATGTGAATGAGCCTCTGATCACATGATTTCCTTGTTAGAGCACAGGTGAGTTAATCATTGTGAATGAGCCTCTGATCACCACACCTGTGCTGTAGCAGAGAAATCCCTACGTCCTGGCCTGTTAGTGGGTCCTGAGGGCAGGAGTTGAGAAACACTGCACCCCTAACATATTTAATGTAATGTATCAAGGGCATAATGCTACAATATACAGATATACAGTTATTATTAGGTCTTATAATCATAATAACAAAACTAAACATATTGTACGTATTCATTTCTATAAATATTTAGAGGTTGATTTTTGTTAGTCTTTATAGAAAACATGGGGCACCCTAAGCTGATGTTCGTGGCATACCAAAGTGCCACGACACCCTGGTTCAGAGTCACTGATCTAAAGTTACCGGGCTTCTAGAATAAAACAAGATAAAATGAACATACATATTTAGTAAAATAATCTGGGTCCAATATTATTTAGGACAGCACTGGGCATCGCAAGGCCTCCCAGTTTCTCCTGGACTACAAACCCCATGTTGGGATATATAGTCAAGCAGCTGGAGGGCCTGACATTGCCCTTCCCTGGTTTAGGATTTCAGCTGAATCTTTGAGTGTTTGTTAATTTCACTTTGGCTGAATTGTTTGGATTTGCTCAGCTGAATCCTGATGTAGTACAGGCATGCATAATAATGATGGGTTGGAGCTCAGTTACTCTGGATTGGGATCAAGCTTCAGAATCACACCTCCCAACTGATTCCCTAAAGTAGTGATCTGACCTTTCACCTACTCCTCTTAG
Source organism: Rhinophrynus dorsalis (assembly GCA_037306005.1). Classification (NCBI taxonomy): domain Eukaryota; kingdom Metazoa; phylum Chordata; class Amphibia; order Anura; family Rhinophrynidae; genus Rhinophrynus; species Rhinophrynus dorsalis. The sequence continues at coordinate 24,705,612 of CM074728.1, forward strand.
CAACTGAACTTCCCTCAAGCCTTTGTGCCTCTTTCAAAACGTGGAGTCATTACTGGACCAATCAGCTGCACCATAGTGGAGAAAACTAAAATCCCCTTGATTTTACCCTTTGAGTGCCAGAGAAGTACGCAACGCAATGCTTTGCAATGCGTTGATTACCCCTCTGGCACACAAAGGGTTAAATGGAGCTTTTAAAGCATTTGCAGTGTGTTTGAGACCTTGTTAGGATTCCTAGCTCCATTTAAATAGTTGGGAATTTTGGGACATTTTATGTAACCGCTGTGGTGCAGTTGATTTTGCCCAGAATCATTTCATTTTCTTTTTTCAGCACGAGGCCCTTAATTCTTTGAGTGCCAGAGGGGTACGCAACGCATTGCTTTGCAATGCGTTGCGTACCCCTCTGGCACTCAAAGGGTTAAAGGAGTGCAGGGGGGGGGGTGTACATTTACTTCCCTCTGGATTAATCAATTTATTTTCAAGTTAATAAGTATTCAGTCTGTTTCATTAGTATTTGACAAGACTGTAACCCTTAACTCTTTAAGTGCCAGAGAGGTATCTAATGTATACCTCTCTGGCACTCAAAGTTTTAAATAACAAGAAGGGCGTGCAGCGTATTTCTTACCAATGCACTGCACACCCCTCTGGCACTTGAAGGGTTAAAACAGGGATCTGATATCCATTCATTCTATTTCTTGAACAGGAGTGGATAACGTTTGCTTTTGTGTATGCACACACAATGCCTACTTCATTTTTAAAGTAACCACAAGTTAACATTTTTGAAAGATGTCTAGCTACTTTAATTTCCTGCATCTTCACCTATCACCACTGCAACTACATAGTAGCATAGATTATGAGACTGTAAAATTACATTTGCCCATCAAGTTGAACCATTGCCCTATCATCTTTTGTTCATCCAGTTCTTAAAAAAGACATTGTTGAACTGGAAAAGGTGCAGAGACGTGCAACAAAACTGGTAAAGGGATTGGAGAATCTGCGTTATAAAGAGCGACTAGCCAAACTGGGTTTGTTTACATTAGAGAAGAGATGTCTAAGGGGTGATATGATTACAAAGAACTAGCCAATTCATTATTTTTGCAAAGAGCTGAAATGAGAAAAAGAGATCATCCATTAAGACCAAAGGAAAGGTGCTTATGAATAAAACAATGGAAGGGATTTTTACAGTAAGGGTTGTAAAGCTATGGAATTCTTTGCCTCTGGATTTTGTGCTTGCAGATTCTGTAACTGCTTTAAAAAATGCAATGTATACCTGTCTAGCACATAACAATATTGAGAATTATGACAAATGGCTTCAGTGCAGATAGGTTGTTGATTCAGGGAACTATGTGACTACCATTTGGAGTCAGGAAGGAATTTCTTTACCCAATCGCGGCTAAATTGGAAATGGCTTCAGTTTTTTGTTTTGCATTCCTCTGGATCAACAGGGGTGATTTGTTTCATGGGATGGACTTGATGGACACACACCTTTTTTTCAGCCTTGTCAACTATGTTATATTACAGAAGAAGGCAAATTGAAGCCATTTCCAGTTAAACCCCAGTTGGTTAAAATATTCTTTCTTGACTTCAAAAGGCAATTATATATCTCTCTGCATCAACATCATATCTACACTGAAATTGTAATCTTTAGAAATCCTTTCTAAGACATCATCTAGTAAATGAAGTACAATTTAAGTGACAGTTCTTAAAAAAAGATGTTATTGAACTGAAAAAAGCACAGGGATATGAAATAAAACTGATAAACGTCCCTTCCCCAGGGTGGCAGGGGGTGGAATACACCTGTACACCAGCGAATCACAACAGGGCAGTGATTTTGACAGGTGTGACCGGGGGAGCAAAGCCCCACAGCCACTACTGTCAAAATCACTGCAGCAGTTCCCAGACGTGCACCAAAAATGAAGACAGAGTGCCGAATCCCCAGCAGTTCCATTGGTTATAGAGATCAGCCAAACTGTGTTTGTTGACAGTAGAGATTTCTGATGGATGATGTGATTATCATTTTGCGCATGTATTTGAACTCGGTACAGAGAGCTCTGGGGAACTATATGCACTAAAATCCGGGGTCATCCAGTGAGACTAGAGGAAAGGCATTTTTGACTAAAACAAAGGCTGTGTTTGTTTTTTTAAAACAGTAAATGCGGTAAGGTTGTGGAATTCTTTGCCTTAGGAGGCTGTGTGTGCAGATACTGTAGTTGCTTTCAGAAATGTATTTGATACCTTTCCCACCCAGAACAGTTTTGAGAATTATGACAGATGGTTTCAATGCGCATAGGATGTTGCTCCAAGAAGATATCAGACTGCATTTTGGAAACAGGAAGGGTATATATATATTTTGGGCTTCATTGTAAATAGCTTCAATGGGTATTTCCTTTGGCTCAACAAAGGTAATATGGCAAAGGCTGAACTTGATATCTTTTTTTCGGTGTCATCTACTATGTTACTGCATTATGTCATTATCCTATATAATCGCTAAATGCATGTTTGTCAGAAGCTGTCATGTGCACTACAGTCGGCTGCATGCGCTGCAGTCATGCACAGTACAGACTGCTCGCTCCGCAGCTGATAACGAATTCAGACCGTAGTCTCTACTGTGCATGACTGCACCACGGCCTTTGCTGAGTGGCACTGTGGCCTGTGTACATGGGCTCTTCAACTAGTTCTCAATATTCTGATGTAAAAAGGTATCCAATTATTTTATGAAACCATCTACACTGTCTGCGAACACAGCCTTCCAAGGCAAAGAATTCCCTCATTTTACCCATTTTTATTTATTTATTTTGCTCCGCTCTTGGAGCAAAGAGTTCCAGTTTTCTTTTTTCCATGCCCAGAGTTGGGAGGTAACGGCAGGGCAGGGCATCATGCAGGAAGTTGATTGCTGTTCAGTGTCTGATTTCTCTAAGAAGTGGACCATGCTTTCTATACCGGTAGTACAAGGGGATGGGATTTGAGATACAGGAGTCTGGAGAGCAGGAATTCTCAAGTCCACCTCTGTGAATGCTACAGGACTACTTAAATATTGAATGGCCAACTAATTTGAACAGAAAAAAAATTCATAGTGGTCATTTGGATTTTCTGGGCATAATAAGGTAAGTGGGAGTTTATTATCATGATGACTGGTGAGATGGCTCTGTTGGTTAAGGCACCAGCTGTAGAATCTTCAAATTGGAAGGCCACAGGTTCTAGTCCTGGCAAGGTCAGCTCAGCCTTTCACCCTATTGAGTTAGATAAAATGAGTCCAGGACATTCTTGAAAATGAGAAACAATCTCAATGTATTCTTCCTGATAAAATACTTGCACAAAAACCCCCCCCCCAAAAAAACCTTCCTGCAAAGGAACACTGAAAAGTCATAATAATAACCCCCCACTTTATTTGGACAGAACTTCCTAGTGACCACTGAAACAATTCTGCATTGATTGTTTCTCTGAAATGAATCTCTGATTGAAGTGGATATCGTGCCCATTGAAACAGACACGATTCTTGTTGCAGGACCCTATGCTCCTCCTACTGAAGGTTTTTTTAACCCTTTGACTGCCAGAAGGGTGTGCAATGCATTGCCATACCTGGGAACTTCCAAGTGAGGTCTGCCTGGAGGGGAGTCCTCTGGTGCAGAAGGGGGTGATAATAATGACGTGAATCTCGTCAAAAAGGGGTGGGGCTTGATGTGGGTTTAGGGGGCAGGGCTTAAAGGTGACACACAGAAGGCTGGGGAAGGAGGAACACCGGGAGAAACAGCAGATGTGGCAGAGTTTCAATAGAAATTCCCCACATCCGGAGGAATCAGCCTCTGCCCCAGAGACCCGGTAAAGCTCTGTCAAAACCGGTGTCTCCGCGGCAAATCCTGAGAGTTCCCAGGTATGTGCATTGCATACCCCTCTGACTCTCAAAGGGTTAAGAAAACCTGCAAAAAGAAGCATCTCTCTCTCCATGGATACCATTTTCAGGATTAATTTTAGAGAACTTATCCAAACAGAATTGATTTGTTATGGCTGTTTTTCTGCCCAGATTAAAGGAAGTGGGGTTTATTATTAAGAAGGTATGTCCTTTTATTTTGGGGTTTACAGCCCTTGTAGGTAAATGGTGGTTTTTGGGTTTGTAGAGAAGGCATCTATCACTGAGATATGCTAAATTGAAGATGCTGTGGCTATGAGTGGAAAGCAGATCTACAGCAAGGTGTTCTCTCTGGTACGCATTATTGCCATACCTGGGAACTTTCAAAATGAGCTGACCCTGAGATTGTGTAAATATTAACCCTTAAATTTCCCACAATATAGATTATCCACGATCTATCCCTCATTGCTGTAATTGAGAGTCGCTCCATTCAGCATTCACGGAGACATTAATATACAACAACTTACAGAGATCACTGCATGAACACACACAAATCAAGAAGGACTTCTCCCTCTGCCTTTCTGGTACAAGTGGCACCAGTTTAGAGACTAAAGAAGCATTTAACTGGAGCAGAATATATAACAGGGAGAACTGAACTCTCTCACCCTGAGATTTTGGCTCTTCACCCTGAGACCCTGAGATTTGGGCCAAAACCCTGAGTCTCAGGGTCAAACCCTGAGAGTTCCCAGGTATGATTATTGCTGGGAGTAATGTGTTTTATTTTTGGGCACGTAATCTTCTTGGGATTGATGGGATTACAGGTTAAGATGTAGTAATTGGTTTACTGCATTAGAGATCCAGAATGCTAAGCAATTATCAGGCATAAGTATTTTTGCAGTCCCGTCACATGCAAAAGTCTGGGGCATTATATTCAAAAGAAATGTCTAGATCAAACCATATGCACCACAGGAGTCAAAGTAACATTATGTACAGAACAAAGGCCTTTGTTATTCCAGTATAAATACAAAGATATAAAGTACTCCTTTAAATCCTGCAGTGAAACTACACAGTACAAATAGGGAGTTCAGCTCCCACCACTGGTTTGGGGTCCCGGTCAATAAGGCATACAAATGCTGTCTTAAATCAAATTAAAGAAAAAAATGATCACTCCTAGATACCAGAGAATAAGAATGTGAATTAAAACATCATGTCTATAAGCATCATATTAAAATAGGGATTCATCTGGCAAGGAGATGGAGATGATAACGGATACATGCAATAGAACTTCTGAGCAGCTGATTGGTTCACTTTGATCAATTCGTTTAATGTGTTGAACACTTATTCATGATGTTGGAGTTCAGTATTGCCAGTATATATGTACTTAAAAAGACCAATCAGAACCCGGGATGTAGAGCAACCAGAGTGACATTGTAGTGGATATAACAGAAGCATGCACTTGATTGGCTGTGTCTCTCCATGGTGATGTCTGTTTACAGAGACTCTTTGCTGCTCCATTTCCACCAGGGCAGACAGTCCTGCCATAGTTCCATACACACCTCCTGTCCCCATGGCAAGAGAAACATGCAGTAGCTCCAATATATTCTTGTGACCGTTCATAGCCCTGCCAGTGCCGATCGGGGAGGGAAATAACGCAATTTGCGTCATAAAAGGGGTGGGGCTTAGTCTTGAAGGGGGCGGGACAAAAAAAGGGCTGGAAGTGGGAGGAACCGGGTCGGGATGGAGAACAAGCAGGCAGAATTTCTACCGGAACTCTGCCCACCCGGAGACCCGGTAATTCACTGTGAGATCCAGAGTCTCCGGGGCAAATCCGGAGAGTTCCCAGGTATGTTCATATCCTCATCCTCTGCTATTTGGGAGTGAGCAGATACAGTTCTCCTTGCCCTGCATACAAAAAGGGTCTCCAGCACATTGCTTTGCAATGCTTTATAATCCTAACATTCAAGTGGTTAAAGCTCTTTAAATCAATTGTAATTTGGGGGTTTTGTTTTTCCCCTTTGGTGCAGAATTTCTCCACTTGTCATTTTAACATGTAGCTCTATGTTTAATAACTTACTTTTCAGTAGTTCAAGAGATATTGAAGCTTAAATGATGCCCCCTCCCATCCCTTCTGGCTGCTTCACGCTGCCTGTGAGTGTGGTCCGGATGGAAAGAGGTGGGGGACAAACTTCAGTATGCAAAAGGAAAATCCTGCCCCCCTTCGTCAAGGGGGGGGGGGGCAGGCAGGGTTTTCCTTATACTTACTCACTGAAGTTTGTCCCTTGCTACATCCGTCCAATCCAAGGACTGAATTGCGGATTCAGTGGGAGATGGCTAGAAGGGGCGGGAGGGGGTCATTTAAAGGGATAATAATGTTTAATAATAGAAGCAGCTCCAGTTAATCATCATAGTATTTGGACTTTGGAGAGTGTTATTTCAATACTGTCAGAGTTGTAGTACAAGAGTAATTCAATGACAAAGTATCCCCCTCCCGCCCCCTTTACTGATGTAACACTGATCAGCCAGAGCCGAAGGGAGGTGCCCAGGTAGACTGCAGAGAAGGACAATCTTCAATTAAGATAAGGGAAAAACCTGAAAAACTTGTCAAGGGGGGCAGGGCTTTCATTGTTTTCATAGGAAGAAGATTGTCCCCTGCTATTATCTGTCTGATCTATGGACTGGACTCCACAACTGAGAAGTGATGGGTTACACTAGGTAAAAGGGGTGGGAGGGGAAACTTTGCTTGTGAATATCTCTCAAACTATAAATATTTGAGAGATAAGACTTCTATTGTTCTTCGTGGTTTTTTAATGCCTACAAAATAAAATAAAGATAAAATGAAGTATTACTATCCCTTTAAGCTTCAGTATCTTTTGAACTACTGAACAGTAAGTTATTCAACTGAGTGCTACATGTTATAAAACCATTGTAGAAGACTCGGAACCCAACTTTATTATAGACATTACTATCCCTGAGGTGAAATAACTGCACCTATATGAGACAAATGAAATTATTATTATTATTTTTTTTTTTTTTTTTTTTTGTGAAAGTATGTACCAGGAAGAATACATTGAGATTGTCTCTCATTTTCAAGTATGTCCTGGACTCATTTTATCTACCTTAGAAAGGTGAAAGACTGAGCTGACCTTGCTGGGACTAGAACCTGCAACCTCACCGTCTGAACAGATTCTACAGCTGGTGCCTTAACCAACTTAGCCATCTCTCCCTCTTAATTTCAAATGGAGCATTTAACCCTTAACTGTTTGAGTACCAGAGTTGCTCTTAAAGGGTTAAATGCTAGAGAGGTCACCAAATCATACCCCATTTAACATAACAATATTTTGATAGCCTTAAAGGGATAGTAATACTTCGTTTTATCTTTATTTTATTTTGTAGGCATTAAAAATACATGAAGAACGATATAAGTCTAATCTCTCAAACCTTTATGGTTTAAGAGATATTCACAAGCAAAGTATCCCCCCCCCTGCTCAGCCAGATCAGAAGGGAGGTGCCCAGGTAGACTGCAGAGAGGGACAATCTTCAATTAAGATAAGGGAAAAAGCTGAAAAACTTGTCAAGGGGGGGAAGGGCTTTCATTGTTCTCATACAAAGAAGATTGTCCCCTGCTGTTATCTGTCTGGTCTTACAACCAGATCCACATCTGAGAAGAGATGGCTTACACTAGGAAAAAGGGGCGGGAGGGGAAACTTTGCTTGTGAATATCTCTTAACCATAAAGGTTTGAGAAATAAGACATATCGTTCTTCATGTTTTTTTAATGCCTACAAAATAAAACAAAGATAAAACAAAGTATTACTATCCCTTTAATTGTTAGTTCTCAGCAAGATCAGCTTCAGTGTGTAATGTATAACTGTAAAGTAGACAGGATTCTGGTTTAATTGCTATTACTGGAATCCTCCTGTAACTGGTGGTTGGCTAGAATGGAGTATTGGTTGTACATGGATGTTGTGTCTAGTCAGTAGTGTGGAAACAAGCTTGATGGGAATATCAATATAGTTTTAATGAACTTGATTAATACCCAATAAAAAAACCCTTCTTAAAGAGGAAAGCACAAGTGCGTGATATGTAATTTAAATCAGTTGTGCCATATATTTCCAACACTGTAGTACTTTGGTTTTCCAGTTAGTGCATTTTAACTAAGACTAGGTTTTGTGTCAGAAAATGCCACCCATTGGAGTTTTATGCGACTTATACTGGATGCTGGAATCCTCTGCCTAGTTTCTTGTTACCTGTGACTTTTTATTACTGGTTTTGTGGCCTGGGTCAAACCACAAGAAAGAGAACTATACCTATAAGAGTCAATGATTCTTTCTTTGAGTAAAGGGCAGTAGTCATGTTTTTCAGTGTCTGTTCATATGCAGTTCCAGAGCGTCTTCTGTCGGTCATTGCACGTTATTCCCATGATATATACCGTTTAAATGGAGGATGTGTTTTGGTCATGCATCATTCTATATGCAGCTTGCATGCATTTTCTCAGCTCCGTTTTAGGCTGCATTTAGTTCGCTTTTCCCGATTGCCAAACTAATCCTTGCAGAAAGCCCTCCCATATTGCTTACATTGTTCTAAAGAATCGATAAAGATGGTGAATGATGCCATCCAGCTTTTCTTCAAACGAACGTGTCCCTATTATCTTAACATACGTTGAGATGCATCTCTGTATATGTTTTTTTGGGGGGAGTGGCGCTCTGTGTGGCATATGGGACCCTGAAGCCCCGGTTTTCCTGAGAGATGCGGTGGTTGTTTAAAAGACAGCATATCTCTCTTCTGGAGGAAAGAAAGCCATGTGCCCTTGGACATACAGCTCCTTCACAGACCACGACCAATAAAGACTCATAGGTCACCCAGAAGCTGCCCATTATTCATCATGCAGACAGGGAACTGAGAGGTCCTCAAACAATAGAGATGGCTGGTGGCTGGAGCATTTGTTAGTGGGGGTTCAAGCAGGGGACTCCATGTGACTAATGGAGCTCGCCCTCCAAAAAAGGGGAAACTTTATTCATCTCTAGGACGCGTTTCTACTTATTTTGAAGGAATTAGGGACACCTTTCTTAGAAACTGTTAGTGTCCTTTTAATCCTAACCTATTTTGTTGTCCTCAAACACTGAAAAAATCTGCCTCCTTAGTGTTAGGAGACAGAAAATCTAATAGAGAAGTAAACATTTAAATGTAGTTGACTATTAAACATAGGACAAGTGGCGAGTATTCTCATTTTCCTCACTGTTGAACATCTGATCTTGCTCAAGCTTTACTATCAAATAATTACAATTAAATGAAGACCAACTCCTAAAAAAATGAAAGTGATTGAAATACCTTTAAATCACATGTACTTATAGATATCTGTAAAAATGTTTTGGTATTTGTTGGAATCATAAAAGAGAATCCTAAACTTTTTTTTAACGCATGTGTAGAATGCCCTATTTAAACACAATGCTAATTTTGTTTACTCTGTGAGAGGACAGCTAAATAAGTTACTTAGATTAGTATTCACCACTTGTATTCAGAGATTTTTTTTTTTTTTTTACAGATGCCATTAAGAAATAGAGGATTTTATGTATAAATAAATCGCCTCAATTCATTTTTAGGTGTTAGTGTGTGTTTAAAACATTCATAGAGATAAAAGTGTGCTGTTGAAACATTGTTAGTTTTTTGTAGTTGCACATTTTAAGTAAGAGTTCCAGATTGATACATTACAGATATGACAATATAAAATACCTGATATTGGTTAACGAGACACAAATGTAATAATATGTTTATCTGCTTTACTTCTTACAGAAAAGCAAAGCACAGCCAAAACTGACGATCAGTTCCCACAATGGAAGAAGTGAGAAAAACATGAAGACATTCCCTTGGTCTCTGAAGGGCTCATTGGATACAGCTTGTTATCTGTTAAGAATGAGAAGTATATCCAGTTGCCTAAATGAGCTCAGAAGGATGAGAGGGGAGTGATGATGGCAAGAAATAAAGAGCAGCGTCCCCCATCATATACCATTAGTGTTGTTGGATTGTCTGGAACCGAGAAGGATAAAGGCAACTGTGGTGTTGGAAAGTCGTGCTTGTGCAACAGATACGTGCGTCCGAAGGCTGATGAATACTATCCAGAACATACCTCTGTGCTTAGCACAATTGACTTTGGAGGGCGTGTTGTCAACAATGACCACTTTTTGTACTGGGGTGACGTAACACAAATTGGGGAGGATGGGGTAGACTGCAAACACCACATCATTGAGCAGACTGAGTTCATAGATGACCAGACTTTCCTTCCCCATCGGAGTACCAACCTCCAGCCCTACATAAAGAGAGCTGCGGCTTCAAAGCTGCAGTCAGCAGAGAAACTGATGTATATTTGCACAGACCAGCTTGGCCTGGAGCAGGACTTTGAGCAGAAGCAAATGCCTGAAGGGAAACTGACCATAGATGGTTTTGTGCTATGCATTGATGTCAGCCAAGGATGTAATCGAAAGTTTGACGATCAGCTTAAGTTTGTGAATAACCTCTATGTGCAAGTAGCAAAAGCAAAAAAGCCCATTATAATTGCAGCAACAAAGTGTGATGAGTGTGTGGACCATTATCTGAGAGAAGTCCAGGGGTTTGCATCCAACAAGAAAAACTTGCAGGTTGTAGAAACGTCAGCACGGAATAATATCAATGTTGAGACCTGTTTCACAGCACTAGTTCAAATGTTGGATAAAGCACGAGGTAAACCTAAAATAATTCCTTACTTGGAAGCCTTCAAAACACACAGGCACCTTGTTGCGTCAGCTACAGACAAATTTGAAAAGCTTATTGTGCAAACTGTGCGGGATTACCATGCAAGCTGGAAAACTATTAGTAACAAATTGAAAAACCACCCCGACTATGAAGACTACATCAACTTGGAGGGCACTGTTAAAGCTAAAAATACCTTTTCAAAACATATAGAGCAGCTTAAGCAGGAACATATTAGAAAAAGAAAAGATGAATACCTTAAAACACTACCAAGAACTCTCAATACTATACTGCCTAAACTTGAAGAGATAGAAAATCTTAACTGGGCAGAAGCTCTTCAGCTTCTAGATAAACGGCCTGATTTTAATTTGTGGTTTGTGAAGCTGGAAAAGACTCCTTGGGATCAGTCAGACCACATTGACAAAATGACTGATAGGAGGGTTCCTTTCGATCTCCTTTGCACTTTGGAAGCTGAGAGGGTCTATCAAAGCCACGTTCAACACCTGATTTCTGAGAAGAGAAGAATAGAAATGAAGGAGAAGTTCAAGAAAAACCTTGAAAAGATGCCTATTATTTCTCCAGGTCAGCCTTGGGAAGATTTGATGTGCTTTTTCCTGGATGACGAAGCCTACAAATTCATCAATGAGTCAGACCGCGTGGAAGTCTATCGCAAACACCAACGAGAAATTATTGAAAAAGCCAAAGAAGAATTTCAAGAGATGCTTTTTGAGCATTCAGAGTTGTTCTATGACTTGGATCTCAATGCCACTCCCAGCACAGACAAAATGAGTGAGATTAATGCTGTCCTTGGGGAAGAGCCAAGATACAAAGCTCTGCAGAAGCTTGCAACTGAAAGAGAATCTCTTCTTCTAAAACATATAGGATTTGTTTATCATCCTACTAAAGAAACCTGCCTTAGTGGCCAAAACTGCATGGACATTAAAGTGGAACAGGTACTTGCCAATAGTCTATTGCAGTCAAATCTTAGTCGGTTAAATTTATACCAAGACAGTACCAGCCTTGATAGAGTTAACCTTCTCATTCTTGGCAAAGATAGTCTTGCACAAGAGATGACTAACGAAATAAGGACGCAGTCAACGGATGATGAATTTGCATTGGATGGAAAAATATATGAATTAGACTTGAGAGCTGTAGATGCAAATTCCCCATATCTTTTAAGTCAATTATGGACCTCTGGTTTTAAACCTCATGGTTGTTTCTGTGTTTTTAGCTCAATTGAGTCACTTAATTTTATTGGAGACTGCATTGGCAAGATAAGATGTGAAGCTCAGGCTAGAAGAGATAAGGATATTGCCAGCCTACCATTCACATTGATTCTGGCTAACCAGAGAGATAGTGCTAGCAAAAACCTGCCAATTTTGAGGCATCAAGGACAGCAGTTGGCAAATAAGCTCCAGTGCCCCTTTGTAGACATACCCCCAGGCACATACCCACGCAAATTTAATGAGACTCAAATAAAACAAGCGCTAAGAGGAGTACTTGAATCTGTGAAACACAATTCTGATATTGCCAGTCCAGCTCCCACAATCAAAGACCATTCTGAAGCAGATTTGAGGATTGTGATGTGCGCTATGTGTGGAGATCCCTTTAGTGTAGATGTTATTCTTTCTCCCTTTCTGGAGTCCCGCACTTGCAGTGCTGCTCAACCTGGCCAAAACAACTCTTTAATGCTTGATAAAATAATTGGGGAAAAGCGTAGGAGGATACAGATAACTATATTGTCCTACCACTCCTCCATTGGAGTAAGGAAAGATGAACTGGTTCATGGATACATCTTGGTGTATTCTGCCAGACGAAAGGCTTCTATGGGAATGCTTCGAGCTTTCCTTTCAGAAGTTCAAGACACTATTCCTGTTCAACTGGTGGCTGTCACAGACAGCCAAGCTGACTTTTTTGAGAATGAAGCCATCAAAGAATTGATGACTGAAGGAGAGCACATTGCTACTGAGATTTCAGCTAAATTCACTGCTTTATATTCTCTGTCTCAGTACCACCGTCAGACTGAGGTTTTTACTCCATTCTTCAGTGATGTTTTGGATAAGAAAACTTCTATAGAAAACTCATACTTGGCAGAAAGTAATAGGGAGGCAAGTCAAAGATGTGAAGATGTTTTTCTCCATTCACCTCGAGGGAACTCGCCTGCATACATCTGCTACCCTGATTCAGAGGATGACACTGAAGCACCCCCACCTTATAGTCCCATTGGAGATGATGTGCAGCTATTGCCAAACCGTCATTTGGACAATGAAGGGAATGAGTATCCCATACATAGCACTCCACTTAACTGTCATGACCAAGAGCGCAATCATAAAGTGCCTCCTCCAATAAGACCCAAGCCAGCTGCAGCTAAGTCCAAAGTTAATAGACTGGACCCAAACCTAGTGAAAACAATTGAAGCTGGCATCAGTAAGAACCCAAGGAAACAAGCCTCTCGTATTCCTCTGGCACACCCAGAGGATCTAGACCCTTCAGACAACTACGTAGAACCACTAGATTCTATGCTCAAACCCAAAGACTTTGCCAACGATATCTATGCCATCCCTGATGACAGTCAGAACCACCTTATTAAATTCCCCCGCTTTTTCCCCAACATACAAGGAGATGAGGAGAATGGAATTTCAGACAGAGCATCAAGAGGCCAGGCAGAAAGAAGGCCCTCAAAGTATAAGTACAAGTCAAAGACTCTGTTCAGCAAGAGCAACTCTTACTCCTACCGACGGAAACATTCCGATGCCAGTGATGAGGAAGCCCTTACCTCGATCGGAAAAGATCGTAAGCGGAAACCAAAGCACAGGCCCAGTGAGGAGGACCCGTTGCTCTCACCTGTGGACACTTGGAAGGGAGGCATTGACAACCCTGCCATCACTTCTGACCAAGAACTGGAGGAGAAAAAAGCAAAGAAAAAGGCACCCAAAGTTAAAGAAGACAAGAAGGTAGGTGCTTTTTCCTTTTCAATTGGCTGTTTACAAAGATTTTTCCAATTCCATACCTGTTGAACTGTCGTTCGGTTCATTAGAACCTTGATGTTTATATTCATTCTAGCTATAAGGCATATTCATGAGGGTAAAGTGTAACAATTCTGTGGCAAAGCAGTTGCACCTTAGGGGACAAATAAACTCTCCAAATTCCCTTTGACTTAAATGGGGCTGTTAACACCTTGAATGCTACAGAGGTCTCCATTGTATTGCAAAGCGATGACTGGTGACCATTCTGGCTTTCAAGTCGTTAAAAATCCCATTTAAGATATAAGGATTTTTCATGTCCCCTATGTTGCAGTGTGTGTTCTGCAGAATTGCTGCCATGGGCATAACTACAGGGGGTACAGTTGGGATAGGGTTCAGGCTCCAAAGGATCCTTAAGCTCAGCACTACCCTGCAGCTTCCTACAGTCAGACCTGTTTCCTGTCATAGCTGGTGTCCACTTAAATAATCACACATGGTCACTGTCAGCCAGTAGGATACAAATAGAGCTGGTGAGACCCTTTCATTATGTCTTTTTAATACTTGAGCAGTAGAAGGGGTGTGGCCAGTGCATAACAAAGCATGATTCAGTCTTGCTTCTGGAGTTATAGTAAGGTCTGTGTCTGCACACATTGTTCATATGTGCTCCAGACTATGTGGGTTGGGGTAGCAACCTCAGATTTTGTCACAGGGCCCAGTAGGTTTTAGTAGGTCCCCTGATTTCTCTTCTTTATCTTCATGAATATGCCCAACGTTCTTTGTAAGATTAATCCCCTTGGATGCTGGAGTCGTCTCCAATGCGTTGCAATGCACTAGAGAGGTCTCTAACATCCAAAGGATTAATCCATTGCGTGCCAGGGGGTACACAACACATTTAACTCTTTGAGTGCTACCTGTCTGGCGCTCAAAGAGATGAAACACATGCACTGCAACTGGACTCACATGTTTAGTAATTTGTTTAAAAAAAAAAAAAAAATTCATAGATAGGAAAAAACACTAAACTTGGCAGTTTTTTCTACTGGGATGAAAAGTATGTATGACACAGAGAGAAAGGAAGCCTGCCACTCCTTACAGAGCAAGCACATGGGAAACTGTAAAGCTGTACTCCACTTTCCTCATTAAAAGGATAGTAATACTTCATTTTCTCTTTATTTTATTTTGTAGGCATTAAAAAAACATGAAGAACGATATAAGTCTTATTTCTCAAACCTTTACGGTTTGAGAGATATTCACAAGCAAAGTTTCCCCTCCCGCCCCTTTTACCTAGTGTAAGCCATCTCTTCTCAGATGTGAAATCCAGTCCATAGACCAGACAGATAACAGCAGAGGACAATCTTCTTCCCATGAGAACAATGAAATCCCTGCCCCGCTTGACAAGTTTTTCAGGTTTTTCCCTTTTCTTAATTGAAGATGGTCCCTCTCTGCAGTCTACCTGGGCACCTCCCTTCTGATCTGGCTGAGCAGTGTTACATCAGTAAAAGGGGCAGGAGGGGGATACTTTGTCAATGAATTACTCTTGAAATATAACTCTGACAGAATTGAAATAACACTCTCCCAAGTCCAAATACTATGATGATTAATTAGAGCTGCTTTTATTATGAAACATTACTATCCCTTTAAGCCAGTGTCGGGTTGGGGACTATAAGATTTTTTGTCCCCAGCAGCTGGAGAGCCAAACGTAGACTACTCCACCTTAGAGTCTTGACACCATATGTAGAAAGATGAGCAAGTTCGAGCAGACTTACTTCATTATAGGGTACAAATTAAAATTCGCATCAATTTAAATGGGATAGCAATATGATGGATACCTAGCATTCAGAGTGTAAATATCCACTATTCCACCAGTGCAAATTTTTATTTCCTCCTGCAGTGCAGTTTGTTTGCTCTAATTGATACTCTGTAGAGCGTATATAGAACGCAGACTCAGAGCAGTTCTAGATCATACCAGCTGCATTATAGAGGGGAAATAAAACATCGCATTGTTTCTAATGGGGTGGTTTTAACCCCTTGACTGCTGGAGAGTCCTCCAAAACATTGCAGAGCAATACTTTGGAGACCTGGGTTAAAATTCCCATGAGAATGAATGGGAATTTGGGGAGTTTTTATGTGTGCCCTATGGCAGGCATGTCAGACACGTGTGCTCTTCCACAGAGAAACATTTTAAAGGGATAGTAATACTTCGTTTTAACTTTATTTTATTTTGTAGGCATTAAAAAAACATGAAGAATGATATAAGTCTTATCTCTCAAACCTTTATGGTTTATGAGATATTCACAAGCAAAGTTCCCCTCCCCTTTTTCCTAGTGTAAGCCATCTCTTCTCAGATGTGAGTCTGGTTGTATGACAGGACAGATAACAGAAGGGGACAATTTTCTTTGTATGAAAACAATGAAAGCCCTTCCCCCCTTGACAAGTTTTTCAGCTTTTTCCCTTATCTTAATTGAAGATTGTCCCTCTCTGCAGTCTACCTGGGCACCTCCCTTCTGATCTGGTTGAACAGGGGGGGGATACTTTGTTTGTGAATATCTCTTAAACCATAAAGGTTTCAGAGATAAGACTTATATCATTCTTCATGTCTTTTTAATGCCTACAAAATAAAACAAAGTTAAAATGAAGTATTCCTATCCCTTTAAATGCCGTATGGCCCAGCATCTTCCCTCCACTCTCAGCCTAGGTGCAGTTCTGGAGCAAACCAAGTGCACTATTGGGGAATAAATAAACATTCCTCAAATCCCCACTGATTTAAATGATGCTTTTAACCCATTGAATGCTAGAGAGGACTGCAGCGCATTAGACACCTGTCTAGCAATCAAAGGAGTAAAAGACCAATTTAAATCAATGCCTATTTTTATTTGCCTGTGGTGCACTGGATAAAAGAGCAATTTAAAGGGACAGTAATGTCCTCTAAAAAATGCTTAGAGTTTTGTAGAGGTTAAAAAAATAAACGATATGACACAAATCCTATCTCTCAAACCGCAATGGTTTTGAGAGATATCCTCCGCTAAGGTTCCCCTTCTCCTGATGTCAGCTGTAAAGTTGACTGAAGGAGATCCGTGTCGGCCGACATGAGGAGGCTCTTCAGCAGAACCGCAATAGCGCGATTTAAAAAGAAATACTTCTTTGGAATGGTGTAAAAAGTATGCTTACAAACCAGACACACTTTGTAGACCATTCCAAAGAAGTATTTCTTTTTAAATCATGCTGTTGTGGCTCTGCTGAAGAGACGCCTGTCGGTCCACGGACCAAGAACTCCTGCTGACGTCAGGAGAAGAGGAGATATCACTCAAACCAATAGTGGTTTGAGAGCTAGGATTTGTGTCATATTGTTTATTTTTAAACCTCTACAAAACTCTAAGCATTTTTTATGGGACCATTACTGTCCCTATAAATCAGTGCCTATTTTTATTTGCCTGTGGTGCACTGGGTTTACACCAGAATTTCCACCATTTTTGGTTAGCACATCACCTTTCATTCTCCTCAAAACAAACTGGGCCTTATTGATGAAGCTAAAGACAAAGCAGGACCACTGTGTTTAGTAATGAAAAGAGTCTGATAGACAGCCAAACCCAAACAGAGCGTAGCCCATGGAACAATGGAAGTTCTATTGGATTAGTCTGAATGAGATGAAATGATGATGAATGATGTGCAACGAGATGATGATGCAATCTGAGGCTGAAGCATTGTTGGTGAAGCCATTTATAGAAGGTGAGCTTGATGCACTAAGCAAAAAAAGAGGTGCAATTCCAGATCAAACCAACTGCTCCTAGTGTGAATAAAAATTCTGCGAATTCCCTTTGATACACATGGGGCTTTTAACACCTTGAATTCTAGCACTGTCTCCAAGTCATTGCAAAACATTGGGCATAAAAGCCCCATTTAAATCAAAGGATTTTTTAATTCCACATGGTGCAGAATTTCACCACGTTTTCTTAGCACACTGTGGTGCCCATTGTTCTTTTTGTTCTCAGAGACCTTGAAAGGTGAAGAAAAAGACTATGTGCGTGTGGTTAGGGCAGTTGGGAGACCTCCCTGGATGGGGGAGTTACAGACCTGTGGGTTGAGTAGAGACAGGTTAGGCTGACCACTTTGACACCTTCTTGTGAGAGAGTGGGTGGGGTGGGGGGAGCTAGACAAGAAACCAGTAGAACAAGACTAGGGTGTCAGACTGTGTATGTGTGGCTCGGTCACTACCAAGAGACAGAAGAACAAGTCTCTAGGTTGTCCTTATAGATACTGACATTCATAGATTCATATTAGCATGTGTGACATGGCTTCAACAGTGTTGTGAACCTTGTTTTGTGTTTGTTGTTTTAACTCTTTGAGTGCCAGAGAGCTATCCAACTCATTGCATTGCTTTGGATACCTACATGGCACTCGGAGGGTTAATTTGTATTAAGAGGAATCCGGACCCCCTCCTGATGCCCTCCAGCTAAAGATCTCCCAGTTGATTCTACTGAGAGATCAACAGAGGTGACGCAGAGGGCTCCCCTGCTTTCATCCTATCCGATCTACCAGATGGAAGTGGGCGGGATCAGGAAACCCTCTCTCACCAATGATGGAGGCTTTCCATCATTGACATGAGAGGGTTTCCCGATCCTTCCCATTTCTGCCATGGTTCTCCCGGTAGAATGGAAGAATGGGAACCCTCTTGCTTCCTTGCATCGCATCTGCTGATTTCCCTGCTGAATCGGCTGGGAGATCAGTAGCTGGGAGACGTCAGGAAGGATCCTTATGTCTGCTCTTAATACAGTTTTAATCCTTTGAGTGCCACAAAGGTGCAAGGTGTTGGATACCTCTGGCACTCAAAGGGTTAAAAAACAAAATCAAAGGTTCACAATATGAGTGTAAGTGTTTGGGTTCACCGCCTTCTCCCAAGGCAAGGAAAGTAACCTAGTAACATAGTAAATTAGGTTGAATAAAGACACAAGTCCATCAAGTTCAACCTTTGCCTCATACCCCAGTAATTTTATAGCTTTCCTGCTACCAAATAAGTTAGTGTTTATTAGACCTTCCTGATCTGCCTACTGATAAACAGTGTAACTCTATACTGTTCTGCTTAGCCAGTGGTACTTGGTTGAAGAGGCAGGGGGTGTCCTCAACCAATCAACATTTTCCAGCCACACCACCGGACCGCAAACCAGAAACACTATGAATTTTATCTATATAGGTGCACCCACATGCGGACCCTATTACCCAATGTTGAGATGCTGTGGCCCTCCCCGGAAGGAATTGTTGAGGGTGCAGCTCTTGGCGGTATTTGAGCTTGACGTGCCTGCGCTGTGTAGCAGCTGGTTTGCTCCAAAACTGCTCATCTTTTCCTTTCTTCATAATGCTATTGAAATGTATATTGTCAAGTCGAGCACAGAAAGCTCTCTTAACGAGATAGGCCGGAAGGAGAACCCCCCCCTCTTGTCACCAGTCTAATTAGATAATATATATTTAGGCTGAACTGCTGCTCCTAATTATAGAAACATCCCTCACAAATGAGAGAGATAAGGTTGTAACAGCAAGATGTATACTTTTGTACTTGGCAAAGACTAGCAGAAATAGTCTCTGTTAAACGGCTTTACTATGCTGGGAAATAATTATTTTTTCAAAACGTTTTCCGTGTTGATTTTTTTCATTTCTTTCCCCCTTTTCTCATACTATTTGTGCTTATTGTTTCATTGTCGAATTACGAGATCACTTTCTGAAAACATGGTATTTTTTGATGTTGTGCATTATGTGATTATAATTTACGTAATTCCGTTCACGTATGTATTAGTGATATAGAAATATGGTGAGAAACCATTAACTCTCCAGTGGTTGTTAGGCTTCAGCTCTTAAAGGGATAGTAATGTTTCATAATAAAAGCAGCTCTAATTAATCATCATAGTATTTGGACTTTGGAGAGTGTTATTTCAATTCTGTCAGAGTTGTAGTTCAAGAGTAATTCAATGACAAAGTATCCCCCTCCCGCCCCTTTTACTGATGTAACACTGCTCAGCCAGATCAGAACGGAGGTGCCCAGGTAGATTGCAGAGAGGGACAATCTTCAGTTAAGATCAGGGAAAAACCTGAAAAGCTTGTCAAGGGGGGCAGGGCTTTCATTGTTCTCATAGGAAGAAGATTGTCCCCTTCTGTTACCTGTCTGGTCTATGGACTGCATTCCACATCTGAGAAGAGATGGCTTAAACTAGGTAAAAGGGAGGGGGGACTTTGCTTGTGAATATCTCTCAAACCATAAAGGTTTGAGAGATAAGACATATCGTTCTTCATGGTATTTTAATGCCTACAAAATAAAATAAAGATAAAATGAAGTATTACTATCCCTTTAAAGGGATAGTAATGTTGCTATTAAAGTGTTGTTCGGAATCGTCTTTATGGTTTTTATAACATGTTGCGCTATATTTCTTTTCTTACATATTAGTAGTTTAAATGCTATTCGAGTTGAAAGGATCCCCTTCCTGCCCCTTCTGGCCACCTCGCCTTAGAACTGCAATCCGGTCGTGGGACCAGATGGATTCAGCGAGGGGCACTTTTCATTCAGTAAGTATAAGGAAACCCCTTAACGAAGGAGGGCAGGTTTTTCGTTTTGCTTACTAAAGATTGTCCCTTGCCACTCTCCATCTGGACCAGACAGAAAGGCAGTGTGACGAGGGAAGGGAGGGGGATCCTTTCAGCTTCAACATCGTTTAAACTACAAATATGTAAGTAAAGAAATATAGAGCAACATTTTATAAAAACCATAAACATTACTATCGCTTTAACAACCTGATGAAGTGAGTTGTACAACAACAGCTGGGTCGCCATTGCATGCCATCCCCTGAATCCGCCAGCAGACTTGTTGCCTGGCTTAGGGCTATGTGCATAAAGATTTGTAGAGGAATTCTGGGGCAAATATAAGTCGTATCTCTCAAACCTTTACGGTTTGAGAGATATAAGTGCTGAAAGTCTCCCTCTCCCTCCCCTTTTCCAGACGTCAGCATGTAGCTGACGTCAGGAGATCCCAGTCCCACACCAGCCAGCGGCTCTTCAGCGGAGGTGAATGAGCTCTTTCGAAGAAAAAATACTTCAGTGGAATGGTCTGCAAAGTGTTCTTGCTAACCAAGCACACTTTGTAGACCGTTCCAGTGAAGCATCTGTTTTTCGATAGCACTCATTCAGCTCTGCCGAAGAGCCGCCGAGTCAGCTGACACAGATCCACTGCTGACAGCTTTACAGCTAGTCAGCAGGAGGGGGAACTTTCAGCGCTTATATCTCTCAAACCATAAAGGTTTGAGAGATATGACTTGGCACCTTAATATTATCTTTTTAATACCTTCAATATTAGGGTTAATGTTAGACATTACTAACCCTTTAAGGACCTCAGGTGTGTGTGCGCGCAACACATTGATTAACAATACGTTGCACACCTCACTGGTCTTTAAAGGGTTAAGGACTTTAAATTGAGTTAATGGCTTCAGGCAGCCTGCTTTTGTCAGGAAAGCCAGCTTGTACCAATGTGCTTATAAGGCTGGGAAATCAGATGTAAAATATCTAGTATTTCACGATGAAGTTACAGTACCATACCTGTCATAACAAGTAAATGTGTGAGAACAAGTGACAGATCGCACGGTATTTCCTGTGTGTTAAAGGGACAGTAACGTCCCATTAAAAATTATTCTTGTGTAGTAGAGGATAAAAAAATCCTGTCTCTCAAACTGCTATGGTTTGACAGATAATCACCTGTAAAGTTTCTGTTTTCCTGCTGTCAGCTGTAAACCTAACAGCAGGAAATTCAATTCCGCTGACTCGAGGAGGCTCCTCGGCAGAGCCGCAATAGCATTATTTTAAAAGAACTAATTAATGGGAACAGTCTACAAAGTTTGCTTGCAAACCAGGGACACTTTGTAGACCTTTCCAATGAAGTAAATCTTTATAAATAACGCAGTTTTGGCTCTACTGCAGAGCCGCCTGCTGGTCCCCGGACCGGGATCTACTGCTGTCAGCTAGACCCTGACATCAGGAGAAGGGGTGGGAGGAACTTTACATATGAATTTCTCTCAAACTGTAAAGGTTTGAGAGAGAGGATTTGTGCCAAATAATTTATCTTTTAAACCTCTACAAAACAAGTAGAATTTTTTATGGGATATTAGTGTCCCTTTAACTATTTCAAGACAATAGAGCACTTTCTAATTTGAACAGTTATAATTGGTTCATAAAATATTTCTAATGGGTACCTTGATTATTGTTTTTCAGCCAGGATAGTAAAATTGTTTGCATATAGACCTCCCCCCCCCCCCCAAAAAAAAAAAAAAAAACTTTCGGTACAAACAGGTGCCTGATGGCTATTCCATCACATTTTAACATTTTTGTGATTTTAACATTTTTATAACTAAGGAATACCTCTGGAAACGAATCTGAACATGACAGAAAAATATATTCTTAATGCTGCTGTTCACTTCCTGTTGTTAATGGTCATAATCTGAACTGTGCCCCTTTCATGGCTTAGACCAGTGATTCTCAACTCCTGTCCTCAGGACCCACTAACAGGCCAGGACTTGGGGATTTCTCTGCAGGAGCACAGGTGTGGTGATCAGAGTCTCATTCACATTGATTAACTCACCTGTGCTCTAACAAGGAAATCATGTGATCAGAGCCTCATTCACACTGATTAACTCACCTGTGCTCTAACAAGAAAATCATGTGATCAGAGGCTCATTCACACTGATTAACTCACCTGTGCTCTAACAAGGAAATCATGTGATCAGAGCCTCATTCACACTGATTAACTCACCTGTGCTCTAACAAGGAAATCATGTGATCAGAGCCTCATTCACATTGATTAACTCACCTGTGCTCTAACAAGGAAATCCTGTGATCAGAGGCTCATTCACATTGATTAACTCACCTGTGCTCTAACAAGGAAATCATGTGATCAGAGCCTCATTCACACTGATTAACTCACCTGTGCTCTAACAAGGAAATCATGTGATCAGAGCCTCATTCACACTGATTAACTCACCTGTGCTCTAACAAGGAAATCCTGTGATCAGAGGCTCATTCACACTGATTAACTCACCTGTGCTCTAACAAGGAAATCATGTGATCAGAGGCTCAGTCACACTGATTAACTCACCTGTGCTCTAACAAGGAAATCCTGTGATCAGAGGCTCATTCACATTGATTAACTCACCTGTGCTCTAACAAGGAAATCATGTGATCAGAGGCTCATTCACACTGATTAACTCACCTGTGCTCTAACAAGGAAATCATCAAATACTGGCCTGTTAGTGGGTCCTGAGGACAAGAGTTGAGAACCACTGGTTTAAACAGAATATAATTTTTCAGTAATTGATAAAGGCGAAACACCCATCCATATACTGGCATTTCTAGCCTTTTCCTGAAGTGTAGAAAATTACGTTGCAGTATTTTTATTTTAATGCTAATTAAATATACAATTGCACAATCCAATATCTCTTTATGGCGTGTACAGTTCCTTCAGGAAATTGTAAGTTCTGCAAAGTAAGCAAGACTTTCCCATAACGTTATCTGAAGACAATGGGCCAAATGTATAAACACAAATTGGAGCAAACCAACTAAACTATAGGGGGCAAGCATTTACAGTACACTTATTTTAAATGGTACTTTTAACCGCTTGAATGCTAGAGACATCTTTAAGTTGTTGTTTTGCAGTGCTTTGGGGACCTCTTTAGCATTCAGAGTGTTAAATGCCCTATTTAAATCAATACGAATTTTAGTGGTTTATTTGTCCCTTATTGCACAGATGGGTTGTCCCAGAATTATCATTATTTATTTATATAGCACCAGCTAATTTTGCTGTGCTGTACAATAGGATGGCTTCACTTTAATTTTATACATAAGGCCTGTTGCATAAAAAACACACATTTAGCTTGATAGCTTTCAATGACTGATATTAATACAATTGTAGCTAGAATTGGTAGACTAAAGTGACTTTGCTAGAAACATGGTAGTAATGTGTGAAAACTCTCCCCCCTTTCTCCCCTCACCCCCCCCTCTCTCTCACCCCCCTCTCTCTCACCCCCTCTCTCTCACCCCCTCTCTCTCTCACTCTTTCTGTCTCTCCCCCTCCCACTCTCTCCCCCCTTCTCCCCTCACCCCCCCCTCTCACCCCCCTCTCTCACCCCCTCTCTCACCCCCTCTCTGTCTCACTCTTTCTGTCTCTCCCCCTCCCACTCTCTCTCTCTCGCCGTCTCCCACACTCTCTTCCCCTCCCACACACACCTTGCCAATGGTGCACAGTTAGTGAGTATGTCGTACTATTTCCCAGGCAGATTTAAAGGCCCATAATACTGAAGTATCTTTGCTAGGGTCTTGCCAAATTTTAGGAAGGTTAACCCTTTGAGTGCCACAGGGGTACTCAATGCTTTGCTTTCACCTCTGGCACTCAAAGGGTTAATTACTCAGTTGGCATGATCTTGTCTTCTTGCTTGTGGCAGTTCATAACTTGAGGCCCATTCTGATACAGTACCATATCACTCTTATGTCCTATCATGTACCTTTTTTATACTCTCTATTCCTTAACCGATGAGAAAATATCTGGCCCCTTACGTCTGTAAGATTGAACCAAGCACTTAGCTTTCATAGTATTAAAGATCTGGAGTTTCTTCTCCAGCTTCAGTCTCGTAAGACTACAGAACTGGCCTCCGAAGCCATTTAAAATTCACTTCAGGCACCTCTCTCCTACAGGCAGACTTACGTGCTGATACTAAATGTAGATTTATTTTTATTGACACGGAGGCCGGTATTTTTAAATTGATGCGAACCATGAATATAAACATATTAATAGACTGCTTTAAACATTCTAATTGTAACTCACAAGCCCTCGTCATTACTAAACAAGGCAGCAGTATTTCAACAACTATAATTCCTGCCCTGAAGGTTTATATTGCATTGCTGACCTCTGCATAGTGTAGGCTTGTCTGCATTGGGTGTGGACATTTGTCAAAATGTAACCTGTAGGTGTGACACATTTTGGTATTGTCATGACAAGACATGAGTTGGCCTTTGCAGGGCCCTGATATATATATATATAATTTGCTTATTTTGTATATCTTATTGTACCTTTTAAAGTGTTAGCTAAATGTTTGATTATTAAGGTGATTTTATACTATAATTCTGTTGGGTCTGGGGTAACCTAAGACGCCCAGATATTAAGTCTTGGTGGTGGTGGCAGCGAATTGTAGTACAGGAGGGATTTCAGGGGTTAATTTGGTGGTTGCTAGGAATACTAACAGGTAACCAGGGGCCTGGTGTTAACCCTTTTCCTCCCACACTCTCCCCATTGTCTCAGCAGGGCCTATAGCCTTCACCTGTGACAGGTATATTAACTCTTCGATGACAAGAGGGTGCAGAGTGCATTTCAAAGTTTCGCTTTCCACATCCCTCTAGCTCTTGGTGTTAAAAAGTCAAAAAGAGTGAAGTGCAGCTATATGATATACATAAAATATCCTTTGAAAGCTTTAAGTGGGAGGAGTTTGTTGTCCTTGATTCCTATGATAAACAAACATGTCTGCCTCCGTGGATATGATATCCAGTACTGATTAAAGATTAATGGTTTGTAGACAGCCCACACAGATTTGATCCAAAGTAACATTTATACTTGTGGGGTTTATCATTGTGAGGTGATGGCGCTCCTTTAACCCTTTGAGTGCCAGAGGGGTACTGAACGCATTGCAAAGCAATGCGTTCCATAGCCCTCTGGCACTCAAAGGGTTAAGTGAGTGATATGTAAGCTGTGGCCCTCCAGCTGTTGTTGAACCAAAACACCTGAGGCTCCAGTACAACAGCTGCTGGAGATCTACAGGTTGCCCACACCTGCTTCAACCCTTTAAGTGCCAGAATGGTATCCAATGCTTTGTGTTTCAATGTGTTGCATACCTCTCTGACACTTAAAGGGATGGTAATGTTTCATAATAAAAGCAGCTCTAATTAATCATCATAGTATTTGGACTTTGGAGAGTGTTATTTCAATTCTGTCAGAGTTGTAGTTCAAGAGTAATTCAATGACAAAGTATCCCCCTCCTGCCCCTTTTACTGATGTAACACTGCTCAGCCAGATCAGAAGGGAGGTGCCCAGGTAGATTGCAGAGAGGGACAATCTTCAATTAAGATAAGGGAAAAAGCTGAAAAGCTTGTCAAGGGGGGGGGGCTTTCATTGTTATCATAGGAAGAAGATTGTCCCCTTCTGTTGTCTGTCTGGTCTATGGACTGCATTCCACATCTGAGATGAGATGGCTTACACTAGGTAAAAGGGGCGGGAGGGGGAATCTTTGCTTGTGAATATCTCTCAAACCATAAAGGTTTGAGAAATAAGACATTGTTCTTCATGTTTTTTTAATGCCTACAAAATAAAATAAAGATAAAACGAAGTATTACTATCCCTTTAAAGGTTTATGATATAAAGGTGTCAGTCATCTTCAGCACATTCTTCACATTTATAAAGTGAAAGTGTTTGTTGGCAAATGGGAGTTTTAGATTTTTGAGGTAATCGTAACCTGGCCTTGATATCCATTTCCCCCATCTCCCTTCTGGAATGACAGCTTTTCAGCTGCTGCTAAAAACAATGCGTTTCTGATTGAAATTGTTCCTGACATCATCACTGTATTTTCCCTCGATTTAGAGAAGAAGCAACTGATTTGACCTAAATTATCTTTTCAGCTTTTAGAGGAAGGCAGAAAACCTCTTTTGGAATAAAAAGAGCTAGCAGAGTATTTTCATGTGATCACTGATATTGTGTGTGTGTTTGAGTGTACATTCACACAATGATAGAAAAATACAGCTAGTTTCACCTACCGTGGGTGGGGATTTACACCAGGCCATTTGGTGCCCTACATTTAGAAAAGTAGGAATTGTGGCCTGTTATTTTAGTAAAGAAGACAATCAGTGCCAGAGGGGTATGCAACACATTACAAAGCAATGCATTGCGTACTCCACTGGCATTCAAAGGGTTAATTAGCCGGGGGGGGATTCTGAGGAACAACTTGGAGAATAAGGTCTATAGATATATACGGTGTGATAAAGGGACATTTTTATTCTCCCTTATTGGTCTTGTAGTTCAGTCGTCTCTCTTGCACGGAGGAGTCCCCACAGACTTTGTGTTAGGCTTGAAATAAAAATTCATGACATTTCCATTGATCTAAATAGGACTTTTAACTCCTGAATGTTCTCTAATTCTTTGAGAAGCAAAAAGTTGCAGACCTCTCTAACACTTAGTGACCTATTGAGAGATGCTTTCGTGGAAGCAGGACTTCAGACAAAGCCGGGGCTTTATGAGCCGGGCGGACCTATTGGGTGGAGAATGTCTGAAAAGAGACCCATGAGGTTCCCTTGTTAGACCAGTGGGAAGAGACTGAACTGCAGAAATTAAGTCTCACAGTCTCTTTTGTGTTACAGTTCTTTGTCTTTCATGAAAGCCCAGAACACAGGTCTGTGGAGGCTGCACGTGCAGTCCAGGACTTTGTGGTCAAGAGAGATGGAGACTTAACAGTTGCATTCCAGCCGAGGGGGTCAGCTTCTGTCACTCCAGTTGGCTGATAGGATCTGATTTGTGTGTGCGCAAAGAGAGAGTCCCTGGTGTATTACTAATTCTGCTTCCATAGGAGGGGACATGGTAAAATCGCCCCTTAAATCCATAAGAATGTTTTTGTTCCCCATTATTTCTCCACTTTTGCCACATATATATAATATATATGCCTCATTGACCCCTCTTCTTACTGTGGTTCTAGTACAGCATGGTCAGTGGGTAGGTAACTTGGCTATTTGGGGAGGAGCTTAATGAACCATATTGCAGCATTTTAGCACCTTGAATCCAGTAAGTATTTGTTCCTGTGTGTCTTCTCTGACATGGACAGCTGAGGCTGATGTACTAAGTAGAAATGGAGCAATTCTGGGGCAAACCAAGTTCACCACAGGCGACAAATATAAATTCCCCAGATTTTCCTTGAGTTTGAATGAGGGTTTTAACTCCTTGAATGCTAGAGAGGTCTCCAACATATTGTGTCTCAATTCTCCATTTAACCCCTTAACGACCCTTGACGGTCATAGTACTTCATGGGTAGATCTGAGTAAACGACCCATGACGTACTATGACTGTCATGGAATTCCGGGCTCCCCCCGCGGCTGCACGCCGTTCATGGAGTTCGAAACCGCCACCGGCAAAAAAAAAAGAAAAAAAAAATGCTCCGTGGTCCTTAAGTGACTGTGGCGTACCAGTCGTTAATGGGTTAAATCAATGTGGATTTTAATTAAAACACAGCACCATGTTCCAGTTGGTCTGCCCTGAAATTACTCCTTTTTTTCTTTCTACAACAAATCCTCTGTTGCACACCGTTTGTAAGGGGAAACTGGTCCCTAGTAGACTATACACGGGAAGGGAATCATAGGAATCTCAGGCACTCTCCTTTGCTGTTGCACAGTAATACTGATGTGTGCCCCCGGGAAAGAAATCTTATACATGCTACAAATACTACACAACTGGCTGTTTCTGTTCTGGTGGTTAAACAGGATGTACTGATAAATGACACCAGAAATGCAACCAAAATAAAGCAAAAGTTGAAACACACAGGGCACAAAATATTTAGGCAAAATATTAGACTGTGGAAAGGATTTCTGAAACATTGAAGATCCATATGCAGAAACAGAGAGATTAGCAAAAGCAGGGAATTTAAAGGGATTGTAATTTCTATAAATTAAAAAAAAGTCATATTGCAGCTATTAGAAAATTAAACAACCCAAGTTGCATCTCTCAAACCTTTATGGTTTGAGAGATATAGAAGGCTAAAGTTCCCCCCTCCCTCCGCTTTGCCTGATGTCAGCTGTAAAGCTGACAGCAGGAGATTCAAGGCGGCTCTTCAACAGAGCCAAAATAGAGCTATGTAAAAAGAAATCTTTATATTGTAAGCTTTCAGGCAGGGACCTCGCACCCAAAGTTTCACTCTACAAACCACCTGTAACCCTGTATTGTTTAAACCCTTAAATTGTAAAGCACTGTGTATACTTGTGGCATTATATAAATAGACATATTAATTCATTCAAATACTTAATCAGAATGGTCTACAAAGTGTGCCTGGTTTGCTTTGTAAGCAATGATGGACTAGTGGGGTGCTAAAAAGAGGCTCCTGGTGCTCCCTGATTGGTCCCACGAGAGTGGCTTAACCATAAGTCTCTGAAATCTTGTAGTTCACTTTCATTGGTCTTTGTGCATAGCCTCCATAGACACTAGGGGAAAGCTTCCAAGCCCAAAACTAAGGATCTACGGATGATACTCACTCAACCTATGGACTTCTGTGCTGCATTCCAGTCAATGTCAGCTAAATGGTTGCTGGGTGGCATTTTGTGGCTGAACGTTGCAGCCCTGGATTATTTGTTATGTCTGCTTCTGTAGGATTGCAGAGGTTCCAGTTTCACACCTCATTGAACTTATCAAAAGTTATAAGACTTCGACTGCCATGGATGCTGCCCAATTTTTCTTGTATTGTTTGTAAGGAATGGGAGTATAATCTTAATTGGTTTACTCGTTAAACCATAGTGCACTATTGTGTGCCCCTTTTAAATGAATTATGAGGAAATTATCCGTAGGCTAAAGTTCCCCTTTTAAAATTTGATCTTTAAGAAACAAGCACCCAGATATACTGTGTGCTTGTTTCTTAAAGATCAAATTTTAAAAGGGGAACTTTAGCCTAGGGCAGTGATTCTCAACCAGGGTGCCGTGGCACTTTGGTGTGCCCTGGACATCAACTTAGGGTACCCCATGTTTTCTATGAAGACTAACAATAATGGACTTTTAAATAAAGATTTATAGAATTTGATATGAACAATATGTTTAGTTTTGTTATTATGATTATAAGATCTGATAATAGCTGTATATTTATGTATTGTACCCTTTTCATGCCCTTGATAAAGTACATTAAATATGTCAAGGGTGCCCCGAATGTTCTAGATTACGTGATAGGGGTGCCCCGAACAAAAAAAGATTGAGAATCACTGGCCTAGGGATAATTGCCTCATAATTCGTTTAAAAGATTGATATACCTATGTATCCCTCATACAGAATTCAGGTTTATCTATTTGTGTATTGCATCAATTATGTAATGCGCATAAGAGGATTTAAACAGTTGGCCAAAGGTACACAAATCCATAAGTGAGTGGGCCGCACAAGAGACTGCACATTACAAGAAATTGTTCTCTGTTAGAAACCTCTCTAGTAGCCAAGGGGTTGATTTTTTTTTTCTTTGTGCTTGCTGTGCCAGAGTACATTGGATGGAGCTAAGGGGGAGGTCATGTGAGTGGAGGGGGCTGTGGACACAGACAGGGATAAGGACAATTTTGGTGCTTTTCATAGTTGTGCAAGAGATGTAAATCTGTCCATGAATTCACACCACCTCAAAACAAACAGTAGGCTTTAGTAGTTCTGAATGGATCCCAACGTCATTTGTCTGTATCAGATAACACTAACTGAACAAGCAGTAGTCTACAAAAGGACAAAAGCAAATAAGACATATTCTGTAGGTATACCTGACAGCTGTGTAAGTAAATGCTATCATAGTAACACAGTTGATAATGCTGAAAAACCGTGTCCATCAAGTTCAGCAAACACTCGTGTATATGTAGCATGTTTGTTTCTGCAGGCTAAATGTATAACGTTACATTTATCTATATTAAACCTCATCCACTTTGCAACCCATTCACTCCAAATCTTTCAGCAGGGAAAATTAATGGAGACTATGTTAAAGGAAAGAACTGTTGAATATCTGAATTTGAATGGCTTGCATGATACCAAACAGCATGGGTTTACAGCAGGGAGATATTGTCAAACTAATCTCATAGATTTTTTTGACTGGGTAACTAAAATAATAGACCAAAGGGGAGCAGTACATTGAGTTTATCTAGATTTCAGTAAAGCATTTGACACCATCCCTCATAGAAGACTCATTAATAAATTGCAGTGTTTGAGTCTGAATGGAAAAATAGTGAAATGGATAAGGCAATGGCTGAGTGACAGGAAACAGAGGGTGGTAGTCAATGGAGACTATTCGGACGAAAGAAGTGTTACTAGTGGGGTAACTCAGGGATCTATATTGGGGCCCATTCTCTTTAATATTTTTATTAGTGATATTGTAAAAGGTCTTCAAGGTAAGGTATGCCTTTTTGCACATGATACAAAGATCTAATAGGACAAAGAAAAAAAAAGGGTGCTTCTACGCTTAACAACATATATCGTGCAACAGCAACACTGTAACAAAATCTTCAGGAACTCACCACTGTCTTTTTAAATTCGGGTGCACACTCTCAGCAGGGTCTCCACTCCTGACACATCGTTTAGACACAAAAAGATGAATAGCACTTCCGAAAATAATAAAATTCACTTATAGCTTTATTTTGCTCTTTAAAACATAATGGCATTTAAGCAGGACAGAGATGAGAGAAACAGGATCCCATGACCAACAGGATCCCCGAAATAAGTCTTGACGCATTTCGCTCTTAGTCATAGACACAAACGACCCCAATAGCCATTCCTACATATAATCTTTTAAAATCAAGTAATTAGGAGGACCTGTCCCAAAATCAATTTGAAAAACCACCTGCCAATAAAAACAGGCAGGGGCGGTGTTCACACAAGGGATATACCTTATTAACCCCTTAGCTACCTCAAGGCACACTGTCGGAAAATCCTTATATAAACCAGAAACTGAGGGTCCCCATTAGCTCTAACACTAAATCTCAATCTCCTCAGAATCCCATATTTAAGTGAAACAAATTCACATAGATTTAAAGGGATAGTAATACTTCGTTTTATCTTTATTTTATTTTGTAGGCATTAAAAAAAACAAGAAGAACGATATAGTCTTATCTCTCAAACCTTTATGGTTTAAGAGATATTCACAAGCAAAGTTTCCCCTTCCCGCCCCTTTTACCTAGTGTAAGCCATCTCTTCTCAGATGTGGAATGCAGTCCATAGACTAGACAGATAACAGCAGGGGACAATCTTCTTCCTATGAGAACAATGAAAGCCCTGCCCCTCTTGACACGTTTTTCAGGTTTTTCCCTTATCTTAATTGAAGATTGTCCCTCTCTGCAATCTACTTGAGCACATCCCTTCTTATCTGGCTGAGCAGTGTTACATCAGTAAAAGGGACGGAAGGGAGATACTTTGTCATTGAATTACTCTTGAACTACAACTCTGACAGAATTGAAATAATACTCTCCAAAGTCCGAATACTATAATGATTAATTAGAGCTTCTTTTATTATGAAACATTACTATCCCTTTAAATTTATAAACACGAAGTCATATAAATTGTTATATAGGACCCAGTTTCTAAATCAAAAGGAAAATCCGACAGAGTTAGCACCACGGGATCGACAGAGCCGACACATAGGACTAATATTCCATTCAAGATTTAATCCTAAAGGCATTCTGGTCTTCAATTGAAAAATCCAGAAAACTTCTCTCTCATTTAAGAGCCGCAACATGTCCCCCCCACGAAATGGTAAAGTGACTCTTTCTATGCCCTGGAAGCTGCATAAACTTATGTCTCCTCCATGTTCCTGGCATATATGCCTGGCTTTTATAGCTGAGTCACTCTCACATTTCTGGATCTGATAAAGATGCTCTCTAATCCGCATCTTCAAGGGACGTATCGTGCGGCCCACATATTGTAAGGAGCAAGCAAGGCATGTAAAAAGACTACATTACGTGCGTTACAATTCACATAACTGTTTACCTCATACTCTGCTCCATCAACATTACATTACATTTAAATTATTTAGAAACATTCGGCACTGCCACACCGAAGGATTCTTCTGCCACTGGATTTTTTTTTTTTTAATGTATGAATTTTTATTGAAGGTCAAAATATAATCACAATACAAATGTATTTATAACATAGTTATATGCAAGCATTCCCAGGAATAAAAAAAATAGCACAAGTATACGATACAAGTGCAGTGTATCAGTACATATCACATATCATAACAACATTTAGTATTATCTTTGAGAAATGCCATATATGAGAAAACAATTTTGTTTGACCTGGTTTTGGATTAAAATGAGGTAAGAAAGAGAAAGAAAGGGAGAGAAGGAGAAAGAAAGAGAGGAGAGGCGACAAGGAGAAGAAGAACAGGAGAGGAGTGTGGTAAAGGCATAGGAAGACACCTCCATGGTGCACCTTGTCAATGCCGAGAGCTGCACTATTGCATCCATGAGTAAGGAAGTAGAATACATCTTTGAACCCTTTCACACAACACTAGGTGCGTTTTAAAGGCCAGGTTGAGAAAGTGACTGAACATTGACCCCCTGAATTAACTGTCTGCTCCTTTAAGAAATCTTCCTGCCTGTTGGTGGCCGATGTCTCTTCTACTAGCGGACTGAGGGAGGGAGAGCGAGAAGAGCATTTGCCGAGACTGAGCTGCTATGGAAGAGGAGTGGGCCTTCAGGACACTGAATGTGTGGATACCAGGCACTGACGTGTATTATTGCATATGGGGTGGGAGGGTGACTGTCCTGCTGTTGCTCCCTATATATCACTAAGGAACCAGTGACATGCAAGAACACTGCCCCTTTACCATGATATAATGATAAAGCATGAGATTACTGAGGTTTACAGAGTGTTCATTCCACGTGTGAAGTTTGAGATGTTCCAGTATGTTGCCCTGATAGAGGAAAACTGGGGGCTGGCTTAGGTTAGAGGGTGAAGGGAGAGCCCTGCCAATAATTCTCAATGTCCTCAAGATGGCAGCACTCTCCCTCTTGCTACTGGAGAGGTTAGATATGGTTTTCATCCTGGGGGAACAATGATTTAGCTTTTATGGGGGTTTTAAGCTAGTCGGGGGGAGGGGTTGAATTGGAATGTGACACTTCCACTTTAAACTGTGGTTAGTTTTTGAAACTTGTATTTTCTCCTATATGCATTATTTGGGTTGCCCCAGAATTCCTCCAGTATCCTTTTAGACATACAACCCTATACTTGCATATTGGGAGTGTAAAAGATTGATCCCTGCAGTGAGTGCAGTCAGAGACGTTATATTATAAATAGATTTCTTGCTACACTTATTATATTTATAATAGATATGTAAACATAATCTTGGTCTCTCTCTTTCTTGACAGAAAAAGAAAGTCAAGCCTTTCATCCCACCAACCCGCCGGAACTGGGAGAGCAATTACTTCGGCAAGCCCCTGCAGGATCTGGTGAGCGCAGAGAAGCCCATCCCTGTGTTTGTAAAGAAGTGCGTGGACTACATTGAGGAGTCAGGTAAGAGACCAGACATTGCTCACGATGGCATGTATTTTGCCTTGCACATAATCCTCTGCTGTATGTATACCCGTTCATACATTTTTGGTACTGTTAAAATAGAGGAGTAACAACTCCTAATAATAAAACCCCACTAACATACTTAGCCAGAAAATGCTAATGGCTTTATGAATTTTGCTTTTGTGCAAGAGAGAAGCTCTTCAGTTTGTACTGTATGCTGTGTCCATGGTGGCAGGCTTGCTAGCAAAACCATAGGACGCAAACTCCGCCCACTGCAGATGGTAATCCTAACTTTTAAGGACCAGAGGAGTGTGCAGTGCATTGATTCACAATGTATTGTGCGCCTCACTTGTCCTTAAAGGGATAGTAATACTTGCAAATTACTAATCCCCATATTGTAGCTTTGTTAAAAGGAAACCTATTGCCCCCAGTGTCATCTCTCAAACCCTTATGGTTTGAGAGATGATAGCGCTCAAAGTTCCCACCTTCCTCCCCCTTCCCTGAGTGAACGCTGACTGCAGGGGAAGCTGTCGTGCAACAGTCTTATGTGCATCAGGTGGCTCTGCAGCTGAGCCGAGATCGTGGTCTTCTACGTGTGCTTGGTTTGCAGGCACACGTAGAAGACCGTTATAGTGAAAGATTTTTATAAACGCGATCTCGGCTCTGCCGCAGAGCCACCTGATGCAAGTAATACCGGATATCACTGCAGTCAGCGTTCAGTCAGGGGGAAGGGGGAGGGAGGGTGGAACCTTGAGCACTATCATCTCTCAAACCATAAGTGTTTGAGAGATGACACCGGGGGCAATAAGTTTCTTTTTAACAAAGCTACAATAATGGGATTAGTAATTTGCAAGTATTACTATCCCTTTAAGTTGTTCAGTTCACTCCCTTCTTCAATTAAAAAACAACCAGGAACTGTCATGTCTGCTTCCATGGATATGACATCCATTACTGGCTTAAAATGTTACACCTTGAACAAACACATAGGGGCCTTAGTAAGATAGGTGGAGAGTTGTTATTCAGAGGTTCTTTTAAAGGAAATTTGATTCTTTGGACAAAACTGAAATATGTAGAAAGGTAAGTAAAATCGATCTGGGGTTCTGTTTTTGTCATTACATCTCTTATTCTTGTAAAGTTGCTTTATATTTTTATGTGAATATATTGTTGTTGTAGCAATGGGGAGAGTCCTTACTTTGTTTCTTATAGTCTGGTATTCTCAGCTTCTCTTATTACAGCCAGACCTTTCATTTCATGCTGTTTATTCAAATTTCCATGAGTTGGGCTGGTGTTTGATTACTAGTGGAATGCTTGAGTGAAGTAAGGGGCAGCCGGAGGTTGAAACCAGTTGATTTTAAAGGCCCTGTAAAAATTCAACTAATGGAGCAAATGTGAAAAACTAATATTTAGAAGTGCCAATATTGTATTTAATAATAGATACCTAATATATATATATTTTTTTTTTCTGCCTCATCCATTGAAGGGCTGTTTTTCTCCATTTCGACTATTTTATGCTATGTCCTCTGTTTCAGCCATTCCTTTATCTATCCAGTGGGTAGCCACCTGTGGCGCCCCATTTCCCTATTAGACATGTTGATCCTGTCTTTAGGGTCTCTGTTGGTGATTCCTCTGATGAGGCGATAGATACAGAGAAAGAGGCCATGGGTTCTTCCTTGTCTTTTGGGGATTCCTAGAAGGCTCACCCTACCCCCTAAGTGGATGGGCTCATCAGAGCAGTGTTAGTCTCTGAGACCTCTGATGTGGGGTCTTCCTCATCAGGCATCTTCCACAGGAGTAAAAAAGTTTCTCCCATTTTTCCTCCCAACAACACCTTAGATGATGTTTTTCTGGAGGAATGGAAGACTCGGGACAAGAAGCTCTGCCTTAATAAAAGTATTTCCAAATGTATATCCTTTTTATACTGAGGCTTTAGTACAGTGGGCAGAGATCGATTTCTGGCCAATGAAAGAGCTCCAGCTTAGAGACTGACAGCCTCCGTCGTTGTCGGAGGCTGGATAGAAGCTGAGACTACGGTACAGATCCGGTCAGCACTGTCTGCCGAAGTAGGAACAGAGGTACATTTAAACGTAGAATTTTTTCAAATGGGTAGATTTTTTTTAAAAAAGAACACACTTTCCATTAGTTATTATTCGTAATGAAACGATTTAGCCAAAGTTGCGAAGGGGGTAAACATCCCCTTTAACCATCCTGTCCTGCACATGTTTTGAGATCTTTTGCCTAGGCAGCAACTGGGATTTTCCTTAGTTCAACATAACAGAGAAAAAGTAAAACTGGATGAATTGCATATCTGTGCTTTCTGTTTCTATCCAAAAAATCTAGTTTCATTTTTTTAAGTGCCTGAAAATTTAGGTATACTAGAGGAATCGAAAAGCGTAAGAGATCTAAAGTTTAATGCTCAAAACTACAAGATAATGATCATGTTTAAGACAAGAAAGCCCATGGGGAATATATATGTGTTGACCTAAAACATCAGACAAAAGGGACCTGGAACATACTGCAGATTTGACTTGAAGGTAGGCAAGCAATGTAGTAAAGCAAAGGAGGAAAATAAACTAGAATCTTGGTTGTACAGGAATAGGCTTTAGCAGAAGGAAGAAAGATACATACTAATGCTATTTAATGGATTACCGGTAAGCAGACCTGGTAACTCTACTGCTCTGTCCCAGAGACTCCATTTTTTTTGAGTTCATTACTAAGCTTCCGGGGACAGAGTCCAATTCTTTGGCTGTGGTGAGCTTCTTGAGTAATTCTGCCTACTTCTTCTCCTTTCTTCATACTTCCTGCCCACTCTGTAGCCCAAACTGGCTTAATCCCTGCCCAGTTAAG
This sequence comes from Rhinophrynus dorsalis, assembly GCA_037306005.1. Taxonomy (NCBI): domain Eukaryota; kingdom Metazoa; phylum Chordata; class Amphibia; order Anura; family Rhinophrynidae; genus Rhinophrynus; species Rhinophrynus dorsalis. The sequence continues at coordinate 24,742,257 of CM074728.1, forward strand.
CCATAACCACGTTAATTGTGCCATTAACATATGCCTAGTTACAGACCATGAACCCTCTCTTTTTTTTTGGGGGGGGGGTGCTTCACTGCAGGATGTTATCTAGTATTCTGGTTAGGCCACACCAGGAGTACTGTGTACAGTTCTCAGTACCACATCTCCAGCATGACATTAATTGGAGGCAGTTAAAGAGAACCACTTAAAGGGATAGTAATACTTCAAAATTACTATCCCTTATATTGAAGCCCTTAAAAAACTGAATTAAATGCCACCAGCGGCATCTCTCAAACCTTTATGGTTTGAGAGATAGCCGCTTTTAAACTTCGCTCTCTCCTGATGTCAGCGTTCTTGCTGCAGCAGGGGAATCCGTTCATTGAATCAAGCAGAGGCTCTTCAGCAGAGCCAGCTCTCGTTATGGAAGACAAGATCCTTCACTAAAACGGTCTTCTACGTGTGCTTGGTAACCAAGCACACGTAGAAGACCGTTTTAGTGAAGGATCATGTCTTTCATAACGAGATTTCGGCTCTGCTGAAGAGCCGCTGCTGGTCCCGGGACTGGATTTCCCTGCTGCAGCAAGAACGATGACGTCAGGGGAGAGCGAAGTTTAAAAGCTGCTATCTCGCAAAGCATAAAGGTTTGAGAGATGCCGCTAGTGGCATTTAATTCAGTTTTTAAAGGGCTTCAATATAAGGGATAGTAATTTTTAAGTATTACTATCTCTTTAAAGGGATAGTAAAGTCTAGTAATAATAAAAACTAATATTTTAGCTATTAAAATAATAAACTAAATGATGTTAGAGTCCTATCTCTCAAATCTTTATGGTTTGAGAGATATACGAAGATAAAATCCCCCCTCTCCCCCCTTTCTGTGACATGGCCTGTAAATCCGGTTGCAGGATATCCTGGTCCCAGGACCAGATGGAGGGTCTTCAGCAGAGCCTAAATAGCATGATCATGAAACAAATACTTCATTGGAATCGTCTACAAAGTGTGCCTGGTTTGCAGGCACACTTTGTAGACCATTCCAGTGAAGTATTTGTGTCACGATTGTGCTATTTCTGCTCTGCTGAAGAGCCTCGTCTGGTCTGGCGACCAGAATCTCGGGCTGACAGCTTTACAGGTCATGTCACAAAAAGCGGAGGGAGGGAGGAATTTTATCTTCCTATCGCTCTCAAACTGAGAGATCGGACTCTTAACATCATTTAGTTTATCATTTTAATAGCTACAATATTCGTTTTTATTATTACTATCCCTTTAATTACAAGGGGAACCGGAATAGACTCAAAGAACTTAATATGTTCGTTTTGAAATAGAGGGAGAAGAGTGATTTGATGGAATCTAATATAGTTCAGGAGGGAATAATTTTTCAGAAAAAATATGAAAAGTCAACAAGAGGTCATGTACTTAAACCCTTAATGACCGGCGGATCGACGCGGCGGGGTCAGTTAAGGACCACGGAGCATTTTTTTTTTTTATTCCCTCCAGAATCCGCTTCCGGACTCCCCGAACGACGAGCAGCCACGGCGGGAGCCCGGAATTCCATGACGGCCATAGTACGTCATGGGTCATTCAGTCAGATCGACCCTTGACGTACTATGACTGTTAAGGGGTTAAGGACCATTGACGTACCCGGACCGTCACGCTGGCCCGGCACTTAAGGACCAGTGACGGTCCTGGTACGTCACATACTTTTACTGAGCAATACCGGGGACTGAAGTTGATCGCTCCAAGACCGGCGTGATCTCTCTCAGTCCCTCGTTCGGCATGCCAGCAAACGTGATCAGTCACGTGGGGCGGCACGTCGAATTTCCCTATCTGGTCCTTAAAGGACCACACACCCCGGGACCGCTGGTCCTTAAGGCTATAAGTTAAAAGATTAAATATTCAGAATGAATGTGAGTAAACACTACTTTATGGATAGAGTCATAGACCCGTAGAATAGCCTCCAAGTAGTGGTAGTAGGGACAGATTAGGGTATTCAAAAATCCCTGGAATAGACATTCTTTTCTAAGGAATTGTAAGACTGCATATTTTAATTTAACAGGGAAATGGACAAACTGGATGGACCATATGGTTATTTTTTGTAATCATAATTAAAATCTGCGTGATCATTATTTGCACAGAGTTCAGCTATGATTCCATTTCTTGTGTTTTTCTTTTAGGCAATACCAGATTATATACAGTTTTTTCCCCCAAGCCATCCTATTTGCTATCATAAAGACATTTATAGCATGGCAATGCAGTTTCTTTTTGTAGGTCACGTTTGTAAGGGGGAGGGAGTTTATAGCTTTCCCATCTCTATAGATTCAGCTGAGTGCACAGAGAGACGCAGTTTTCACAGAAAGAAATGCACGAACAGAAGAATGTGTTTTGAAACTATGGGGCAGATTTATAATAAAAAAAAAAAGTATATAAAAAAAAATATATATATATATCTTTGTTTGTTGTTGTTGTGAATGGATTCTAAATATGTCCTTATGACTTATTGGGAGTGTTGGTATTTATAACGATTTTTTAGGAACTTTTATAAATATGGTGGAAATGCCAAAAATAAGAACAGGTCAGACATGTCGTTAAAATTATTGGCAAAAATTCTGTCGATAAACTATCACAAATAGAGACATCGCTTTATAAATTCACTGCACCAATTTTTATATAATTCCGAATGCCTCTTTAAAAAAAAAAAAAATAAATAAAAAAAAAAAAAAAAAAATACACTATATGTCGTAATGGTGTCTTAAGTCCTTAAGGATGGCCGTTCGCACGTGTGGCCGTTGCTTAAGGACCACAAATCTTTAATTCCGCATCTGGTTCAGGGCTCCTGAAGATAAGGGAAAAACCTGAAAAGCTTGTCAAGGGGGGCAGGGATTTCATTGTTTTCATAGGAAGAAGATTGTCCCCTTCTGTTATCTGTCTGGTCTATGGACTGCATTCCACATCTGAGAAGAGATTGTTTACACCAGGTAAAAGGGGCGGGAGGGGAAACTTTACTTGTGAATATCTCATAAACCATAAAGGTTTGAGAGATAAGACTTATATCATTCTTAATGTTTTTTAATGCCTACAAAATAAAATAAAGTTAAAACGAAGTATTACTATCCCTTTAATGCAGATGTACCCATGACGTGCCAGGACCGTCAAGGGCCCTTAAGGGGTTAAAATGGCTTTACCACTTTTATAACTAGCCAATACATTTTTAATGCTGGTTTTCACTTATCTCCACTTTTACAAATCTGCCCCTATGGATCTTAAGCACAAAGAAAATGTGGAACAATCCTGAGGCAAACTACACAACCATGGATAAATCAGAATTCCCACGTTGCACATTCCTCTGGTTCTTAATGGGTTTGCTGTATAGATATAGCTGATTGAATTGATTGAAGGACACCTACATAGGAAAGTCAGTATGTTAAATATATTAAGGGGTACCTAACATGAGACAGTTGCCCCACCTTCAGATGTGCTCCCCATGGGACTGGATCTGCTGATTTATCTGACACTGTTATGAGCCCTGGCAGACCAATGGGTTAGCAGAATATGGCTTTGTGAAGAAATCTCAGATGCTCCCTGGTGTATCTGTGCTGCATCAGACAAGAGTTCACTCTATTGTTGAGGTCACTTATAGACCTACTATATCAGTCTTGAAAGCTCGACACAGAGGGTGTATTGGAACTGCACTCAGGACACAGGAGTTTGTGAGTGAGAACCACGACCTTCTTTGTTGCGTTCCAGCCAAAGGGTCCGTTTTCTTACCCCCAACCCCGGCCTTAGTTAAGCGTGAACATTTCTACTTTAGAGGCACGTATTCCTGGTCTATTATTCACATTCAGTATAGAATTAAAGGAGCAGTAAACTTTTTTTATGAAAATATATATATTGTAGGGATTTTCCTATTGAGTAAAATAAGGGTACTCCCACTGCTGAGAGATTTATATTTCCAGAGTTATTACAGTTTAAACCCATGGTTTTTTTTACATTAGCAGTGCCCTCTAGTGGTCAAATTCTAATTAGTTTTCCTGTTAGATTCTAATGGAGAGGAAAGTCAGAAAAGTCAGAGACATACAGTTCTCCATAGAATGTGATAGAAACTGCCTGTCACTTCCTGTCAGAACTTCCTGGAAGTAAACACAGTAAATTCACTTCCTGGTTATTTAAACTGCTATAAATTTTGAATAAAACACCTGACAGCTATGGGAGTGACCTTGTTTTATTCAGCAGGAAATGCTCTGTAAAATATGTGTTTTCATAAATAAAAGTTTACTGCTCGTTTAAATATGCAAAGAAAGCTTACTGTTTGCAGGAATGTAAAGGGTAGATTGAGAGTCCAAACTATTTGTATCTGCCATCATATTCTTTTTCTATGCCACTAGCTAACTGTTTACCTCCTTCCATATATAGGGTTGTATTCAATAGGTTAGAGGAACAATTCTGCAGAAAACCAACTGCCTCATGGTAAATGGTGTATATGGGGTTTGGGAAGATGGGACTAAAGAGTGGCAACATTCCCATTGATTTAAATGGAATTTTAACCCCTTGAATGCAAGAGAAGTCTCTAATTTACTTCAGACTTTTTCTTTCATTCAAGGGGTTAAATCACCATTTAAATGAATAGGAATTTTAATTTCTTCCCTGTGGTGCAGTTGGTTTGCTCCAACATTGCATATTGGATGCTGTATGTAGAGTTAGTGATATCTGTAAGTTTTCAACAGACTATATAGTTAATCTGCCTGTATGTATTTAATACAGATATCTGTCTGGTAAACCCTTGCAAGATATATAGTGCAGGGCTGAGCAAAATGAGGCTATTCAGTGGCTAGTCATCCCCCACCAGCTATTAGGAGCTGTAGTCCAGCATAAGATGGAGGGCCTCGAGTCGTTTACTCCAGATATAGTGTATCTCTTCATATCCTCATCAAATATTTCCGCACTGCTGCATTAGCTGGTTTACAGAAATGGTTCTGAGCCAGCATCTCTCATCCTGATCACATGTTTTGCTGCAAGCCTGAGCTGACACATATTATACAAGCCACTCTTCTCTTCTGGGATGCCTCCAGACTGTCAGCGTAGCAGAGCCGGTTTTTATTTCAGGATCAATCACCCTGTCTGCTCCTCTGGAACTCTCTTTGCGCCCCCCCGCCCCAAGTCAGCTGACAGATTTATATATTTTTTTTAATTCCAATGGTACTGTGGACAGCAAAATAAGTGTTGCGGCAAAATATTTGTTTCTGACTCACACATAAACTGGTGTACAGTGCAAGTCAATAAGGAATTTCATACACAGGGAGCAGGCATCCTCCCTTGGAGATCTAATACAAGGATGAGTAAGCTATATCCCTCCTACTGTAGTTGAACTGCAGCTTCCACCATAGTTGTAATCCAGTAACTATTCTAGGACTACAGGTTTCTCATCACTGAACTAAGGTGTGTTAAGATTTTAACCAGATTACTACCCCAGATGCCTGATTCCTCTAGCAAAAGCTGTATTCAGTATTTAGTTTTAGGACTGATCATTTTTTTTTTTTTTTATTTTTTTTTTTTTGGGGTGGTGTGGGTGACCTCATTAATATCAGGCTAATGTTCCTGCTCAAACCCCAATTTCATCCTTTTTGGGTATCCTAACATGTTTTAGTGATGATTCATGCAATTTTATTTTACTGTTTCAATTCTGTAAAATCTGAGGTAAAGGCGTGCTTTACCGCATAGGCGCCATTGCTCCATTCACTCCTGTAAGACTGTACAGTTTGGGACATATCTCTGCAACCACTTAACCTAGAGACTTCAGTGTCTGCCCTTGCTCTGTCATCCAGTTCATGTTTCTAGTGTGTTGGGGGCTTAGGGGGCTTTTGGCACTGTTTGGTAACTTTTTCTGAGAAAACTACATTTCCCATGAGCGCTTGCTTCGTGTGCTTGTTTCTGATTGGGTCCTGCCCCGGCAGCCATTTTGTGCCATTTCCAGAGTGAGTATCCAACACAGGGCTTGGACTCTCCTTTTCTCCTCTGCTGATTAACCCTTTACCTGCCAGATAAGTTTATTTTAGCGATTTCTGGGGTTAAACTTTAAATCCTACACACTATACTTGGGTGATTTCTTATGCTATAAGGTTATTTGACACTGTGAGAATGTCTAATCCGTTGGAGCATGGGGCCAGACCTAAGGCTAAGAATGCTGGGGTCTCTGTATCCCCTATTGCGCATTGCTCTTACTGTCAGTCAGGGTTAGCTAGAGAATGCTCAGGTCATTTATGCCCAGTATGTTCTGGTGTCCCTGAGAGTCTCCCAGGGACCTCCAGCCATACAGTAGAGCCAGTTTGGGTGCAAGAGTTCAAGGCTGCTACCAGGGACCTTAGGTCTACATTGCAACTCTTTCCATCCCAGTTACAGGGGGTCTTTCATTCTTGGCAGACCCCCTCCTCCGTCAAGTATTCCCTGCCAAAACCTCAGGGAGTACCTGGCGTATCAGATTCCTCTGAGGAAGAACTGCTGGTGGATTCAGATGTTGAGGAATGTTCTGCTGTGGGCTCCTCTCAGTTTTTTGGGGATCCTTTTGAGGCTGATCCTGAGCCCCAGGCTGAGGGCCTGATCAGGGCTGTTTTGAATACCCTTGATATTCCCTTAGTTCAGGGGGTTCCTTCTGGTCCCTCTGATGTGTTTCAGGAGCCTAAAAAGCCCCTTACTTGCTTTCTACCTAACCCCTCTCTTGACCTTCTTGTCTCTGAAGAGTGGAAATCTCTGGACAGGAAACCTTCTGTGTCCAAGAAACTTGCCAAGCTTTATCCTTTCTCTGAGGTAGCGCTTGCTCAGTGGGTCCATCCTCCAAAAGTGGATGCTCCTACCTCCAGGCTATCTAAGTCTACTGCCTTACCAGTTTCTGATGTGCCCGCTCTGAAGGACTGGACTAACAAGAAACTTGAGGTCTCCTTCAAGTCCATTTTTGCCACTGCTGGTTCCCAGAGTTACCAGTAACCTGTATTGGATGACAGTGAAAAGAAGATTTTCTTCTTACCTGTTAAATCCTTTTCTATTATCCCATACAGGTTACTGGTTTCCCACCCTGTCAAGGAACCATGCTTGGCTCTCCTGTGGCAGACTGTGGGGGTCCTTCTGGGTCATGCTCACAGGAGTCTTCTTTCCCTTCTACTATCTAGTCAATAGTTAGTGTCTGAAATCTTTCTGGAGCTGGTTGGCTAGCTGCAGCCAAGGAGGGAAGGTAGGCTCCACCCCCTGCATACAATTGTAGAATTGTTCCTGCCTACAATTAAAGGGGCAGATTTGGACTAAGAGAAAAAGATTTAACAGATAAGACTAAAATCCTCTTTTTCACCTTGTATACATTGTTTTCTATACTGGTATGTGGGAACCTCCATTATTTTCTGGCCCTTATTATTCTTGTGCTTGGGAAGAAATGAGTTTGCAACCTTCCTAGAATTCAATGGGTTTGAAGACCCATCTGAATCAATGAGACATTTATTAGTACCGTATGGCACAATTCATGTAATCCAGAAGTACACGTCTTTAGCTTTCTGTATAAGGACCAGAGCCTTCAAGATATCATGTTATCTGCAGCTGCCTGATGATGCTTACCAATGACTTTTAAAAAGCAATGGTAGGGAGGTGCAGACATTTCTGAGGTGTTGGTAAATTTGTTTTTCAGGGCACTGAAGTGCAGTTTACATTTCAGTATTACTTGAGCCTGTGGCGGAACATCTGTTCACAGTCTAATTTAGTTTAGAAGCAGGACTGCTGGTTCTACTATATGTCAACTAGTGCCTAGAGTAGTAGTTCCCAGTGTTATACTCAGGGAAGCTTAATAGGCTGTGTCATTAGGTAGGTTATCCCTGGCTGTGCACAGGCAAGTTAAAGTGTACCTGCTACCCACAGAGTTTGTCTCCTTAAAAATACCTATTTTTAAACACTCTATAAGGTCAGATGAAGCAGTGTAATTACTCTCGTGTCCAGAAAATCACCGCTCTCCAGGTTCTTATGCTGCTAGAACCAGTTACCAACAGGTGAATGGAATACAAAATGTGGCAAAATAATCATGTAAATCCTTTCAAGAGAGAAGCTCTCACTGAGTTCAAGATTTGGAAAGGTGATGTGATGGTTCCTTTTTAATGAAATGACCGAGCCACTGATAAATTCACCTGCACTAAAGCAGGGGAATCCTAAAGAGACGACCTGTTAGACCTTTTCAGGTGATAAATATCAACACTGGCTTCATGTCATAGATTACTATGGAAGTAAATAGTGGGGATGCAGATAAATCCAGTGATAAAGTTATCACCTGCAATTGCGATCCAGTCCTAAGTGCGGGGCAGTTACTCCTAAAATGTCACTGATATTGCAAGGGTCGAAAATCACCCATGTGATTTGTATGATGTTTTTATGTAAGCTTTGCACAACCCTCTGGCACTCAAAGCTTTATACTTGTCTTATTGTTCTATATTGACATTTTATGATGCGGTCTCATCTCTCCCCTTATCTCTTTAGAACTTTGATGGCAAGATTGAAGGCATAAGCCTAAAAAATGGATCTGCAAGTTTAGTAAATATTTACGCCTCTGAGTCCTCTCCCACGTGCTTCACACCAGCTCCAGCAGATATGAAGGCGTTAAGGAGCTGTTGGTTGCATGTGAAATATCTGATAGGCAACACAAGCTGTGTGATCCGAGCCCAGTCACACATAGCTCCAAACAAGCAGGAGAGGAAACAGATGCTGCCACAATTACCCAAATTAAATAAACAGAAGGTTCAGTTACAACAAATATTCCTAGGGCCTCTGTCTCGAATGGGCTCTGATATTTTTAATTGGTGTTGAAAAGTCATGAGAATGCTATATCTTGCTATTATAATGCTGCAGTGCATGCTGCTGTTGAGTATTCCACGCAGTAAAAGCTACATTCATCTTTATTTTTTCATCATTCCTTGTGGAGCAGGTATACTGACCCCTTAGTCCTGTGGGTGCCAGGAATGTTTAAACTCAAGACCAGTCTGGTGACTAAAAGAATAGTTTAACCATTAATCATGTGAGTACCAGAGGGGTCTGCAACATAGTGCTTCTCAAAGGCTAAATGACTAAGAGTTTCCCCTTTTGAGTGCCAGAGCGGTACACCCCTCTGGCACTCAAAGGGTTAAGGACCAGAAGACTGGGCAAAGCATTGCTTCATAATGTATTGCACATACTCCTGGTTCTGAAATTATTAACCACTTTGAATGCCAGAGGCATGTCAAACTAATTTCAAAGCAATGGATAAAGAGTTTAATATGCTACCCATTCACTTTTAGAATTTTTGAATTGTATTTATTTTAAATCCAGATGAAGTCGGATTTATGATTCAGGATATTCTGATATGCATTAACCCGTGGTTTCAGTGATATTTATTAACGTAAGAGTTGTAAAGCAGGTTGCTGCACAGTTGCTTGTGTTGATGTGGCAACTGGCTATTGGTCTGTTTGATGATTGGACACCAACCATTGTAATAATAATACTCAGAACAGGCTTAGCGCTGTAAGTGCTGGAGAGGTATCCAACACATTGCGTGGAAGGGAAGGCACTCAAAGAGTTAAACACAGTATGCATAAAGAGGCTTGTATTCTTCAAAGTATTAATAATAGTGTAATAATATTAGCATTTAAAACAAAGGTGCAGTGACTGGGCTTCTGAGACAAAGGAACATTAACAATTAGAAATGTTCTGGAGTTATATACTTAAATAGCTTGAACTTTGTGCAACTATCTGTAAAATGTTTGTTTCCTGAGGCCTAAGATGTATACTTGCATATACACTATGGGGCAGCCATTCCAGCCTTTCCCACTGCACACTTTACCATGGCAGTCTTCATAGGGTGTTTGAGATGAGGTAGTGCTGTACTGTCTGTAAAAGGCATGAAATAAGGTTACATCCTTTCTCTGTGCAAGAGTGGTGGGTATTTTCCTCTTGTAAGTTAACAGTCTTACCTATTGTCTCACATTACAAATTACACAAACATAATTAACCAAAATAATTTGAATGTAACCATTCATTAAAAAGTTTTAATGTAAAACAACTATTCTGCACAGATACTAGCTGGAAATACATGATATGTGTAAATTATATAACCCTATTTCATTTTAGATGTTAGTGTTCCTTTCATTGATGAAGTATTGACTTGTACACACACACACAGGCAGCTGATATGTGGAGATCTCCCATACATTTATTCCTTCTGTCTTTCTGTTTTCTGTTACATAAAATCCTGTTGGACTGACACACAGTTTTCATCTTCCAAAAGAACCCTGAAAGTCAAAATAATTACCTTCATTCTGTAGGAAAATGTCTGTGTAACTTACACTGAGCTCAGAAGAATATCCAGTGTGGTACTAGTATAGTTTCTAGACATCGGTTTACACTCTTATCTGCTGTCATGTGAGTGGGATCAGAGGATTACTGAAGGCTTTGTCTGCTCCTGTTTCCAGTTCCATAGTAATCTATGAATCACTGTAATACATTGTAACTGTACGTACGAGAGTGATTTACAGTGGCATAATCTACCACAGTAAGTCTGGGAAGGCTGAGTGGCTTAGACTGACTTCATAGCTCCTTGTCTTGTTTATAGTACTAGTAGTGTACTAAACACTTTGTAGCTTGTGGGGTAAATAAATACTAAATATATAAATATTTGTAAAATAAGTCCCATACTCCAGGAGGGCAAGGCACTTCTAAAGAAAGGTCCCTGACACCCTCCTTCCCTCCATTTTACCCCCACCGACTACATTCAGTTTTAAGTGACCTCCCACAGGAGAAGGGTGTATAGGCACTGCTTTCTTAGACTTCTTTTTTTATTTATTTATTTATTTTTTTATCTTGGCATATGGGGGCTGTATAATCCCCCATTAGGTGGGCAACTATGTACTGGCTTTCTTTCTTATGAATTACCCAGTTCACATGTTCTTTTAAAAGGGATAGTAATACTTCGTTTTATCTTTATTTTATTTTGTAGGCATTAAAAAAACATGAAGAACGATATAAGTCTTATCTCTCAAAACTTTATGGTTTAAGAGATATTCACAAACAAAGTATCCCCCCTCCTGTTCAGCCAGATCAGTGAAGGCCCTGCCCCCCTTGACAAGTTTTTCAGGTTTTTCCCTTATCTTAATTGAAGATTGTCCCTCTCTGCAGTCTACCTGGGCACCTCCCTTCTGATCTGGCTGAACAGTGTTACATCAGTAAAAGGCGCGGGAGGGGGATACTTGATTACTCTTGAACTACAACTCTGACAGAATTGAAATAACACTCTCCAAGGTCCAAATACTATGATGATTAATTAGAGCTGATTTATTATGAAACATTACTATCCCTTTAAAGGCTAGGGTTTGCTTTATGTGTGGCTTCACAGGTATGTAGGGCATCAGTGGGCTAAGATACAAAGATATCCCTTAAGGCTTTTGCTGGAGTCCAAAAGACTGGCAGAGTCAGGAACTGAGCCCCTGATAACACATAGGAATTGTTCAGTGTGAGAAAATACATTACATTTAAAGAGAGGGTCTTTAAGCACATATTTAACCCCTTGAGGACCTGTGGTTTGTGAAACACATTGCTCTATAGTGCACATTAAACCTCTGTGGTCCTGTGACCCTGTTAATTCTGCCTATTGTATTTGTAAATGTTACAGGATCCCTGCAGAGCTTTTGTCAGCACTGGTACAACTTAATTTTTGCAGTGTGTGTGGATGGGTAAGAGATGCTAATTTCTTCTGGCAGAGTGCAATTAGCTATGTTACAGCACTGCTGGTCCTGTCACTTTAATGCAGCACAACTGTAAAACTTTAAATGATATAACAAAGGAAGAACAGTGAGTTTATTGCACGTCTGCTGAAGTGTGTGTGTTCAGTGGATACACGCCTACTATTTTGTGTGGTTCAAACTGGGTTCCCTGAAAAAGTCTTATGAGGTTCCACAGAAAAAGTAGCCTTATGTATAAAGGCAAAGTGCTGACATTCTGAAGCAAGCCAGCCGCATCTTAGTTAAGGGCCTTTTATAACCCCTTGAATGCTAGGGAACTCTATGCCTCTTCTTGAATTCAAGGGCCAAAAAGCTCTTTTTAAGTGAATGAGAATTTGTGCAGTTTTGTTTTCTGAAAGATAGTTTTTTCCCTCAAGGAAATACATGGTATTAAATAACATGTATTTTTGTGCGGGGCATTTCTGCACCCATTTATGCTACATGGGTCAGGGTGGATGCTTTCTTCTCTGATCATGCTCTGTCACATGATTGGGGTCCTGTTAGTTCAGTGGTGTGAGTTTTGCAGGAGAACCACAGGTTGCTTAGTTTTAAGTAATGGTGGGAAATGACATTTCCCAGAATCCCTTGTTTCCCGGGCTTGTTTCTGTTTAATTGGGTGCCTTTTTGACTGCTGTCTTACTTCTCCATTAGTTCTACTACGCAGAGGCTGACTCTCCTGTTTGCGCACTCTCACTACAGTTTAACCCTTTGCATGCCAGATAAGTACTTTCTGGTTTTCTTGTTGTTGTTCTGCATATTCTTTATCTAGTCAGGTCTGCACAAAGACAAAGGACTGCTTGGCATATGCAAGGGACATGACTTCTATTCGGTGGAACTTTTATCTGTCCTGTGTGTTTACTCCAATTCCTCTAATCCCCTCAGAGTGATATGGAACATTAAGATGCAAAGGGCCTATCATCCTGATCGCTGCAATGTGGCCCTGTTAGACCTGGTCCACAGACCTCACTCTTTGCAACCAGGAACCATACCCTATTCCTATTAGATTGGATCTCCTGAAAGCTCCTGGAAAGCTTAGCTTTTGCTGACATGGTTCTTGAAGCAAACATCCTGAAAAGGAAAAGGTTTTCGGATGATGTCATTTCCACCACTGACTAGGCCAGAAAGCCTGTCTTTTCAAGTGTACCATAGAATTTGGTCCATCTTCCATCAGTGGTGGTCTACAAACGAGTCTTGGCCTTTTTGCTAGATGGTATGAACAAGGCTCTTGGTCTGTGTTGTACTAAAGTACATATCTCAGCCCTTTCAGTCCTCTTCCAGAGACGTATTGCTATTCTGTCATATATTAAGATATTTGTTCAAGGGGTGGCTCGTGCCTTCCCTTCCTTCAGGGATTCCATGCCCCTTAGGACCTTAACTTGGTCTTCTGCGTTCTTTGGAGACCGCCTTTTGAACCTCTTACCTAGGTCTCCTTTCATTTTATTTTTGTATTCTTAAGATGGCTTTCCTCTTAGCCATTGTCTCTGTACAGTGTTTTGCTGAGTTAGAAGACCTGTCTTGTAAACAGTTTCCTGGCATTCCACTGGGACAAGGTGGTACTTCTTACTTCTCAAGATTTCTTACCTAAGGTTGTCTCGGATCTTCACATAAATCAGATCAGCGTAACTTCATTTTGTCCTGACCCTTCCTCAAGATAGGAGTAGGAGCTTCACCTGTTTGATGTGGTGCGATGCACACAAGACTGATTCTATCCTTGTCATTCCTGATGGTTATAAAGTGAGTCAGGCAGCATCCAAGGTCACAATTTCTTCTTGGATCAAGGTTACCGTATGCCGGGTGTAAATGATCAGGACAAAACCTGTCCTTTTCAGAGTTACAACACACTCTTCCAGAACTATAGGTGCTTCCAGGGCCTACAAGAATGAGGCCTCTTCTGGACAGCTGTGGAAGGCTGCTATTTGGTCCTCCTTGCATACATTCGCCAAATGCTGCCACATTAGTGTTTTGGCCTTGGCTAACATCAGCTTTGGCCAGAAGGTCTTCAGGCAGTAGTACCTGCCTTAACGACTAGCCGTTTCTCTCCTACTGCTACATTCTGATCAGTAGTTTGAGCCCAGCTGGCTCTTGTTTGGTTGGTTTGCTGTGATAGCTTGTTGTCTGTTGACAACTGAGGTTACACAGATCCAGTTTTAGTCCTATGGAATACTGGAATGGAGAGAGTGTTTTTTCTCTTTTACCTCCCTGGAGTCTTAGGGTTGCTTTGGTATATCCCTTTGGTTCCTGTGTTCCATATTGGACTTGAGAAAAAATAGCATTTTAGTGAAATTACAGTTAAAACCGTTTCACTTAGTATATATGGAACACAGGACTTTGACCTGGAGAAAAAACCTAGATGTTTCCTTCACCGGGTAGAGGCGTCTTCTTGGTGTCTTTGTTCAGTGGTTTCTTGTTCCTCATCCTGGATTTTAGATTATTTTCTGTGCTCCTTGTCACATGTGAATCTGTGAAGGAGGAGGGCCCTAAATATGTCTTTTTTTTTTAAAGTGTCCTGCCCTTTGAGGAGGGAGCTCAGGCCCCATGGTTCCTGTCTTCCATGTGGACTTGGAGAAAAGGATTTAACAGTGAGTTCACTATAATCCTATTTTCTGCACTATTCCCTTAGATACACAAGTCATTTGTATTGTGTTTTAGTCCCTGGTATCCCTCTCTATATTGTTTATCTAAAATCATCTGTAACACAGTGCTTAAGACTGTGAAGCTCGACACAGAAGTGTTGTTGAGTTTCTTTACTTTGTGCACCATAATGTTTTTTTTATTATGAGTTGTAATGTAGCTTTTCAACTTGATAAAAATAAAAACAAATGTCAATACCCTTGTTTTACTAAGCAGTAAAAGCTCTATATCATAAAGGTTTTCATAAAAAAAGTGTACTGCTCCTTTTCACCCATGGAAAGTTGTTTCTCTAATGCATAGAAGAAAAGTATATTCTGGAGCAACCAGCTGCACTATAGGGATGAAATCAAACTTCCCAGTGATTTAAAGGAACAGTAAACTTTTTTTTATGAAAAAAATATGTATCGTAGGGATTTTCCTACTGGGTAAAATAAGGGCACTCCCACTGCTGAGAGATTTATATTTCCAGAGTTATTACAGTTTAAACCCATGTTTTTTTACATTAGCAATGCACTCTAGTGGTCAAATTCTAATTGAATTTCCTGTTAGATTCTAATGGAGAGGAAAGTCAGAAAAGTCAGTGACATACAGTTCTCCATAGAATGTGATAGAAACTGCCTGTCACTTCCTGTCAGAATTATCAGGAAGTAAACACAGTAAATTCACTTCCTGGTTATTTGAACTGCTATAAATTTTGAATAAAACATCTGATAGCGATGGGAGTGACCTTGTTTTATTCAGCAGGAAATGCTCTATAAAATATGCATTTTCATAAAAAAAAGTTTACTGCTCCTTTACGTTGGGTATGTTTAACCCCATAAATGCTAGAAATGTCCCCAATGTGTTGCTTTGCAACACTTTGGAGACCTAGCATCGATGTGTAACTCTCTATTTAACCCTTTTAGTTCCAGGGAGGTACCAGTATATTGCGCTGCAGTGCTTTGGATACCTTTCTGGCATGCAAAGGGTTAAGTTGATGGCGTTTTTAGGAAGTTTTAATTAACCATTTTGATTTGCTCCACATTTTTGTACAAACTAAAATAAATTCCCAATGTGTGGCAGACTTGCACCCAAATCTCACATTATCCAATCACTGTGTTTTGCTCTCATTCAGCCTTGGGCAGTGCAGCGTGGCTAGGAAGGAATGAGCAGACCTGTGGAGACAGATTGACAGCAGAGTAGCCCCAGCTTCTCTGTGTCTGAATTAGTCTGAAGGCATCTCACACTCTGCCCACTCCTCGCTGCCGGTCTCCTGTTAAATTCTTCTGTTTGACGTCATAATCTGTTGCTATGGCAATCCTTGCGATGTCAGAGCTCGGATGACCTCAGGTGAGGATGAAGCTGCAATTTTGTGTTATTAGTGTGGGATCAAAATGTAGATTACTCCTGTCCACCCGCTTCTGCTGCAGGGCAAAATAAATTGCCCAGTAGTGTGGGAGCAGCAGTGAAGAGACTAGAGTGTACAGGGTTTGTATAAACCATTTGTCCTGAAAATGATACTAGGGTACATCAATCTACCTTAGAAACGTTCTAGATTATTCTGTGCGAGTGCAGAGCTAGGCGTTTCTTTCCATCTGACAGTGGAAAGGTTACAATGAAGGTTATTTAGATGTCCTATTTAATGCAGGAATCAACTGGAGAACATTTATTATAAGAGTGAGAGTGGCTAGCATCCAAAAAGACAAACAGGTAATAAGCAAAGAGGAAAAACCGTAAAGTAATACTGAGACAAATCAGTTGCACCATAAAGGACTAATTAAAATACCCATTTTTTTAAAGGGATAGTAATGTTTCACAAAAACAGCAGCTACAATTAATCTTAATAGCATTCTGGCCATGGAGAGGGTTATTTCAATACTGTAAGAGTTGTAGTTCAAGAGTAATTGAGTGCTAAAATATCCCCTTCCCGTCCCTTTTACTGATGTAACACTGCTCACCTCAGAGCAGCAGGACTCTCGGGATGGATCACAGAGAGAGACAATCTTCACTGAGCATAAAGAAAAACCTGTGAAGGGGGGGCAGGGTTTTCCTTATGCTCACAGTAAGAAGATTGTCCCTTGCTGTGACCTGTCCGGTCAAGTGACCAGATTTCACATCTGAGGGGAGGTGGCTTACACTAGGTAAAAGGGGCCGGAGGGGAAGATACTTTATCATTCAATTACTCTTGAACTACAACTCTGACAGTACTGAAATAACACTCTCCATGGCCTAAATACTATGAAGATTAATTGGAGCTGATGTTTATGTGAAACATTACTATCTCATTAAACAAATGGATATTTTAATTAGTCCTTTATGGTGCAACTGATTTGCCTCAGTATTACTTTACTGTTTTTCCTCTTTGCTTATTAGCTCTTTGTCTTTTTGGATGCTAGCCACTCTCACTCTTTTACCATCTCCAAGGCTAGAGAGTTCTCTATCACATTGCTACTTTTTAGCTTAATTTTTTCAGTCCCCCAAAATAAGACAAAGGGAGTATATCAATGTAGAGCAACCTGAGTCCCTAGTGTTGTTCAAGACTACAATTTCCATCATTCCCAGCCACCTGTGTGTTGACTGAGGATGATGAGAATTGTAGTCCTGAATAGCTGGAGAGCCTTCAGATGCTCACTTGTGGGCTACATGAACAATGCAGTGGAACCGTTCTGGTGGAAATCAGCTGGACAAATATAAATGTGACCTTAACCGATACTAATCTGTCATACCTGGCGACATTCTGACCAGTGACCCAGCAGCCATCATTTTTATACCAGTGACGACATGAGCACGCTGTAATGATGCTCCCCATGTAGGCAGCTCCATTTGAATAGGATACCAGACAGGAGCAGGAGCTTCAATTTTTTTTTTTTAATTTATTTTATTTAGTTCTGTACTTGTAGTACTATGTTAAGTGCATGCAGCCTTTTCGAAATTCTGATCATTTTTTGTCACTACTGAAGGCACTTGTGCAGGCCAGTTTTATCCAGAAGTTTCCACAGGCTTTTTGTGACTGGATAGATGTCCTTCCTAATATTATTTTGACCAGTAACCTGTTAGCTTCTCTTCTTTTGTTTGCAGTGTCGACGTCTGTTGATGCCTGAGGTTCATGGTGTACCATATTATTTTTGTTGAAGCTTGCCTCTATTTGGAGAGGTTTGTCTCTTTCCCTCCCTGGAATCTTTGTGGATCTTTTGTATATATCCACATGGGTCCTGTGTTTCACATAGGATGTAAGAGAAGAGGTAGCTTTTTGTTTATTTACCGATAAATCCTTTTCTTATAGTCCATGTGGAACACAGAACGTCACACCTTGAGAAGAAGAAAAAAAAACTGAGGGGATTCGGTTTCTTTTCTATTGTCTTTGATATATGTTAAAACTGAGCTTGCCCAGGCCCGGATCAAGTGGATATAGGAGTCATAGGAGGCAGTCATGACCTCCGAGAACTCTTTACGCCATGGTTCCTGTGTTCCACATGGACTAGGAGAAAACAATTTATCAGTAAGTACACAAAAATCCACTTTTTAACCCTTGAATATGTTTTCTGGATGTGTTACATTTTGTTGGGAGCATATGACCCCATGGTACCTGTTCTCTAAAGTGAAAACAATTTAATAGGTAACAGTAAAATCCTATTTTCCAGAAGTACATAGTATTCAATTGGATTTGATAAAATGTGAGTCTTCTCCTGTAGGTGTGCACTCTTACAGAGTGAAATTGTGGTTGCTCAGATCCTTGTACAGACTCGCAGCTTCCGCAAGTTTGTTACTGTAACCTCTGAAGGTGGCAAAGTAAAATGTCAGCGTGAGATACTAATTGGTTTTATTTCACACTTATTGTTAATTGAGTATCTCCCAGTTATCATTCTTGCATGCTCATTAACAGCTTCTTTGCAATGGGCTGTTCCCTGAAGAAGGTGGGTTATGGGCTAACAGACATGACTGCGAATATGTTGGGAGTGCGTTTCTAAGATGTAACAATGAAAATGCAGGCAAACTCAAACATTGATGACATTCATTTATCTTTAAAGTGATAGTAATACTTTGGTTTATCTTTATTTTATTTTGTAGGCATTAAACATGAAGAATGATATAATTCTTATCTCTCAAACCTTTATGGTTTGAGAGAGATTCACAAGCAAAGTTTCTCTCCCCCCCCCTCCCTTTTACCTAATGTAAGCCATCTCTTCTCAGATGTGAAATGCAGTCCATAGACCAGACAGATAACAGAAGGGGACAATCTTCTTCCTATGAGAACAATGAAAGCCCTGCCCCCCTTGACAAACTTTTCAGGTTTTTCCCTTATCTTAACTGAAGATTGTCCCTCTCTGCAGTCTACCTGGGCACCTCCCTTCTGATCTGGCTGAGCAGTGTTACATCAGTAAAAGGGACGGGAGGGGGATACTTTGTCATTGAATTACTCTTGAACTACAACTCTGACAGAATAGAAATAACACTCTCCAAAGTCCAAATACTATGATGGTTAATTAGAGCTGCTTTTATTATGAAACATTACTATCCCTTTAATGGAACATAAAGTGATGTACCAGTGTTTCGATCCCAAAGAATAGGATTATCATCGGGAGAATGTGTTACAGATTGTTTTATACAGAATGTGAACAAAAATGACAGTTTGAAAATGCCATCTTCTGAACATAGTCTCTTCCCATTTTCAACATCCTGACCTGTTTTGTCACTTTGGGGAGCATGGCCAGCTGTGCAACAGTCTTGTGACCACCTTCAATCCAGTGAACTAAAGAACACAAACAAAAAGCTTTAACGTGCAAATAACTGCTTAGGTGATTGTGAAACAGCTTTCAAAAGTACCTATATATTTTGTCTGTTCTTTATTTAAAATTATATTTTACAAGATAGGTACCTTTTTCAGTTTAGTAAAAAAAAAAAAAAAAATTAGGCAGTGCTCACCCAAACAGCCTGGTGTGCAGGTTACTTCCCTCCCCCGCCCCATCAGACTCTCTCGTAGCCTTCAGACGCTCCCTGAAAACTCACCTCTTCATGGAAGCTTATCAATTTCCTCCATAAACATTATCACCAAGAACCACCCCTTCCCTGGGCCAGTGCACTCAATAGCACTTCTCTCTCCCACCCACTGACCGGCAGCTCAGTGGGTAGGAGACACTTACACCCAGTAGCACTTATACCTTATGTATCCTACCCACCTTCCTCTAGACTGCAAGCTCTCACAAGCAGGGCCCTCTGATCCTTCTGTTCTTTACATATGATTTACTATTTAATA